>JAYRBT010000083.1:3436393-3465984 GCA_036023395.1 Myiotriccus ornatus
GGCCCCAAGGCTGCCAGAGCTCCAGGAGCGTTTGGACAACGCTCTGAGGGACAGGGGGGATTGTTGGGGTGTCCTGGCCAGGGCTGAGGGTTGGACTGGATGATCCTTGTGGGTCCCTTCCCACTCAGCACATTCCGTGACTCTGAGACCCTTTAGTGGCACCGTCTTTGTGTTCCAACCCCAGCAGAGCCCCGGCCGCGTTCACCACCATGGAGAACTTCCCGGCCCCGCTGAGCTCCGTCGCCGAGCTGACCCTCCGGCCCAGCAAGGCCCAGCTCCTGCTGGGCAAGGCCGGCGGTGCCTCCCGGCGCAAGCGGGAGTTCATGCCCGACGACAAGAAGGACAACACCTACTGGGAGAAGCGGCGCAAGAACAACGAGGCCGCCAAGCGCTCGCGGGAGAAGCGGCGCCTCAACGACGTGGCCATGGAGAGCCAGCTGGCCGCCCTCAGCGAGGAGAACGCCGTGCTCAGGATGGAGCTGCTCGCCCTCAAGCTGCGCTTCGGGCTCGCCAGCCCAGGCAGCACCCCCTACCAGGGCCGCTCCCTGGGGATCTGCCTCCCAGGGCACAGGGCCGCCTCCCCGCTCCCGGGGCTGGAGCCCTTGGTGGCCGAGTCCTGGCTCCCCGCGCTGAAGAGCTTCGCGCCCAGGCTGGTGGAACCCGCTGACTTCTCCTGCGAGACCTTTGGCCCGCCCGGGAGCGTCCTGGGCTGTGAGTCGGAGCCGCTTGCCCTGGGCACGCCGGGCCTCCAGCAGCCAAAGAGGCTTGAGGCATCCTTGGGCTCTCCGTTCCTCGGCTACCACTGCCCAGACAGACACGCCTTCCCTTGGCCTCGGTCGGGCAGCTCATGCCTCTTGTGCTCTTCCCCCAGCGCCACCGAGGCGAGCAAAGAAAGCGGCGCCGCTGCGTCAGACGAAGATGACGAGCAGCGGGTGCCCAAGACTTCTCCCCCGCCCCCCTGCAGCCTGCCCTGCCCTTCTGAGGATCACCTGAAGGGCCGAAGCCACGCCGCCCTCCCTCACAAGCTCAGGATTAAGACCAAAGCCCTGAGCAGTTTGGAGGAGGGTGGCCTGGACTCCCACTGAGGCAGCAGAGGAATGAGCCATCACGAGGCCGGTGCAAGGCTTTGGAAAGACATGAAGGGTTTGGAAGGATGGGGTGGGAGGGGAATGTCTCACTCTTCAAAGAGGGACGTGATTTTTCCACGCTCTGCACAAGTGCCAGGGAGGGTTTCTGGGCCTGGGCTGCTCCACTGCAGCTCAAGTGCGGATGGCCATGGTTGTTCCTCTTGGTGGGTGAGCCCTGTCACACCCTGCAGTCCCTGAGTCCCACCTGGCAGCTCTGCCGACACAGCAAGCTCAGGTGGGAGGTGTAAAGGGGCACGAAGAGACCAAGACAGTGAAGGTGGTTCCCACACCACGTAACACAACTGCAGCTGCTTGGGGTGGCAACCCTTGTGATCCTCTCTGCTTCATCATCACCTTCATCTCCACGGATGTGCCTCAACTCTTAATTGCTCCACGTGGGAAAATATTGATGGAAACAGCTTCAGACCCCTGGATAAAAATAAACAGGAATAGTGACTCTGTGACTGTGGATTTACACTGGCATGAAAGACGAGCAGGACCTAGTCCACTTTATTCCCAGTTTATCACAATTTATCTTCAGAGACAATCAACTCTTTCTCTGTGACCACACACAGTATGGTCCAGAATATAGTTTCATTTATATTTGCAACAGTTATTTTGAAAGACTAAATTTTCTATTTTTTTTTTTTTAATTGAAATGCAAAAAAAAAAATTTTTTACTTTAGCTTCTTGCTTTTTAAATAGGACATTTTCCAAAAATGATCTTTTTGTATTTGGGCATTTCCCTTAGAAAACACAGGCAACTTTTACATGTTGCACTTAGTGTATGTATTCCTATATCTGCAGGGATGTTCTCCCTGTCCATCCTGACTGCTTTGCCTTTGGGAAAGCCTCGGGAAAGCCTCGGGAAAGCCTTTGGGAAAGCCTCAGTGAGCAGCAGCCTCACAGAGGGTTCTAGAGCCTGCTTGATGCTGTTCCTCAGCCGCCTCAGTTCTCCAGCCAAAGATAATTCTCAGGGATATGTTCCAGGCATAGCTATCACCTCTTATCCTCTAGTTCTTCCATGCTTTGTCTTTTTTTCCCAAGGACAGGAGGCTGATGTGGTTTGGATGGTGCTGTGGCCCCTCAGCCCCAAACATTTTTTGGCATGATGGACAAACACAGCCCAACCCGATGATTCCATCAGCCCAGTCTGATGGAAGGAGACATCTCAAAGTGAATAAGCAACTCCAAACTGTTCTCCTGTGCCCCAATCACACATTTTCATGCAATCTGCAGTGTTCCTAATAACAGCAAAGCTGCACTGCCTGCACTGACCTCATTTTATAGCTAAGAAAGACTTGCAGCAATGATAAGACCACACAAAAGGACAAACCACACTACCTGCCAAGGGATGGAACAAGCCCTCAAATTAGTTTGGAAAAGAGGGCCCTGAGCTGTCCAAAGGGTCACCTGGGCTGGGGAGTTATCAACATGTTCCTAATAAAAGTGTTTCCACAAGCTGTCCTGGCCTGTCTGTTGGGACTGTATCCACTCTGAAATTCCCTCCTTGGGAACAGCCAGCAGGAAAAATCCACCCCTGGAGCCAAGCCCTGCCCAGCAGCAGCACAGGGCACAGTGAAGGGCACGGATGAAGGGAGCTGTGGGGCACACACATGTATTTACGAAGCTTCCCTTTACACACAGACAGGACAGTTCCTAAAATACTAAAACTGAAGCAGGTGCTCATGAGCAAGAAGCTGCAATTTTAGGACAGAAGACAGCAAGCCTTTTTAACAGTATCACAATATCTATAAAACAGACACTGGAGCTTTCTAAATATCCTCATTTCCTCCCCTTCCCCTTCAGAAGATATTTTTCAGTGTTTACTAGAAACCAATTAGATATTATGAAGGTACAAGAAAAGGATTTTTCAAGTAATGGTATAATATTTCAGGATTTTTTTTTAGCTCCATATTGGAATAGATTAAAAAGACTATGAAATGCCACAGCAACACACGGGCACGAACTCTAATTCTACAATAAAATACTGTTGACCACTCCCTCTAATTTAGTTGGGGTTTCATTTCAGAAGATAAGTAGAGGGTGGTGGGCACTGCCCAGGCTCCCCAGGGCAGTGGGCACGGCCCCAAGGCTGCCAGAGCTCCAGGAGCGTTTGGACAACGCTCTGAGGGACAGGGGGGATTGTTGGGGTGTCCTGGGCAGGGCCAGGGGTTGGGCTGGATGATCCCTGTGGGTCCCTCCCAGCTCGGGATATTCTGTGGTTCTGTGAATGTCCATCTCCCACATTTCTGTGCTGAGAGGGGTGCAGAGAACCGGGCAAAGCTTCCTGCTCAGGGCTGCCAGGGCTTGAGGGGGCAGCTCTTCTGTACCCGGGGGCACGAGGGGAAACCAGAGCGCGGCAACCGCTCCTCAGGTGTGAAACTCCACGCAGTGATGCTTTTCAGATGAAAAAAAACCACAAGTGGTTCCATTTCCTGGCCCATTCCCTCTGTCCTCTCTTCCCCTCAGAGCTGGGAGGGACAGCCCACAGCAAGGAGGGGGCTCAGGGAGTATTTTGCCTCCTCCCAACTCCTGCTCGTCCCCATCACCGGCAGGACCAGCTTTTCTCAGGGCTGGGCAGGGCTGTTCAAAGGGTCACCTGGGCTGGGGAGGTGTCAACATGTGCCTAATAAAAGTGTTTCCACAAGCTGCCAACGCTGTCCTGGCCTGTCTGTTGGGACTGTATCCACTCTGAAATTCCCTCCTCGGGAACAGCCAGCAGGACAAATCCACCCCTGGAGCCAAGCCCTGCCCAGCAGCAGCACAGGGCACAAGGGTGGGAGCTGTGGGGCTCACACCTTCCTGATTCCTCTGCCCATAAATGTGTTTGCCCCCTGCCTGAGAAAAGGACCGGTTTTTTCTCAGGGCTGGGCAGGGCTGGCTCCGTGTGCTGCAGAAGTTTCAGGGGTCAGCAAGTCCCCTGAGGGGGTGTGAGGGAGCTCAGCCTGCTCTGGAGGGCGGGTTTGGTGTTTGCAGGGAGGGGATGGTCTGCTGTACCCCAGGACCCTAACCCTGCTGTACCTCCCTAATCCTACTGTACCCCCTAACCCTGCTGTACCCCCTAACCCTGCTGTACCCCCTAACCCTGCTGTACTTCCTAACCTTGTTGTACCCCCTAACCCTGCTGTATTTCCTAACCTTGTTGTACCCCCTAACCCTGCTGTATTTCCTAACCTTGTTGTACCTCCTAAACCTGCTGTACATCCTAATCCTCCTGTATATCCTAACTCTGCTGTAGCTCCTAACCTTGTTGTGTCTCCTAATCCTGCTGTACTTCCTGACCCTGTTGTACATCCTAACCCTGCTGTACCTCATATTCCTGATGCACTTCCTAACCTTTTTGCACCTCCTAATCCTGGTGTACTTCCTAATCCTGTTGTACATTCTAATTCTACTGCACCTCTTAATCCTGCTGCCCCTCCTAACCCTGCTGTACCTCCTATTCCTGCTGCACTTCCTACCCTTTTTGTACCTCCTAACCCTGCTGTACATCCTAATCCTGCTGCACCCCCTAATCCTGCTGCATGTCCTAACCCTGCTGTCCCTCCTGTTCCTGCTGCCTCTCCCAACCCTGCTGTCCCTCCTAACCTCACTGCACCCCCTAACCCTGCTGTGCCTGCTGCCTGGGAGAGACAGCCCTGAGAGATTTGAACCTGCAGGTGCCCAAAGGTGTGTTTTCGTGGGGAGCAGGCAGAGCTGGTCTGAAAATGATGCAGCAATGAGTAACGTTTCCTGTTTGCTGTGTCCCTGCTGTTGCACAAACCGAGGGCCAGACACGGTTTGGAGCTGAGGTTCATGGCAGTGGGGGCTGTTGGGCCCCCGTGGAGGGAGAGGAAGGGTGGGACAGCAGCAGGAAAAGCAGCAGGAGAGGAGGAAAGGGTGTGCAGTGAGCCAGCCCCGGCCCCACACCTGGCTCAGCTCACACCTCCTTACAAACCTTCACCACCCTTCTCTTGCTCCAGGTTTGGCTTTTCCTCCCCTCCAGGGCCACTCACCTGGAGGAGATCCACACAGGGAAGGTGTTTCCTCTCCCTCCACACCTGAATTTCCCTTTGTCCTGGAAGAGTTTCCTGCCTGGGGGAGATCCAGCCATCTCTATCCGTTCTCCCATCCCCAAATCCCACATTTAATAACATCCTCAGAGAAGAGTCATCGTTGTACTGGTTGTTTCAGGTGATGGTGGCTGTGAGCCTTGCCTGCAGGGGAGCTGACCTGTTTTTTCTCCTGCTCAGGCTTAGAAGTTAATTCTTTAACTAGTTCTTCATTCCAGAGTAATCTCATATAGTTTTCAAGCTGCTAATTACTTGGCTGAGTGTTTTACAATTAAAAAAAAAAAACCCTCTGTGTGTTTTAAGAGGGGAAGACAAGGAAAATATTTCTTGTTTGTATCTCTTTGGAAAACTGTTGTAGTATTTTTTAATCTGTCTACCAGAACGGGAAAGAAGAAAGGGACACATTACAGGTATCTAAATATACATCAATGGGAGAGCTGCAGAACCTGAGCAGGGGAAAATTGCTCACTGGTTTCCACAACGCAGAACGAGTGAAAGTGGGCAGAGGCTTTAAAAACAAAAGCCAAAGGATGTACTTTTTTTCTTTATGCAGCACGTGGTTAAACCAGGCAAATTATTGCCACAGGATGGGGTGGTAACATGGATATAAATGAGGGCAAAACAGTATTTGAGGGAGGATTAGCCTGTCAGGAGCAACTGGACACTGAGCGGTGATGAGACTTTGGCTTAGGACACCCCAAAGCTCGGCAGGCTCAGCCCAGCTGCTGCTCTCACAGGTTTTTGGAAAGCATCCACCAGCTTTGGACACAAGCTGGCTGGAGCCAAAGTCTGATCCAAGTGCTCCTCCATCCCTGTGCCTCCGAAGAGCAAATTTCTCTGTCCCCCAATAAACTCCCAAACCCCCCTGACAAATCTCACACGTTTCAGGCTCTGTGTGTCACACTTAGGCAGAGAAATGACTGCAGAGGCTTCCCTTAAGAGCATGAGTTAATGGTGACCTTTAGCTCAGGCTTAGGACCCAAACTGAAATCATTACTGACGTAGGAAAACTCAGGCAACGACTTCTGGAAAGAGATGGTGCCCTCAGGGACCCTGTGACAGGTCTGGGGCTCCTGGTTGCACCTGTAAGGGCATTGCTGCTCCAAAACTCTGTTTGAAATCGAATCTCGGTTATATTTCCATAATTATAAAATAATTAGAAGGGAAAATTCCAAACCATGTACAATTAGCAGTGTTAATCATCTGTGAAAGGAACTGCATCGTGTCCCCTGCTCACACAGGAGACCAGGGGACTTTAGCACTTGTCAGGGAGCTGAGAGCCTCAGCTGGGGATTTTTTTTTTTTTTGGCATTTGCCTCTAAATTTCTCTGATTCTGAGTAGTCTAAAAGTCAAGGGCTCTCATGGAGAGTTTACTGGTATGGCTGTAGATGCAAGTGAAAAAGTAGTGTCTTCAGCGGAAGAAATGACTGGTTTTCATGCAGCTTTTGTTTTGTTCTGCAATGCTTATGTATGGGGTTCATGATGAATAAGTATTAAATCTAAATAATTATTCTAATTTCACACCTGAATCTGGCTTGGGGAAAGGCTTGTTGTTACACTGTTGTGTTTTTAGTACAGTGGCATTTCTTACATTGTTGGGTTGGATGTTCTTTAAATAATGTTTCTCAGCCCCAAGCTGAGTTTCCCTTTTCCCATCCTATAAGAGCCTTCCAGTTTAATCTTATGTGAATCCTAGATTATTTCTAGATAGGTCAGTTGATTTTTCAGTGGAAAACAAAATAATCAGCGTGTTCTTTGTTGGTGTTTCCACCATCAGAAATCCCAGGTGAGCTCAGCAGGGTCAGGGCCAGCTCAGTCAGGTGGAGCTGCTTTGAAATCCTTTGAGGGCAGAGGGTTGGGTTTCTTCCCAAATCCCAGGCTGGAGGTGATTTCCTGGTGCCTGGGGGGGCTGTTTGCAGGAGGAAGGTGATGGTCCAACCCTTATGGGGAGTCACAGCTTCTGGACACCGGAGCTGGGGTTTGTTGTTTCCTCCACAGAGGGATCCTGTGGGGTTGGGGTGAGTGACCACAGGCAGCAAAGAGCATTTCTACCTCTTATCTCTTCCTGGCTTTGTCAGCTGCTCCTTGTGTGATCTGCTCTGCTCTGAGCTGCTGGATTACACCCTATTTCTTTCCTGCTGAGCTTCACCTTGGTCTTTATGTCCAGGTGCCTTCTTCACACGCTGCCCCTGTAAATCCCCTGCCTGTGCTTCGCACATCTCACCAACCCTGCAGGCTGGTTCTCCTCCTGGCTCAGTTACCCCAGGACTGTTTGGGCACCACCTTGGAGAAGTGTTTCGAAAAACTGGTTTTAACAGGAAGGGTGTTTGGAGGCTGTTTGTGAAACACCACCAGGAAAACAGGGCAGGATTTTCGTGCCCACCCACACCTCTGTTATTGGAATGGGCAAAGGGTGATGATCAGCACCTCGGTGAGAGCTGAGTGCACAGTAACTTGGACAAAGCAGTGTTTTGGTGCCTGTGGGTTTGGGTTTCCAGGGTCCTGTGGTGGAGATGTGCAAGGCCATGGACTTCTTGGCCTGCTTTAATCCCCTAAAGGGGATTTAGGGAGGATAAACTTCAAAACACCTGTGAGTTCCGTCCATCCTTCCACTGCAAGGTCAGGCTGAAACACAGCTGGAGAAATGGTCTTGAGGCACCCACTGGCCAACACCTGGGGTGACCTTCAGCCTCCTGTGTCACCTTAACTGCAGCTCCATCCTTTGACTTGCAAAAGGTAGAGCAGATCATGCAAAACCTGGGCGTTGTCTGCTATTCCTGTGCTGCTGTTCTATCCCTCTCTTTCCGTGGATCCAGAGCTCTGGGGGCTGGCTCAGCACTGGTTCCTGCAGAGATCAACACCCTCCATCACATCTGGGGCACAGCTGGAGTGCTCAGAAAACTGTGGAGGGCTCTATCAGGTGCCCACGGTGGGGGGGTTGGATTCAGATGATCTTTAAGGTCCCTTCCAACCCTTCCATGTGCAGGTGCTGCTTTGGCCCAACAAAACTCAGCTTTTTGGATGTCCAGCTGGGTCTTGGTGTCATCTGCAACCTAGAGGAGAGGGAAAGGAGAAGCCTGACAGAGGATTTCTCGCTTGCAGATGAAACCAGTTGCACTGTGGTGCGAAGAGCTTGGTGGTTGTTTCTGTGTCCACATCCCCCCAAACGGGAGGGAAGGGCCCTGTCAACCACATCTGTGCGTGAGAGGGTGGGACACCAAGCAGGGGAGAGGAGGCTCTGGCTGTTAGAAATTTGAGACCCCTTCCTGTGCTTGGATTTTTCCCAGATCTCTGCTCTGTGGTGGCCGGTGACAGGACCCCAAGGGACGGCTGGAGCTGTGTCAGGGAAGGTTTGGAATGGATATTGTGGAAAGGTTCTTCCCCCAGAGGGTGGTGGGCACTGCCCAGGCTCCCCAGGGCAGTGGGCACGGCCCCAAGGCTGCCAGAGCTCCAGGAGCGTTTGGACAAGGAGTGTTTGGATCATTGGGGTGTCCTGGGCAGGGCTGGATGTTCCTTGGAATGGATGATCCTTATGGATCACAACTCAGGATGTTCCATGATTTTATGATTCCATGCCCTGAGCCTCCCCCTGCTCTGACCCCTCTGCTGGGTTTCCACCCCCATAACCCTGAATATTCAGTGGTGACACAAACTCGTGGCTGTGGCTCTGGAAGAGATCAGAGGAAAAAAATTAGGGTTTTCTTGATCCCCCCAGGATTTCCTACGGAATTCAGCCACAGGATGTCAATGCAGCAGTCCAGATGTGGCCTCCTGGTCACCCCCAGCTCCAGATGTGCTGCCTCTGCACTCTTTGCACTCCGTTTAAAGGACAGGGAAATCCCTCCTGGGCAGTTTTCCTGCTCATCAGCAATTACAGCTGTTGAGGGAATTTTCTTTTTCCTCCCTGGCAGGTGAAAGCCACATGAGCTGATAATGGTTTTCACCTTGTCAGCATTTCCCTCCCTCCACCCCCCCAAAAACGTCAAGGGTTTAAGTTTGAAGTTGCACCTATTTATTTCTGTAGCCAAAACGAAAGAGGGGGAGAATCTCTTTACTGTAATTTGCTTGGCAAATTAGGGGAGGGAGGGGGGAGGGGAGTTGTTCAGGATAAAATAACCTTTCTAGGGAATGTTTTGCCAGGATCTGGATGGGATTATTCAATTAATTCCTCCTGTAATTGTCTGTCTTTGTTAATCTCCTTCTGGACCAAGTGGGAATGTGAGGCATGGCTGAGGGCACCAGGGATTCATCCTCTGTATGACCTGGGTCCATTAATGCACAAGTTATATCAAAGCTTTCTTATTTTGTCTAACCCAGGGCAATTTTCCTCGTTGTCTCAGCATTTTTCCTGCTGGCATAAATAATATTCCTGAATTGCTCAGTGTTTGAAAGCAGTGGGAATAAAAAGAAATCTTGAAAATGAGGAGTAAAAGGGACAGCAAACCACAAAATCCAGAAGGGAATAGAAGTGCTGTTGCATTATTTATTTCATGCCTTGAAGAAACAGGGAAAACAATCCCTTTTGGTGAACACCACCGTGAAATTTAAGTGTGATCTGCCCACAGCTTGTGCCCCAGGTGTGGGGGGTGAAATGAAGGACCTGTTTGAGCCCCACAGTGGCCCTAAAATTCTGAACAGCTGCACAGCAACACAAAACCAGCTGCAGAGTCCCGGGTGACCTCGTATTTGTCCCAAGAGCATTAATTATATTTGCAGCACAACCACAGGGCTTGAGGCTTCTGAGCCCCCAACTATGGACTCTCCCCACCCAACTGGGTAGAATTTGGGAGATTTCCTTTAAAATATGCCATTTTCTCAGTGCTTGGAGGATGCTGGTGATGGACTGAGGATGCTGGTGATGGTCTGAGGATGCTGGTGATGGACTGAGGATGCTGGTGATGGTCTGAGGATGCAGAGGACGTTGATGTGGCTGCGCTGCAGGAGGGGCTGAGCTGGGAGGTGTAGGGGGAGGCAGCTGGAGCTCAGAGCATCTCACTGGCCACATACCCACAGCCTGGACAGCTGGGGAAGGGGGGAATTCACCTCCTGTAAACACTCAGTGGGCTGGATTTTAGTTCTTAGCCTAAATCCAAGGCAAGGTCCCACTCTCAGGGCTGTGCTCTTCTGCCTCTGCTGCCGAAGCTGAAGAAGCTGAGCTGGATTTGGGCTGCAAATACTAAAGCTCTGCCCTCTCTGGGGCTGTGAAATGGGGACTAAGTGGGAAGATTTAAGTTATTTAGGTTTCTTATAACCTTTTTGACCCAGATCCTAAAGAGCCAGGGAGGGGCTTCATTGAGAGGGTCTCAGGAGTCTTTGGGGAGTTTGGTGACAAGAGCTGAGTCTCCCCAGGAGAGAACAAGCAACTTCCTCTCCCTATTTTCTGGAGCAGCAGTTGAAAGTTCTTAATGAGTCAGAGTCACTTTCATCAGAAAAAACCTATTTCAGTTCTTAATGCCTTCGAAGCAGAGGCTGCAACTTAGGGAGTTTAAAGGGTTTTGATAAAAAACCCAACCCTCTTATTACCTTTTTAAAGAGAATAAACACGGAGCTGAGTGCCCAGAGTGAGGCAGTCAGAGCATGGGGAGCTGTGGGCACCCACAGTGATGCCTCCTTGCCTGAGGGGGGGTTTCACAGCCCCCTCCACACCCTCAGTCCTCCCCCAGCAAACAGTGGTGGTTTCTTTCTCTGTCTCAGGGATTCTCCTCCCTTTCAGCACCTTCCCAGGGCACCTGCTCTTCCTCCCCTGGGCTCAGGCCCTCGTTGTAGCCTCTGGCCATGAGCCTGGGCCAAAGGGGCTGCACCAAAGGGTGCAGGGTGAGGCCCAACCAGAGGAGCTGTGCTGGCAGCTCAGCCTCACCCTTCTCTAAACCAGGTAAAGGATGTGCAAAGGCACATCCATTTCTCTGCACTGGGATGCTCTGGGATGGTGCAAGATTGAGGCAGGGGCTGCCATCAGCCACCCCCACCCTGACTGGGAGGTGCATTACTGGGTTGTGCCCGTGTTCTGCAGGCAGGGATCTTCCTCCACCCCCTGTCCAGCCTTCAGCTCCCTGATCTGAAACACTGGGAGTGCAGCTTGAAGGTGTGATGTGGTGTCAGGGATTTTAAAGCAATTCGTGGCACTGGGTGCTCCTTCTCCCTGCAAGGCCATTTCCCCTCCCCACCACTGACCAGGAGATGCTCCCTGGAAATGAGGGAGCTGCATTTCCCCTGTCCCAGATCACTTTTTGAGCTCCTTTTCTTGCCCTCTCAGCCGGGACAGGAAGCAACAGTGAGGACAAGAGTTTCTCTCTCAGAAACCTCCCACTGGACTCAGCGCTGGGATTGTCACACTGGTGGGTCCTTCCTGCAGCAGGAAAAACACTTCCCAAGCAGGGAGACAGTCTCTGAGTGTGCAGAAATCTGCAACAATGGGACAGCCAAGGTGATGCTCGTGGTCAGCTCCTCGGGGGCCATTCAGCTCCATCCACCCTCCCAGGAAATCTGGCCCAGGGATGGCAAGAAACGAGGCTGATTTCCAAGTCCCGGGTGCCACAGGGAGATTTTGGGTGCCCCTTTTTGCTGCTGAAGAGATTTTGCAGTGCAGGGATGGGGGTGGTGGCTGTGGATGGAGGAGCTCTGGGCACGGTGTGTCACGGCACAGCAGCACGGTGACAGCCACAGGCTCTCGCTGGGGAAACACGGGAGATTTCAGCAAGTGGGGAGCGGGAGGAGGAAAAAACACACGAGTGAAAGGGAAGGGAGCGGAAAGGCAGCATTTAAAGGTTAACACTTGCCCCGGGCGAGAGGAGGTGAATGTCTGTGCTCTTAAATAGCATTTGCTGACGAGGTTGTCTCACAGCTCTTTGCTTTGGGTTGTTTTTTTTCTTAAAAGACCGATTATGTCCCTTTTTTTTTTCCACTGTACTTGCTCACACCGCGGTGATTAGGGAGCCTGCTGTACATCACTGTGACATCTCCGCTCGTCACCACCTTCCCGGTGCGGTAACATTAGTTCACACCTCCCACGCTCGGCGCGTTTCTTTCACCCGGCAAGAACAAACCTGGCGGGAGAGGGAGATTACGGCAGAAAAATACTTTCCGCTGAATTACCGCAAAAATCACACCGGCCCTTTCCTCCTGGGCCGTTCCTTCCCGCAGACCTGCGGATGAGGGGGGTTTACATCCCGGTTTTAGTGGGGTCGCGGGGGGGTGCTGTCTCAGGGCTCCACCACTGGGCTCACGGGGGTTGCCCTGTGGGCCCTGAGCCTGTGATGTGCTGTTGGGTGATTAATTCACAAGTGTGCCTTTTGATCACTTTATATATTATATAAATTATTTGTAGAATTTATATTATTTTATGCATTTATATAAGATATATATTTATTTATAAAATATATATTTATATTATTTTTATATTTATTTAATGAAATTAATATTTGTAAATATTTAAATAATATTATTATTTCATATTTATATATTTATAAACTCACGTACTATATATACATTATATATTTACTTGCATACATTTATATATTTTATATGTTATATAATTTATATTATTTTATATATTTATATATATAATACATTTATTTAAATAACTATATATAATTTTTCTATTTAATTAAATTAATACTCATAATTATTTAAATTAATATTATTAATTCATATTTATATGTTTATATGCTCACTTGTACTATACATACATTATATATTTATTTGTATATATTTATATATTTTATATATTATGTGTCATTTTATATACAAATATAGATTACTTATATAATCATATATAATCATATAAACCCTCCTGGAGCTCTGGCAGCCTTGGGGCCGTGCCCACTGCCCTGGGGAGCCTGGGCAGTGCCCACCACCCTCTGGGGCAAGATCAGTGGTGGCAGTGCCCAGGTTTTCACAGGGGGTGGGCAGGGTCCCTGCAGAGATGGGGGAGCAACAACATCCCCAGGGGGAGGGGACACATTCCACGGGGCTCCATCACCAGTGGGATTGGGGGGAATGTCACAAAGGGAACTGTGACATCACCAGCTCCGAGGTGGTGCCAGTGGAACCCCTGCCCTGGCAACAGACCCTGTGCTGGGGGGTCTCGCCAGGCACCTCTGCCCTGCCCTCAAAAGGACCCAGAAGTGCCTTGCTGGGGCAGGTCCTGGCTCTGTCTGCACCCTGGGAATGCCCCCTGTGGCTCTGTGGCCCTGCTGCCTGGCCTGGCAGTGCCAGGACGGGGACAGAGGCCGGAGCGGGATGTCCCTGGGACAGGTCAGGAGCTGGGCTGGGGCCTGCAGGAGAAGGTGGGATGGTGATGGTGCCCCAGGGGGGATCCAGACCCTGCACTGCTGGGAGGCTCTTCAGACCCGGTAAGGTGGGCTGGGAAGGGGTGGTTACAGAGCAGGGGAGGCACCTCCAGCCCCACGGATGGGATTTTCCACCCCTGTGCCCTGAGCAAGGTCAGTCCCACCAGGATTCCCAAGGCTGTTTGAGCAGCGTGTAGGTGACACCAAAACCCACCCAGATGACACCAGGCTATAGGACCTGTGTGCTGGGGTCGCTGTCTGGCCGTTTGCAGCACAGATCCAGCTGCTTTTCCAACAGGGAAACCCCAGCAAGTGCTGAAACCTTGTATTGCCTCTGTGCTCCTTTCACGGGTGCTTTGGGCAAACTCCCAAGTGAAGCATAAAAATGCAATTTCCTAATTTTCTTCCTCCTGCTGCCCCTAAATCTGGTGTTTTTACCAGAGAGGACCGGGTGAGTTTGTGCAAAGGCCCAGCAACGGCTCAGAGGGAAATTTGTATTTCTTTCTTGCAGGCTGATGCGAGGGGGAATAGAATTCAGCGATTGGTGCTGACAAAATGATGCATTTGCTGATAAATCAGCCATTTCACGAATTAAATGGCAGGCTGGGCACCCTGGGGCTCTCCTGGCTGCCCCAGGCTGAGGTTCCCAGTGGAGCAGGGCAGGGGAAAGGCTGATGAGATGTAATTAGTGATGAAGGAATGAGGGAGGGGAGCAGGAAGGATGTGCCCTTTCCCAGGGAGTTGTAAATCCCAGCAGTGGAGCTGGGACCAGGTGGGAGATGGGGTGGGTGGTCTGGATCCTGCCATGGACAAGCAGCTCAGATTGTTCCTGTTTTTCCCGTGGAAGATGGAACAGGAGGGAGTTCTGCTGCTGGGAAGTGGTGCTGGGTTGGTGCTGAGAACACGAGGTTACAGAGGGGTCTGAGTGTGTGAGTCCCTGAAGGGTGTCCTTGCTGCACAAAGGGCTTTTTGGCCTCTGTTTCCAAAGCAGATGGAGCATTTTCCTAACTTTGAGAGCCAAATTGACAAGGAATTGCTGGGGAGAATGATGAGAGGCAGCTGAATCTTATCTCTGCACTTCAGGCTTGTTTCCAGTGTTCAGCACCAAGTGTTTAAAGAGCTGAAAAGGAGATTGATAAACTGTGTCTGACTTGACAGCGATTACCAAGGCAGTGCCAGGCAGGTCCAGAACGGGAGAAGAGGTGATCCTGGTGCTGCCAAATGCCAGTTCACACCCTGGTAGCAGCAGGGACTCTGGGATGAGTGGAATGAGGACAAATACAAGGACAGACATGCTTAGGAACAAGCCCTGGTGCATCCGCAGGGGAAGAGGGGCAGTAAAGGCAAAGGTTGTGCTGGGGGAGTGACTGTGCAGGGAGGTGCTGCAGGATGGAGCCGTCTCTGGGGCACATTCCCGAGGTCCAACTGAGCCCCTTCACCCACTGAGGGTGGCAGGCTGAGCCACCTGTGTCACTGTTTAGCCCCACAGCAAACGTGGGCTGGTGTCCAGCCGTAATTTGCTCACTGCAACACCAGGCAGGGGCTGTCGAGGATCACCACGGCATGTTCAGCCTCCTTCCTCTTGGAAAGCAGCCCCCAGAGGGGCTCGTGGGCACCAGCCATGCCCAGGCTGTGCTGGAGCTTGGCCCTTCTCCCTGCAACCTGCTGCTTTCTCAGCTCCTCGGCCGCTTTTCCCCCTTCCAGCTTTAGTTTTGGCTCTTAATTTTGGGGGTTGGGCTTTGACTCCCTGCCCGTGCTGGCAGAGGGGTGTGGGGTCAGAGGCAGCTGGCACAGCCTGGTCTGCCAGTGAGTTGCTGGTGCCAGGGGGGTGTTTGGCATGTTCCTGCAGAAAGGCGTGTCTGAACAATTCCCTAGGGAAATGGGGTCTCACGGGAAGGTTTCCTTGGCTCTTTGGATTCCCACAAACAGGTCAGGCAGAGCTGGGTGCTGCTTTGTTGCATCAGGGCTAAAGCTTTCCTGCATTAGATCAGCTCCATGGGCCCCTTGATCCCAGTTTATCCTGGGCCTGGAGTTCTTCCCAGAGCTCCCCTGGCAAACTGCTGGATTTTCTGTCTTTCCTTTTGTCCCTGAGCTGGACAGTGGTGCCATCTCTGCCCTGCTGGGTGTGTGTGCTGGGCCTTTCCTCTGGTCCCAGCAAATCCTGGGAAGATCCTGTGGGAAGAGGTGACGTGGCTCACGGTGCTGAGGGGCAGCTCTTCCCCCGTGGCCGTGGTGCACAAAAGAAAATTCAGAATAAGTATCAAACAGGTCCAAAAACCAGCCCCTTCCTCTCCCAGTGCTCCCTGCCACGGCCCCAAGGCTGCCAGAGCTCCAGGAGCGTTTGGACAACGCTCTGAGGGACAGGGGGGATTGTTGGGGTGTCCTGGGCAGGGCCAGGGGTTGGGCTGGATAATCCTTGGGGGTCCCTCCCAGCTCAGGATATTCCAGGATTCTATGACTAGACCCAGCTTTTCCTGAGTGCCCCTGGTCAGACCCCGAGCTGGGAAGTCCTTCCCGCTCCCAGAGTTCCTGTCCCACGGTGGCAGCTCCAGCCAGGACACCCTGGGTGACAGGACACCCACGGAGGTGTTTTGCAAGCAGCTTAATCTGATGTTTACCGACAACAAATGGGGCTTGAAAGCCTCTGTTTGATCGAGCAAACAGGTTTCTAATCCCCTGTGGAGGAAACTGAGCCAGGGGATGAACTGGTCCAACCTGAGCTTCACTTTGAAAGCCCAAAAGTCAGTTTGGTTGCGTGGAAACGTCGCCTGGAGTGGGAGGATTAACGACTAACCGTGGTTTCATTAATTCTAATGCTTTCACTTTCAGTGGAGAGTTCATCTAATAGTGGTATCATAATTACATAGAGATCAGCTCTGTCTCCTGCAGAGAGTTGGGGCAGAAAATGAGAATTTGGGGGCAATTTTGTCTGGCTGAGATGAGCTGGAGGGGCAGAAGAAGGTCCTGGTCTCCGAATCAGCCCCCACTCTCTGGGATGACAACCAAGGAGCAAAACCCCAGGGATTTCCATAAGGGTTAATTTGTGATTTGGGGGGAAAAGTGTCGACACAGAGGATATAACAACTTCATGGCAGAAAATGTGGCATTTATTCAACTGGAATCAATCACCAAAGGCACGGCCTGGCCGTGCCCCGCTCAGATTTAACAATTCATCTGCACGTCATCTCTTGTCATAATTATAAATAGAAATATTTTAATTAAGATACAAAACAGTGTAGTTAATTTAAGGTATTTACATTTCAAAAGCTAAGTCGTGACAGCTAAAATCTAGGTGAAATTTCTAAGGCTACAACAGTCAGTCCCCAAAAATCTATAAATTAGTATAATTTTAAGCCTTTTTCAGAAAACTGACATTAACACTGAAGGGCTTTGCAACCTGCAGCTCTTTAGAGTAGAATTTGACCTTTGTGTGGTCTTTATTTTCTGTTGGTTGTGCCACAGTATAAAATACTGCAGTGCTTTAAAAAAAGAACCACTGTCCTCAGCATCTGCATTGTTGGCAGTTTCCTGTAGTATGAAAATAATTCTGGCAATAGTGCAAAGATCCATCTCAAGATGAGAGGAAAACGCTGAAAATAATTTATTAAAGAAACATTTCTCTAGTATTTATAAATATCCTTCCTTCATCAGTGGACAAACAGGTCTGTGAGGATCCAACTTCATTGTCAATGCACTTTTCCTGTGCTCAGGTGTGGGAAGTACAACCCGTACAAGCCTTGCTGGACCTGGTACAGGTGGGACTTTCTCCTCAGGCAAGAGATGACCTGGAGAGAAAAGGACAAAATTAATGGCAAAAATAGGAATCTGTGCTTTGCCCATCATCAGACGCCTCCAAACCACTTGGGGAATGAGAGGTTTGTGCAAAGCTGTGAGGATGACGCTGGCACAACCCCCAGCTCTGAGATGGAGGTTTTTCTTCTCCTAAATCTCCCTGGCTGGAATTGTCACTCCTGAACCTCTAAGGAGAGCAATTCTTCTTCTCTGCAGATTTAGCTCTTCCCTTCAGCTGCTGCAAAGCAAACAGCTGCTTCTGAAACTGTGCTAAGATTTTGATGCCCATCAAACCACCCCCAGAGACGGGAAGAGGGGTTTTCCCTGCCTTTTCCAAGGATACGCAGCTGGAGTTTGGCCCTGCCAGGCTGCAAAACCTGCAGGTTAAGAGCACTGAGTAGGAAATTCTAGGTGTGCTTATTAAACACGTTGTCTCTGGCCCTCCCTAGCCTGTAACCTGATCGTTCTGCAGATACTGAACAGGGAAGAGGTTTTAAGAAGTGCTGCAGGGGATGCTCTAATTCCACCTGTCATCTTGGGCTCAGCCTCACCTTTGGGTTGCTGTTTTTCTCTCTGCAAAAACTCGAGCTCAGCTGCTTTTCTAGAAAGAAGATCCTGTTCCCTTTCCTAGAAATCTACTCAGCTGGCTAGAAATTCCCTTTCCCATCCTCTCCTGTGCTCAAAGCCCTGGGAAGAGCCGGTAACATCAGGATTTGGCACCTCGTTTGCTGCTGCGGTGTTAAATACTGTTCCCACTGGGATTTTTGGGAATGTGAATGTCTCTCCTGGGAGGCCCCAGGTGTCTGGGCACTGCTGGAGTCCAGGGACAGGTGGGACAGCAAAGGGGACACTTACCAGGAAGCATAAGAAGAGGAGGAGGATGAAGCCAAGCAGGGTGAAGAGGCAGATGAGGATGACGGCCCAGAACTGAAGCTCTGCAAAGGGAAAATAAGGGTACATCAGGGTTTTAGACTCGTCCACAGGGGATTCAGAGCGGGAAGTCTCACCCTGGTGAAGTTCAACAGCACTGAGGCCAAAGTACAGGAACTTGGATAAAACGGAGTGAGGGTCCGAGGATCTACCACTTTAAATGTGACAGTCAGAGCCCTCAGAGGGTTTCAGGGATGTTCAGAGGGACAAAGTTCTCTCTTAGCTGCTGGCTGGACTCTTCTGGGGAAGGGGACAGGGCTAAGGGTGGCAGCAAAAGCTGTAGTTAATTTGCCAGTGTGTTTGTGGTGCACAAAAAAAGCAACACTTCAGAGGCCTTTTTTTCTTTCTTCTGCTTACTGTTGGTTCTGGGGTGGTGGCTGTGCTTACACCACCATATCTGAGGGTGTTTAGATTTTATTTTTTTATAAATACTGCAGTTATAAACATTTATTGATGCCAGAGCTTTAAACGATCTTCCCAAATTGGATTGGTTTTGCCTGAACTTCATCTCCTCAGCCTGGCTGGCACTGGTGGTACCCACTGTTTGCTGCCAGCCTACCAAGAGGCCTAGATTTTGGGTCTCTTCCATGGGTTTAGGGTCCATTTCGAGGGTCTGGACTCCATTTCAAGGCATGCAATGCTAATTTATTCTAGTTCAAGTCTTCAGTGACTTGAAAAGCACTTACCAGATCTTTCGGACTCGGGTTCATCTGTCTTGAGTGGAGAATAACCTGGAAAAAAAAGAGTGGGACAGATGAGAAACAGAAGCCTCTGGAGCTAATTAAACCCAAGAAGAACCCCCCAAATGTCCCTGCAGAGCTCTCACCTTCAACCACCAGACTCTGCTCCTCCAGCTCGTAGCTGGGGCCCAGCTTGGTGAACCCCTGGGTCAGTTGTTTCAGCTCCTCAAACACCTCTTGCTTTTGTAAAGTCCCCGACAGGGGATCCGGGGTGAACTTGCAGATGGAGAAGACATCTGTGTATCCTTTCCCATGGACAGGCCTGGAGGGTGACAGGCACAGAGTCATTGTGGGGAAGAGAGGAGGAAGCAGAGCTGAGTAGGAGATTCAGGTTTGCAGATGTCTCAGCAGTGTTTTATTAGCAAGGGGATCACTTTCTGAGTTTATTCCAGACGAGACAGAAGCTCTTGCAGCCCCGTGAAACCACCCACTGAGTTAATCCCCATTTCTAAGAGGTAAATCAACTCGGCTCCTTTGTTCCTCCGAAGAGGTGTTGGGGGAGACACACACAGGTAGATCCTGTCCCCGGGCGGGGTCAGTCCCGCTGATCGTTTTGCTGATGTGTGTCGGTGGAATTTTAGTGTGCTTGAGTACTCGAAATAAGAGAACGTGTTTGTTTTCCTCCGGAATTGTTTATGCTTTGCAAGCACGGAAACAAAACCACCTCCCCTTCGGACAGAAACCTTTTGTGGTAAGAGAAGAACCTCAGTGAAGGTGCCTCCTGTGTGTCAACCGGAGCACAGAGGCCGCCAGCGAGGCGTGAACACCCTGCTGTGACCCTGAATGCCCTCCTGGGCTGCTCTTCGGGGCGCCAGGAAAAGCCACTTCCAAGCAGGACTCACCCAAAACTCTCCACGGTACAGCCGGCAAAGTGCTCCTTCAGGCGGCCGGTCCTGAGCACATCGAGCTGGTGGGAGAAACAACACAGGGGGTGAAAACAGAGTCAGGTTAACTCATCCTTGGGCAGGGAGCTCGAGCTACGGCCGCTCATTTCACCTCCTTCTCGATCTTCTCCTTGTTCACTCGGTACACGCGTGACCCGGGGTCCTGCAGCTGTGGCGAGAAGGGCAGGCTGGAGATCCGGAAATTCAAGCCGAAGTTTTCCTTCCTGGACTTGAGGGGTGTTTTGTAAGTTGCCGCCTCGATGGCTAATTCCAAGGCTGGAAATGGAGAGGGAAAAGTCAGTCTGAATTCCACCAAAGGCTTTTCACTAGGCTTAGATTAACAGAATTGAATTTAGTTGGGGTCTGACAGGAAATTCCCAGTCAGTCCTTCAGCCACTCCTTTATTTGGGATGCTGTAGGTTGGAAAAAAACCCTCGAAAGTCTGTTTATCTCTAAATGGTCGAAGTTCTGATGAGTAGTTGCCACTTCATTTTCTAATTATTTAATACTGAATAACACCTTAATAATGAGTAACACCTTAAAATAGAATAATGCCTTAAAATTAAATAACGCCTTAATACTGAATTACACCTTAATACTGAATAACGCCTTAATACTGAATTACACCTAAATACTGAATAACTCCTTAATACTAAATAACACCTCAATCTTGAGTAACAACTTATCATTGATAAGTTATGATAATAACTTATCGTTAACTTATCATAACAAGACCTTAAGCCACTGAAGACTGAAGGGCTACACTGAGCCAGACTAAATGTCTGAATGGCCCAACTTAGAGCTGAACTCAGCGATTCAACTGAAAAGCACATTTATTTCCGCTCTGATAGGCCAGAAATTGGGGAATTCTGAGCATTCCGTGGCGAAGTGAGGTGACTGGGTGGACACTGGGCAGAGATTTGAGCTCTACATACTGTCCACTGAGAATTCCTGCAGCCTGTAGCTGCTCCCCAGCCACAGTCCAGTTTCATTGGAAGTCCCGTCCTGGAAGGTCCTTTCAACCACAGCCCTGTTGATGTTGGGTTCAGGGTGGAAGAAGCACTGGCAGTCGACCACTATGGATCCAGCCCTGTGGGCAGAGGGACAGAAGAGGCTGCTAAAGAGGCTGATGATCAGAAAACTTCCCATGGGAAGGAGTTTGCTGAGGGGTTCCTGCTCCTCCTGAGTGCTGGGTTTGAAAGTAAGAATGACATGGAAATGGGCTGGTTTGGGGTTTGCCTTGGACACAGGGACAGCAAAGGAAATACCACCTGTTCTCTCTGTGAACTTAGGCTTTACTGCACGAACACAATGAAAGATCAGCAGTTTGGGGGTTTTAAAAGCTTTTAACCTCTGGGAGGGTCCCTTGTTCAAGCCTCTTCCCACCCAGAGCTGGACACTAGGGCTGTACCTGAAGCCCACTTTTAAAGCCTTGTAAAGCCTCAGGTGAAGAGGGGGGAGTGCAGAGGTCACAGGATCATCAGTTCCCATTAAGAGGATGGGAATCAGTAATTCCTGGGATGCTCAGCAACCTGAGAGTGCCTGACTGAGACTGAGGAAAACATCAGTTTACAACAAGTCAGAAAAAACTCGAACTGACAGATGAAACCTAGGAATGACTTCTCAGGGCATAAATTTCCTACAGGAGAAGGAAAGGGAGGATTTCCACAGGGGACAATGGCACTTGGGCACGGGGGGAAGGGCGCCAGGGTGTGGCAACCCTTCAGCCACACTCAGAGCACATCCCAGACCTCAGGCGGGTGATGTTGCAGCCCAGGAACTGGTCCCGCAGGTGGCTCTGCCGGTACAGCTGATTCATCTGCAAGACAAACGTCATGGTAAATATTAATGAGCCCTGGGCACTCTGCAAGGTGCTTTAGGGCATTTTTTGTTTTGGTTTGGTTTTCTTCCTGGTTGGATTTCATGGGAGTTGGTTTCGACTTTGGAACGTGCCTTCTGGTGATGGAATCCGACTGCCAGCCTGGCAGATCTTCCTGCCTTATCTGAGCAAGCTGCCAGTGCTAAAGAGCCCAGTCTGCTGACTGGCAGCTGTCAACTCCTGCACACCTCACACACCCAGGACTGGAAGTACAGAGTGTTACAGTTTCATCTGAAGAGCAAAATTGGGGTGTTATCAGGCTGGTGGGCTGGGGTTGCTGCTGAAGGGAACGTGCTGGATTCTCAGCAGTGAGTTCTGGATGTGCTGACCCCAAGCTGGCAGGGATTTGCAAACCCTTCTGGAGAGGGGACTGAAATGCTGAGTCCCAAAGCCCAGAGCACCCAAACCTCCTGTATTTCACAGTCCGTGCCTCTGGCTGGAGATAATTTCTGCATCCAGATTCCCAGGATTGGCTGGGTCAATCTCATCTTTCAGATTCTAGAAATTTTTGTTCCTGTATGTTTATTTTTTAATTTTTAATTTAAATTAAGATGTAAAGCTGTAGCAAAAAATTGACCAAACAGGATGGTATTTGAGCTGGAGCTCCTCACCTTGTTAGTGATGCTTTCCACTGCTGCTTTGTACTCTGGAGACTGAGAGTCTGGGTTGGTTAGATTTTCATTGACTATTCTAAAGCTCAGTCTGTAGCCCTGTTTGCCTGGAGCTTCAACAAAGACAGGCTTTCTGCTGGTTTCTGTGAGGGGAAAACCTAAAGAGAAAAAGCAGAGTGCATTTATTTTTACATCAGATCTATCCACACCATAAAAACAATATATGTATGGCCCTGCTTAGATTATATGATAAAATAATGAAATTCTCCAGGAATTTGTATGATTTAAGGGTTGGAGATGCTTCTAGAACGGCAAGATCCTGCTGGATTGGTTTTGCCACAGCGTCAGAAACTACAGAAAACCAACAATCCAAAGGGCTCCTCAGTGCTCCAGCCCCTGTGAAGTGATGGGGAGTGATCTCCAAGAGATCCCAAAAGAGGAGTGATCTCCAAGAGATCCCAAAAGAGGAGTGATCTCCAGGAGATCCCAAAAGAGGAGTGATCTCCAGGAGATCCCAAAATCATGATCCATTCACGGGTACTCACCATTGACATACAGGCTGTTCTGGTCCAGGCTGTAGTGCCCCAGTTTGGTGACACCCTCTGTCATGGTGCTCAGCTCCTGATAAACCTGTTCCCTGTCAAACCTGGCCAGGCTGGCACTGTCCTGGTAGCTGCAGATGGCATCTACTCCTGTGTCATCCCTGTGTCTCCCAGCCCTGAGGAGAAGACATCAGGCACGTTCTTTAGGACACTCTGTGTGATTTGCATGGCCAGGAATGGCACCAAAATCACTCTAATGGGCTTCAGCAGATGACATTTAGATACCAAAATGATTCTAGCATCATGAATGGACAGGGAGGTGTCCACAGGGAGGCTTCTCTATTATGACATCAGAACAACTACGATAATTTATGCAAATTTAAGGTGGGTAAGAGCAGATAAAAAGGTTAATTGCACTTTCAGGAGTCTTTGAAGGTACTTTCATATACTTTCAGTATCAGAAAAATAAAGATACTTCCAGTATCTTTATCAGGGAGGTGTCAGAGGGTGGGGCCAGACTTTTCTTGGTGGTGTCAAGTATTAAGATGCAACAGGCAGGAACTGATGCCCAAGAAGTTCCACCTGAACATGAGGAAGAACTTCCCTGTGCAGTGAGCGAGCACTGAGCAGAGACCAGAGAGGGTGTGGAGTCTCCCTCCCTGGAGATATTGCAGAACTATCTGGACTCAGTCCTGTGCCATGTGCTCGGGATGGCCCTGCTGGAGCAGATGACACACTGTGGGCCCTTCCAACCTGACCCAGCCTGAGATTCTTACCTGAATCTCATCGTTTTACATCCTGTGTAGGCAGAGCTTACACTGCTTCTTTTGAACAGAGGGTCAATCTGTCAGGGGAAAAAACCAGCACAGGTGAGGAAAACGGGAACTCACGTGCTGAGTTTAATGCAGGTGGATTAAGGGCAGCACCAGAACCCCCAATGGGCAAACCCAGAGCCAGACTCACATAGTAGCTGAGAACATTCACTGTGGCAATGAATTTGCGGGACGTTGGGACAGCCAGGTCTGGGGTGTACGGGAGGTTGGTCAGGGTGAAGTTAAGGGTGAAATTCCTGGTTGTTGGTCCTGGTGCAGTTGTTGTGCTTGGAGCTGTAATCCAAGGGGAGAAGGATTACGAATTTATGACAAAAGAGGTAACTTCCACTTTCAAAAGCATTCCCAACCCCAGCACGTTTTAAGGCTACTCTGAATAATCTCTTCCCCTCTCAGTAATTTCTTCCCCTGTTATTTTCTGAGGGCACCAGTCCTTTGACACCTTTCCCTGCAGTGAATTCAGCAAAATACTTACATGATCTCTGAAGTGGTTCGTTGTAACCTGGAGAGGAAATGCAAGAGAAATGTTACGTAAGAGAACCATCCACTTAAGAGAATGAAAGTGGAGAGGGGATGATTAAATGGATGATTTGGGAGTGAATCATCAGAACCTGCCCCCGAGGGTGCCACTCTGTTAAACAAACAAAGCTTAAGCAGAACAAGGTGCTTTTGTAAGAGTGGTGACTACAATGAGAAAACCTCCGTGTAATTAAATACTGGTGGGATAGAAAGCAGGTGAAATGTTCACCTGCAGGTGAATGACTGAGGTCAAGACTAAAATTAAGTCTCTCCTCAATGTAATACAGAAACTAAAGTCTTCAAAAATGTCTGTGTGAAAAGATTTTAAAGCTTACACTTCATCTTACACAGAAAACTCCAGTGGGGTCTTCTCCTTCAGGCCACTTTTTTATTAACATTGAAGTGATCCCTGAGACCCCAGGTGGTCCCAAACTGCTCAGTGCCCAGAGGAAGAAGAAAATCAAACACTTACCATTGACATAGAGGCTCTTGCTGTCCAGGTTGTAGATTCCTAACTTGGTGATGCCACTTGTCATGTTCCTCAGTTGTTGGTAAACCTCAGGGGGGTTAAACTTGGGCACTTGGGAGCTGTTTCTGTAGCTGCAGATGGTGTCCACTCCTGTGCTATCCCTCTTCTTCATTGCCCTAAGGAATTCAGCATCATGAAGCTTCTGTTAGTTATTAAAAAAAACCCTTTTTTTCTTTTTTTTTTTTAATGATATGATTGAGAAAACCCCAAACAAATCTGTCCACAGTCCTCAGATGGGCTGCAATGGTATGGTCTGACAAAGAAAAAGGCTTTGTAAGAAAAAGACAACAGAAAAGGGGCACAGAAGCTTTATTATAGTGATGAAAACTACTTGAAAAAGGGAAAAGGAAAGGAAGTGCCAGTCAAACTTAAGGAAATCCACCTGCTGCAGTTCAAAGTTAATATTTTGCTTTCTTGCTCACCTGAATCCCGTTACTTTGCAGCCAGAGAAATAGGGGCCAATGCTGCTCCTCTGAAGCAGGGGGTCAATCTGACAAGGAAAAAAATCTTTGTGACCAGGGGAAGCCCCAAATTGTGGGTGATTTCAGTGACAAACAACGTGGCTTTGGCTTACGTAGTGTCGCATTATCCTCTCAGCCGAACGGAATCGGGCAGAGTTTGGTGTCTCCAGGTCTCTTGTGAACATGAGGTTGGTTATGGTGAAGTTGAGGGTGAAGTGCTCTGCTGTGGGTCCTGGGGTGGTTGTTGGTGTGGGGGTTGGTTTCACCACTGAGGGAACAAAACCCACCCGGATTAAATAAGAACAGAATCTGTGTAATAACAGGGCTGTTATTAAGTATCTCAGAGCAAAAAGCCACACACACCTTCCAAGGTTACAAACATGGCCAAATCAGGGGGAAGCAAAATCAATTTATGCCTCTGAGTAGCTTTAACATGTCTTTAAATATACTTACATGAGGGACTGTGTGGTTCATTGTAATCTGAAAAACAAATGGACAATTATTGGGGAAATATTCCAAGAAAGTCTCAGCAGGATTAAATACCTGGGGTTTTATTCCAAATTGTAGTTACTGAATTCATGACTTGTAACTTTGTGACTCTGACAGGTTTTTGCCTTCTACTTTTTGTTATCTGCTTTTGAGAGGTGTATTAAAATCCTCTCCATTCTCATTTCAAATCACTCTGTGTCAACATTAAAGGCTGGACTTGATGATCTGGGAGGTCTTTTCCAACCTCAGTAGGTCCACGATTCTATCACAGAATCCCAGAATGGGCTGGGCTGGAAGGGACCTTAAAGATCTCCCATTCCAACCCCCTTCATTGGACAGGGACACTTTTCACTAGACCAGGGTGCTCAGAGCTCCACCCAACACGGCCTCAAACACTTCCAGGGATGGGGCAGCCACAACTTCATCAGGAGTTACACCTTGGGGTGGTTTGTTACCATCAATGTAGAGGCTCTGGCTGTTAAGGCTGAAGTGTCCCAGCTTGGTGATGCCATTTGTCATGTTGCTCAGCTCATGGTAAATGGTTTCCCTGTTGAATTTGGGCCCTGAAGGCTCATCTCTACAGCTGCACATGGCATCTACTCCTGTGTCATCCCTGTTCTTCTTTGCCCTGGGGAATGAGGCAAAGTTTTAGGTGTCTTGGCCATTATTGAGAAATCCATCTTAACTTTTAGGACGTGATCAAAGACATATATAAAAAACCACTCAGAGGCAAAACTACCAACTAAAAACAAAACAAAAACCACTCAGAGATGTGTTGAGTGCTGAGAAATGGGAAGGAACATTTTAAGAAGCAGGTCATGGAGCCTTTCCCCAGACCTGGTTCTTACCTGAATGCCATTACTTTGCAGCCAATATAAGCAGGGCCAATGCTGCTTCTCTGGAGTAAAGGGTCCATCTAGAAATTCAACAGTAACATGTAATTAGGTCAAATGTCGCAGCAGAGATGAGAGATCAGAGATATTAAAAGAACTGGGCCCAAGCAGGACATGGTTTTGCCTGACTTACATAATAGGACATGACTCTTTCTGTTGACTTGAATTTCCTAGAATTTGGTGTTGCCATATCTGCAGTGAATGGGAGGTTGGTTATAGTGACGTTCAAGGTGAAGTTCCTCACTGCTGGTGGCAGAGGTTGTGTATTTTGAGCAGCAGCTGCAATGAGAAAGGAAAAGTCAATGCCTGAAAATTCAATTTATTATCATCACCCTGAGAGGAAACACTATAGGATATTCTATTTGGCTTCAAGGTTGGAGACCATGTGGTTCCACAATAGGCTCCTGAATTCTCTGAACACTGTTTTATAAATCTAGCAGAGCTCTGGGTTGCTTGGTCCAAATTGCTTTTTTGGCTGTTGCCAACAAGCAAAATCTTCTTGCCACTTCAGCAGCTCTTTAAAGGTACTTACATAGCTCAGGCTGCAGTTCATTGTAACCTGTGGGGAGAAGAAAAGGGACATATTTGAGAAACCTGCTTCCAAGTTGGAGAATCTGGCACACATTACAATACAGAACTGGAATGGGTTTTGTCTGAGAGGTCCTGTGTAAACATTTGACATGAAAAACTGATTTGATGACAGTCTGTGCATAAATGCACATTCATCCTGCTCTATATTGTTGGCAAGCTGCTGCTTTTCTTAGTACTGCACAGAATTTTCCCTTACCTCAGGATGCTGAGAGGGAGTTTACCCATTCCCTAAATCCAGTTTAGAATCCCAGAATGGGCAGGGTTGGAAGGAACCTTAAAGATGATCTCGTTCCAACCCCCTGCCATGGGCAGGGAACCATCTGACTTCTGCACTGGCAACTTCTATAGGATTTTGTCAAGTGCTGTTCAGTTCTAGTGCTGCTCCTTGACCTTGGCAGGTCAATCCTTGTATTTTCTGGTGTGTTAGGATATGATGTAGTTGGATAAGTTACTGAGTGCAGAGCAATCAGAAGTTCAAAGGCTGTGGGTGACAATGGCTCCTCTGCTTTGGTGCCACTTGCTCTTGCTCCCCTGCAGGTTTTATGGCTTCTGTAGTTACAGAATCCCAGAATGGTTTGGGTTGGAAGGGACCTTAAAGATCATCTCGTTCCACCCCCTGCCACGGAGATGCTGCCAGGGCTGGAGCCCCTCTGCTCTGGAGCCAGGCTGGGAGAGCTGGGGGATTCACCTGGAGAAGAGAAGGCTCCAGGGAGACCTGAGAGCCCCTTGCAGGGCCTAAAGGGGCTCCAGGAGAGCTGGAGAGGGACTGGGGACAAAGGATGGAGGGACAGGGCAAGAGGGGATGGCTTCAAAGAGAAAGACCAGGAATTTATGTTGGATGTTGGGAAGGAATCTTCCCTGTGAGGGTGATGAGGCTCTGGCATGGGTTGCCCAGAGAAGCTGTGACTGACCCATCCATGGAAATGTCCAAGGCCAAGTTGGAGCAACCTGGTCTAGTGGAAGGCGTCCCTGCCCATGGCAAAAGGGTGGAATGAGATTATCCTTAAGGTCCCTTCCAACACAAAACACTCCACCATTCGTATAGAAGGAAATAAAACACAAACCACTGTATGAGCATGCCCTGTAAATCCAACAAAAACTACCAAGGACATTTTCGATTGGAAGAGCCAAAAGAGTTAGAAAAAATGGAATTTCTTAGTAAAAGAGTATGACAAGAAATAAAACAGTATCAGTAAATAGGGAAACAGGAAAATTAGAGAAATTAGAAAAAAAATTGTCACCGTTGACGTAGAGGCTGCCCTTGTCCAAGCTGTAGGGGCCCAGCTGGCTGATGCCTCTGGTCTTGTTGCTCACTTGGTGGTACAGGCCCACCCTGTCCAAAGCTGCAGCCGAGGGCTCCTTCCTGTAGGTGCACACGGCGTCCACCCGGGTCTCGTCCCTCTGGCTGCCTGGCCTGCAAAGCACAGGGACAACAATGAGCACCCTCCTCGGCACCTTTTCTGCATGGCCTGGTTTGGGGCTTCTCTGGCTGTCCCTGGCCGGGAAGGTCAACTCTGCAGTGCCAAAGTGTGTGTGTAGTTCCCTTCCACTGCTCTCAAGCTCCACTCATGGTCTGGGGGTGTTCAAGGAGAACAGGGCCAGGCAGGACTACAAGTCATCCATGGGCTCTGCTGTCAGCACCCCGAGATGAGGGACCAGGCCCGCAGTGACAGTTTCATATCAGGAAGGTATCGGGGAGAAGGTTGAGCTGCAGAAAGACAGCAGCAAGAGAGCCCTCCCTTCATGGACTGGGTTTCAAAAGACAGTGAATGTTATAGGGCTCCTCATGTGACTGTCAGACCTGCAAAGGGACACTCAAGGGTGAGCCAATACCTGAAGGCTGTTGATTCACATCCATGGAAATCAGGGCCAATGCTGGTGTCCTTCAGCAGGCGGTCGAGCTGCCAAGGGGAGGGTTGCACAGTTAAGTCCAGGCCAGATATCTGCACTGCCACCAGGTAATGAGACCAGCGGGGGCAAGGATATGTCCCCCTTCTGGTTCACTCACCAACATGTTCATAACCCTTCGTGCAGACTTGAACCTTGCTGAGTCAGGCTTTGCCAGGTCAGCATTGTAGGGGAGGTTGGTGATGGTGAAGTTGATGGTGAAACGCTCGAGGGCAGCAGCTGTCGGTGCTGGGTGGGTGGGACCTGGAGGAAGCACAGATGGGAGTGACAAGGGGCAAGAGCCAGGGTGACAGGGCTATGGGAAAACAAGAACAGAGTTCTCCTCCCAGCCCAGCTCTCCATTCAAAAGGCTTTCAGACTCCCAGCCTCTCCCCAGGATCTCAAGCCCCAGCCCCCAGATTCCATTGCCCAAAAGAAGATCCGCACAAGCCACTTTGTGTGCTCTCTGTGACCAGCCCACTCCTGCAAGGTACTCACTGGGCAGGACTGGCTGTTCGTTGTAGCCTGGGAAAAGAGACACAC
>JAYRBT010000083.1:3510424-3540721 GCA_036023395.1 Myiotriccus ornatus
GTGACTCCTGGGGTGTCCTGTGCAGGGCTGAGGGTTGGACTGGATGATCCTTGTGGGTCCCTTCCAACTCAGCATATTCTGGGAAAAGATGGGGAAACCAAGTCACTGTGTTGGAGCAGGACGTGGCTCAGGTCACGCAGCCCGGCAGGGGTGGAATCAAACCAAGTTAATAAACTCCCTGGTTAATGGCCCAGATGCAAATCCTGATTGCAGGCTCCGTGCAGGACCTCAGCTGACTCCCAGCTCCCCCCAGCTGGCTGCACTCCAGGACTGGGACCAACCCTCCAGTTCCACCTCTCAGGGAGAAGGAAGAGCCCTGGCAGTGAAGGTGGCAGCAGCCCAGCTCTGCTGACCCAGGAGGCTCTGCTTCATTAGCCCCAAAACACTGCTGACCGTGAGCACTTCCATTCTGGCACTGCAGGTTCTGCTTCTCCATAAAAGCAAAAAGCAATTTATGAGGGAACAGTCAATAATGCGCTGCTTTATCACAGCTGGTTGGGAGCGGTTGGCAACTGCACCCTGAGGAATGGGGAGGAGTAACTGTTTCAGGACAGCTGGTGCGTCTCCTGGCTGGTCCCTCCTGCCATGGACAGGCTGGGAGAGGGATCCTGACATGTGCAAACACGGTCACAGAGCTGGAAACCAGCCAGAAAGTGGACGCGATCTCTGCTCTCCCCCAGCCTGCTGCAGATGGGGGGGCTCAGACTGTCTCCTGCTTTGCCTTTGAGCAGTTCCAGCCCACAAAAAACCTGCTCTCACCTGCAGATTAAGAGCAGGAGGAGCTGCTGAGACTGGGGGTACAACAGGAGATGCACCAAAACATCCCTGTTGGTACCCAGGTGGTGGCACAGGCAGGAAAAAGGAGAGGAGCACAGGTTGGATGAAACGTTCTCACTTTTATTCAGCCTCTGAACAGTCACAAACCCGCAGCCCCTCTGCTCCCCAGCACTGCTACCCTTCCTGCCCCTCAGATGTCCCTCCCCAGCCAAGGGCAATGTCACTTCAAGGCTTCCCCTCCAGGTCAGGGGACACGCTGGCCCTCAGGTCCAAGCCTGGCTGCCCTCCCTGCAGGGTGAGGCACTGACGAAAGTCTCTCCTCCCCAGGCCTTTAGGGGACCTCTGTTTCTCTTTGCAGTGTCAGTGGAGAGGGAGATCCGCAGGCTTGAGCTGCCGAGGTTGGACAAGGTGCCTCCTGAGGATCCTCTGCACCAAGTTTTTCCTGCCTGTCACAGCGGGGAGCTCCAGGCTGGAGCTGCTCTTCGGGTAACCCACCCCCAGGAGCCTCTTCTCTCTCTTCTCTGCCTCTTCGCTGTCCAGAGCGTCTGTTCTTTGGGTGTCTCTGATGGGGCTGGCACATCTCTTGGGCAGGGGGAGCCCCGCTGGGCTGGCTCTGCCACCCTTGGGACCGGTGGCACGAGGACTCGGCTGCTTGTGGTCCCTCAGGCCTCCATCCCTCTGGGAATCTCCCCCAGCAACACCCATCCCGAGGTGTCCGCAGCATCCTGGCTCCTCCTCAGCAGCGGGACCTCGAGGGTGGCCCGAGCCCGAGTGAAAAAACGCCTCCTCGCTGGTGACCTGCGGGCTCTGCCCCAGGGTGACAAAGCCGTAGGGGGTGGTGACCTTGGGGAGGTGGGGCAGGGACAGAGCTGCCCAGGCAGCGGGGTCGGGGCTCGGCTGGGCAGGGGGGTTCGGGCAGGAGGAGTTAAAGCCGGGCAGCTCATCCCGCCCCGCTGGCTCCGAGCTGCCCCTCCACGCCGTCCCCTCCAGCTGCCCCGTCCCCTTCCCTGAGCCCCTGTGCCTCCCGTGGGCGTCCAGGGAGGGGATGGTAAACTGCGGGATGCGGTCGGGGGTCACCACGTGGAAGAAGATGCCGCCGGAGCTCTTGCCCTGCGGCGTCCCCTCCCAGAGGGACATGGTGGCACCGCGGGGCTCCCCCGGGACAGCGCCGGCTATTTATGCCCCGCTGCCAGCCCTGATTGCTCCGCGGGCAGTGACGTGGTGACAACGGTGCTGCCAGGGCCCTGCAGCCCTTTGTCACCCGCCCGGGAGACAGATGGGAGGCGGGGGGGACAGGTGAGGACACGCTTGTCCCCAGCATCATCGCCTGCCCTCCTGCTCTGGCGCAGGGCTGAGTGTCACCCGCGAGGCAGCAGAGAGGGAGAGGTGGGTGACGGTGCGAGGGAGGGAGAGAGGAAGGGAGGGAGGGGGCACAGCGAGCGGTGCCCGGCGCAGGATGAGTCACCGCCCGTGGGCATCAGGTGGAGCCGAGCGGAAGGGGCAGCTCGGGAGCGGGAGACAAAACACTCCAGCTCTGTCTAGCAAAGCTCCCGTCGGAAAAAAAATAAAAAAATCTCCCACGTAATTACCCAGAGAAAGCAGCACTTTCAACCACTTTCCCCCCCACACCGCTTCCCCCCGAGTCCCCCCGCCCACCGCTGCTGGTGCCGGGGCTGTGCGGGATTGTTTCTCGCTGCTCTCGTCCCACGAAGGGTGGGAATGTGGGGGGGACAGTCCCAGGCAGCCCCCAGACGTGTGGCCAGGAGAACAGGGGCTGTGCATCCTCCAGGGGGGAGGACGAAGCTGCTCCCCCAGAGGAGCCTCAGCGTTGTCTTCTCTCTGTCCGCAGCAGGGGCAGAGCTGCAGAGTGGGCTGGGATTCGATTCTGTGATTCCCTGTCACCCTCCCCTTGCCTAAGGAAGCTCCTCCACTAGCAAGGGGACAAGGGCTGCTTTAGGTTGGATCCTGCTCTGAAAATGATGCAGAGAGGAAAAGCAGCTCCACCTCTGTGTGGGCACAGAGCAGGAAGGGTGCAGAGGGGCCTCCCCCCACCTGGGCTCCAGCTTCTCCCATCCCTGAGGGGCTCAGCAGGGCAGGTTTCTGGCATCTCATCACCTTCGGCTCTGCATCGGCACAGGAACACGTCCCAAATCAGTCTCGGCAAGCTCTGACTCCCAGGAGCAGGCAGGGACCCCAGACTGAGGGTAAATTAATCCCTAAATGAGAGCCCTTAAGGCTGCCCAGGCCCAGGCCCAGTGCTGACAGCAGGAGACCCCCACGGGAGGGCACTGGGCTCCCCCCCCCCCCAATTAGAAGCTCGTCAGTGTAATGAGGAGCAGATGGGCCAGGGGCTATAAGTAGCTTGAGGGCCTCAGCCTCCCCTAAGCCAGGTTTGTGTCCAATCTGGGCTTCATGGAGCAGCAGCAGCTAAAGCTGGGCTGGAGCCCAGAGCAGGTAAAGGTCCTCCAGGTGCCCCAGGGGCTGTTTCTGCTGGGGGCTCTCTCGGAGCTGGTGTGGAGGATCTGACCTGTCTCTCTCTCTCTCTTTAGGTGAGGCCACTCACCAGCAGCCATCCCTACTCCTTCTTCAGCAGGTTCCTGGGCCAGATCCTTCAGCTGAGCTTTGTCAAGTACCTGGTGAGTGATGTTCCTGCTGCTGGAGGAGCTGGGGTGGGAAAACCTCCAGACTTGGCAGTTTCTTGGGTTCTTCAGCCAAGGTATTCTCTTCTTTCAGTCTTTCCACATCATTAGATGTTAGGAAGAAATTGTTCGCTGTGAGGGTGGTGAGGTTGGGCACAGGTTGCCCAGAGCAGCTGTGGTTGCCCCATCCCTGGAAGTGTCCAAGGCCCGGTTGGACAGGGCTTGGAGCAACCTGGGCTAGTGGAAGGTGTCCCTGGCCGTGGTAGCAGAGTTGAAATCAGATGGTCTTCAAGGTCCCTTCCAACCCCAACCATTCCATGATTTTCCCTTTGCCCTGTACTCAGTGTGAGCTTGTCTTCTGCTTTCTTCCCCATCCTGGAGTTTCCCTCTGCCTGGTTTGGCTTTGCCTTGTTCCCCTTTGCTCATGGTGGTTACAACATTCACATTTCTCTCCCTGCCTGGGCCAGGAGAGATGGGAGGGTTTTGGAACCAAAGTCCAGTCCAGGAGGTCCTGTCTTACCTGGCTGAAGTTGGTCCCATCTCAGCTCCACGCTGGGAGCAGAGCAGGGTTTAAGGCTTTCACCGAGGACTTCAGCCTGTGTGAGAACTTCCAGATACCTAATGCACCTGTCTTTGCAGCTGAAGATGCTTCAGAAAGCGTGGATCTGGACTGGATTTGTGACCCCTGTGGACACAATGATCAGCCAGCTCTACCCCACCCAGTCTCCCCCGAGGCCTGGACGACTGGCCAGGAAGCGCCGGGGGAGACTCGTGCGCCTTCTCCTCTCCGTGGTGCCCACCAGCATCCAGAACATCCTGGGCTACCTGCCAGCAGACTGGGGCCAGGGCAACCAGCCCAGGGGTGAGAGCTCCTGGAACACCTGAAGGCTTTGCAGCCGAGAAACGTGGCACGATGGCGGGGTTTGGGGTTCCTGCAGAAACCCCAAACACCGATCTGTGTTTGTCCTGGGGGGTGGTGATGGTGCCTCCTGTGAACCCCTGCAGAGATCCTGGAGGCTCTGATCAACCCATCCAACAAAGCCAGCAAGAGGAAGAGGGATGATGTGGCCCTGGAGGAGCAGGAGTCCTGGTTTGTGCTGCTGGAGAGGGACTTGCCAGAAGACGACTCCAAAGACCTCACATACGAGGTAAGATGTTCTGACTGCTGGGCAGGATTGTTCCCCAGGGGCTGAGCATCTGGGAGGTGATGGTTTGGACTGTGAGTGTCCCTGCAGAGGAACCTGTGCAGGGAGCTGGGAAGAGGTTTCCTTCACTGTACCCACTCTGTGTGGTGTGTCCAGCGAGGAGTTGGACTCTGATCCTGGTGGGTCCCTTCCAGCTGAGGACATCACTCCATCAGTGCCTGAAAGGTGTGGGTGCCCTCCTCGTGCCCCAACGCTGAGGTTCCCCTCTGGTTGGTGTCCATGCAAAGCTGTGGCTCCCAGTGCCCCTGGGAGCAGGATTGGTGTGTCCTCCCTCACACCTTCCCCGTCTCTCGGCCTCTTTCCCCCCCCAGCCCTCGGATGAGGAGTCAGACAGCGAGGAGTACAAATCCCACAATGACACCGAGGCAGAGCTGGAAGAGCAGGATGGGATCACTGTGCTGCTGAAGGAGTCCTCGTGTCCCCAGGTGAGTGTTCCTCTCTCCCTGTGCAAAGAGACAACCTCAGTCCCCACGCGGTGCTGAGATGATGGTGGCACCTCTGACCCTGCAGGTTGCCATGAGCCCTTTCTGACTCTCTGTCCCAGGTATCCTGCGCTCCAAAATGGGATTTGTGGGAGAGTTTTCACCACTGACAACTTCCTTGGGGGGGTCACTCACTACTCTAGTCCCACCTGTTCCCTGTGGATACCCCCCTAATTCCCAGGAAACCAGTGCTCTGCCTGGCTCGCAGGGAAGTGGAGGGTGAGGAGAGGTGCAGGGTGGGTTGATCTGAACTCGGCAGCCCCGGTGTCAGTGATGGCAGCCCATTTTAGGGGAAAAATCTCTGGTGTTTTCTAGGAAAACCAGGAAGCCTGACCCATGGACCTGGACCTTCTGGGGCTGCAAAGTTCCTGACTCCCTGGGGGCAGCTGTGGCCCTGAGTGAAGATGTCCAGTCAAATGCTATGTTGTTTTTTTTGAAGTTTACAATAAAATTACCCAATTTTTCCATGTGAATCGGGATGTGGTTGGCTGTACTGCTCCCTGATAGCCCTGGACTGGCTGGTGCCTTAAGGAACCTCCCTCCACATGCAGAGCATTCCCAGAAATACGGTGGCAGCAGGTCTGCCTTGTCTGCTTTAAACCTGGGAGCTCTCCATGGAGCTTCTTCCCTCTGCATGGATCCTACATGAGAGACCCTGGTTCAGCACAAGAGTTGAAGAAACAGGGATTTGGGGTCTGGAAAGGCAAATTAGGATTAGAAAGTGCCTGGATGCAACCCTAGACTGCTGCAGAGACCCTGGGGTGGGTTGGACCTGGGTGGGCTGGGCCATCTGAGCAGGCTGAAGGAAAGAGTGGGAGCTACAAACCCAAAAACCCCAGGGAGTCTGAAGGCAGGTAGTGACTCAGGTAAGGGGAGATGGAGATGTCCTGGCTCCCAGGCCCTGCTGGGATCAGGGATGCTGATGTCTCCTTAATTAAAGATTCGTTTCTCTCATCTAAAGCAGCTCTGGGGCAGGTTGTGCTCTGGGCAGCTTTTCCTGCTGGATTGCAGTGATGGCTCAAAGGGCTTCTCTGGCCAGCAGTGAACCACTTAAAGGAAGGAATTCTGGTGCTTTAAAAGAACAGCTGGGTCAGGACACATCTCCTGGAGCTGCAGCCCTTGGACTCCTCCCTGATGCTCCAAGGTTGGTTTTACCCCTCCAGAACTGGCCACGGAGCTGGCACGGGCTCCTCACACCTCAGGGGGGGTTGTCTGGGACCAAGCAGAGCTGTTTTTCTCCCAGGTTTGACCAGTTATTTGTGCACCATTAACAGTCCTGAGTCATGAAGCTCAAGCAGCCATAAAGCTGCTCCCCCTCCTTGCCATGGCAGTGTCTCTTTAAATGCAGGTGTGTCTCTTACCTGGTATCATCTGCAACCACAACAGCTCTGGTTTCATTACTGCTCAATGATAGCAAGATTTTTTTATCTGTAATATTGATAAAGGAGCTGATACTGCAACTCCTGGATATTAAATTGGGCCCTGCATTAATTCAGTCGCTCCCTGTTTGTGTTCAATAATTCTCCCATTCTCTGCAGCCAATGCTTTCAAAGCAGAAATTAATAAAACACCCTTTTTAGTGGCATCCTCGAAATCTGTGCTGGTTTTCCCTCTTGCTCCTGAGCTTCAGGAGCACTGGATGTGGAGGTGAAGAGCAGGCTTTGTTCCTTGTCTGGGTGTCAGGCTGCAGAGTGACTCTGCCTAAATATAGTGAGGAAGAAACCAGCATTAAATCTGCTTCTCTGAGCTCACCTGCAAATTAATTCTGTGCACACCTGCCTGCCACGGGGCAGGTTTTGCCCAAAGCTTCCCAGATCTGAAGCCCTGCTTTAGGGGGAAGAGATCTCCCCAGGTGAGCATGGAGAGAGTAAATGGCTTGGTGGAGTCAGAAGTAGCTGAAGAGCTGCTTGATCCCAAGGTCAGCACCGTGGATCCAGCCCAGGTAAGCAGGTGGTGCGTGTTTGTGGTGGCAGCGAAGGGGAGGGTGATGGTGGTCTTGCAGCTGGCAGGGTGTGAAGGCTCAGCCAGGAGGGGTGGCTGATCCCCTGGCAGGTGCCTGTGTTGGTGGTGGCCTCGTGGGTGTCACCCCTGCAAGGGGTGAGGGGCTCTGCAGGGCTGAGCGAGCTGCCTAAAATCCCGTGTGTCCATGGGCTGCAGTTTGCAGCAGGATGAGGCCTGTGCATCCCAGAAGGGCAGGTCTGGGGCTAAAAGGCTGTTTGCTGGGGTGGGATCTGTGTGGCACAAAGGCCGTGGTGCTTTTGGGGGACTTGGCCCCTCTTTGTGTCCGGGCAGGGGTAGATGGAGAATCTGTCCTGCTGAAAGGTGAGAATTGGCACCTTTGAGCATCTCTTCAGGGTAGTGTCCCCGTTTTTCCCTGTCCTGCTCTGTGGCTTTTTTGCCTGTTTTTGCCTCTGGTGTGAGGAGCTGAAGCACAGGAACATGCCCCAGGACACGGGGTGGCTGCAGCCCAGCTCAGTTTGGGGCTGGATGATGTGAGAAGCAGGTGATTGAACTCCAGTTGGATGGAGACACACAGAGTCCTCCTTGGCACGCTCTATTCTGGACAAAGGCCCCAGAGGGGATGTGGGATGTGCCCCCCTGAGCCTGTGCTGCCCTTGGGCACAGCCCTGTGCACCCCCCAGGTGTGGTTTTGTGTGGTTTCCCTTTCCCTCCGTGCCAGCTTGAGGAGCAGATTCCCTCCCTCCTCCCTCGAGCACACCCTGGAAATCTTCAGGCCGTGTTCCCCTGCCCCTCCTGCAGACCAGAGGGGTTGGGATGGTGGGAACCGCGTGGGTTGTGGGTCCCAGAGCTGAGGTTTGCACCTTCATGACCCCTGGGGTTCGTTTGGCCTCAGTGGCTTTGTGGGTGACACCAGGGACGGTGCCACGTCCTTGGTAAGGGCCACCAAAGAGCGAGGCAAGTGCTGTGTGAGAGGAGAATGGGAAGGAGGAGGATTGAGGACAAGGGAGGAAAATGAAGGGGTAATGCAGTGATTAGAGGATGATGAGACAAGAATGGTCCTGGGGGGAGCCTGAGGGGCGAGCAAAGGTGACCCTGACACTCGGGGTCCACGGAGGACACGTGGCCCAAGCAGCCTGTGCTAGTCCTGTGATGAGGGAGCTGCACTGGAAACAAATGGCTTAATTGAGGCAAAAATGATCATAATTAGCGTGAGCAAATCCAATTAGGAGCCAGGGGCGGGTTACCTTGGGCCTGTCATTGGGAGCACAGCGGGGACTGGGGGGGCAGAGCAGCCCCAGGGCTGGGACAGGCAGAGGAAGGGGTGGGGGGGTGTCCCCGGGGGCTGATGCTCGTTAACATCCTCCTCTCCTCGGGCCGCTGGCTCTGTGCCCTGGACTGAGCCTAATTAGGCTGGAGAAATGGATTTGCCAGGCTGTGCTCAGCGATCGCCCCCTCGGAGCAGCTCCTGTCGCTGTCGGCTCGGCAGGGCTGGTAATGGAGAGGCTCAGGAATCCCATTCCAGCCTTGCTCCGGGGCTGCAAGGAGCATTTCGCTCTTCCTTGCAAGGAGCAGAGTTAAAACTGCTCCTGTTTGTCCTTCAGGGGTGACAGCTGGGCTCCTTGCAGGCCGGGGGGGCTGCGGGAGGGGGGTCCGTGCTGGGCTGCAGCCCCGGCACGCTGGAAATAATGAGGTTAAATATTAACTGTAATGGTCTCCATCGCAGCAGGCATTTCTTTCCTATCCTGTGGGTGCGACTGCCAGGGATTCAGAACGTTAATTTTCAGCCAAATCATCTTTATGGGTCATAATTTTTGTTATAATTTTTTCCCCCCTGCTCTGTCTTGGGGAAAAACGTGAAACCACAACCCTTGTCCTGGGGGCTTCTCTTTTTCCGTTCAGTCTCCTGCTCCCCTTCCCACGGTGGATTATTCCCACCACTCCAGCACCGAGGGGCAGGCACTGGGCACCACCCAAACCCACCCCTGCCTCTTCCAGCCCAGCAACAACTCAGGGCACCCACTGCATGAAAATCGAGCCCCGGGGGTGCTGGGCTGTGGTGCTGTGCTTGGTGTGGTCCCGGTGAAAGCAGCAGAACCACCAGCAGGAGGAGCAGGCAGGTGGTCCTGCCATTCCTGGACAGCTCCTGGAGCTCTCAGGGCCCGGCTCCCTTCTTTGCTCGCAGGACTGGGGTCGTTTGGGGTTCACTCGGCGTGTCCTGCTCAGCCTCCTGAGGATCTGAACGCTCCAGGTGCTTCCTCGGTGCTATCACCCACGGGAGGCTCCTGCCTGTGACTGCTGGCAGCTCACAAAGATAATCCCAGCTTTATCTTGCTGCTGTGACAGCCACAGGAGTGAGGGAGACACTGATGTGTCCCTGGGGAGAGGTTCCAGCAGATCTGCCCCAGTGTCAGAGCACCACAGCCGCCCTGAGCCCAGCAGGTGTCACAGCTGTGACAGCCAAGGGACAAACAGCTGTCCCCAGCCCTCCTCTCACAAAGCAGGGTCAAGTCAGGAGGACTCAACCCCCTCTTGGCCCAGTCCTGGGGGACCGGGGAGTTAATTTGTGCCTCTCTGAGGACTCAGCACGTGCTGGTTCGGAGACAGGGCTGGTGCTGGGCTCTGCTTTGCCCAGGGCTGTGCAGGAAGGGCCCAGCCACGTGCCTCGAGTTGCCTTTTGGGGTTTTGCAGTTGCCACTGAGGGCTTTTCACCGGGGCTGACTCTGCTCCCTGTGGATAATTTGGATCTGAGAGCCCAAAGATGCCTTGGACCACCTGAGCAGTGTTTTAGCCCCTCACTGCAAGGAGGGCTCCACCCAGGTGTGTAACTGGGAGCAGATGGTCCCACCAGTGCCAGAGCCCTCCTGGCCCTCACTGACACCCCTGGAAGTGGAGCCATCACCTCAGAGCTGCACACTTCCCAGCCCAGATATTTTTGGCTGGTGTACTGGGAATGCTGGAGTCTTCCAAAGGCTTTGAGCCTGTTATTTGTGCCGCTGCCCTTGTGGGAGACTCGACTGGAGCCAAGCTGTTGGTCACAGTTGGGTGGGATGGAAAAGCTGGTGCTACACCAGATGCCACGACTGGGCTGCGGTCCAGCTGAGACCTGGAGACTTATTGCATGTCAGAGAGTGAGCAGAGGGATGGGAAAGCGTTATCCACCAGGTCATGTTGAGCTGAGCTGGGGCCTGAGCTGTGCCTCTCCCCCAGCAGCTGTGGAGCGTGTCTTTTCCAGCACAACCCCAGTGAAAGCTCTTGGAAACAAAGCTGGGAAGAGGAGCGTGCTGGGAGCGTTAATATGCACATACATTAGGTGTGACTCACACCAGAGAGGAGAGTCATTTTCAGGTCTGATTAGCTTCATTCCCTGCACCCTCCAAAGCTCCCTCTGTTTGTTTATCTGAATTTGTTCGTTTGAGATGCTGTAAGATGTTCGCCCAGAGAAATGGGATGCAACAGGCATGGCTGGGGGGCCACGGGTGACTCCAATTCCAGCCCCACAGAGGAAAGAGGGACGAGGGCCTTGCTGGGGCAATGTGTGACCTCCTGGTGGCTCCAGCTAGGGGTGCAGAGGAGCTCCAAGGGGCCAAGGCTTCTCTAGAGAGACTTCACGAGAGCAGTGACAGGGGAGGGGGGGATGGTTTTAAACTGGAAGAAAGGAGATTTAGATTAAATACTGGGAAGAAAGTCTGTGAGGGTGGAGAGGCCCTGGCACAGGTTGCCCAGAGAAGCTGTGGCTGTCCCTGGAAGTGTCCAAGGCCAGGTTGGCTGGGGCTTGGAGCAACCTGGGCTAGTGGAAGATGTCTCATGGCAGGAATAAGATGATCTTTAAGGTCCCTCCCAGCCCAAACCGTTCTGGGATCGTGCTGAGTTCCTTGCCCAGAGCGCCCTGGCTCTCTCTGCACGAGAAGGGGGACCTGTGGCATCAGTTCAGGGCTGGAGCACAGATTGTCACCCATCCCCACCTTGCTCTGCCACCTCCTTCTCCCCAGAGACCTCATCCTCGTGCTGTGGATGCTCCGCTGCCCACAGCAGGTGACTCGTCCTCCTGATGTCCCCAAACCCACCCCCTGCAGGGAGGGGAGCCCTGGGCAGGTGCCTGAGATGTGAAGTGGCAGGTGAGGCTGCAGGTCCCTGCTTTGGGGCCTCTCTGCTCTGCTCATCTCATCCTGGCTGGCTCAGTGTCCCCCCCTCTCTGCCATCAGTGCTTCCAGGAGCACCTGCCCCGGGCTGCTCTTCCTGCAGAGCCTGAGGGAGATGGGAATTCTGCTGGGACCTCCGAGTGATGACAGATGACCACAGGTGTGGCACTTGGGGACATGGTTTGGTGGTGGGCCCAGCAGTGCTGGGCTAATGGCTGGACTTAGATGATCTTAGAGAGCTTTTCCAACGTGTGACTCTCCCAGCTCCTGCTTTATCACCACAAATGCTTTCTCAGGAGGAACCAACAGCCAGGGGAGCTTCATGCCCAGAGCAGCTCTGTGCAGCCCTGCATTTATCCTGGTTTGCAGCTTCTGCTGCACATTCCAGCCAGTCCCCTCATCGGCTCCAGGGTCTCTGACAGAGAGAGGGAATCTCAAGACCACCAGCAAACAAAGAGCAGGTCCTCCCACCTCGTTTTGGGTGTTTAATGCAGTTTTCACATCAGAGGCAGAGCAGAATCTGCTGACATGGCTCCCAGCCCTCCTGTGCTTCCAGGGAAGTGGGTGGCTTCTCTTTTGCTGTTTTCACCCATGAGTTATTTTTGTCCTTGGCTGCAGCTCACTTGTGGGTCCAGTCCCTGATGCTGATCAGTCATAGACTCTTAAAAAATGTCCTGAGTTGGAAGAGATCCCCAAGGATCATCCAGCCCAACCCCTGGCCCTGCCCAGGACACCCCAACAATCCCCCCTGTCCCTCAGAGCGTTGTCCAAACGCTCCTGGAGCTCTGGCAGCCTTGGGGCTGTGCCCACTGCCCTGGGGAGCCTGGGCAGTGCCCACCACCCTCTGGGGGAAGAACTTCTCCCAAACTCCAGCAGCAAAGGGATGTCTTGAGGATGGGAATTTCATCCGGGGGTGGGAGAGCCTGAGGTGGTGGGGATGGTGAGGGATCAGCACGTGCTGGAGGCAGCCCAGAGCAGATGTCCTCCCACCAGCTGGGCATCGTTCATGCAAGAGTGCTCCCCGTCTGATAAATCAGATTGGAGAGACAAGACACAGTGGGGCTTTTAATTATAGAAACAATTACCAAGGATTAATGGCAGCAGTGCTGTGACTGAGTGTTGTTACTCCTGTAGTTTAACAAAGCTTTAGTAAAGTTTCTGTGAGATGTGGAGAGCAGTGAGATGATGCTTCCCTTGGCTGTAATGCACCTCAGCTCCTGCTTCATCCCACTCTCTTCTTCTCACTGAGATGTGTTTGCAGGCTTCCAGGAGGTGCAGAGGCTTTACTGGATGAAGTCTTGGTGAGATGTGTTATGGGAAGGGACGGGGTGATGTTGAAGAGAGGGGATGTTGAACACATGGAGACGGAGCCTGAAGGTGGCCCCATGAGGTGGAACAGGGACATCTTGGCTCAGTGTCACCCAGCATGGATGTGTCTCCCAGGCTGGTGTGGTCTGAGATGCTGCTCCCCCAAAAGCAGGTCCCTTCAATGCCCAGGTGTGGGGGGTGGGTGACCCCCAATAAACAGCTCCAGCATCTTCGCACCAGGGTCTGTCTGAGAGAAGGATCAGGTCCCCACTAAGCATGGAATGCTTTAGGTTTGAAAAGACCTTTAAAGGTCATCTATTCCAGTCCCCCTGCCATGGGCAGGGATACCTTCCCCTATCCCAGGTTGCTCCAAGCCCCGTCCAACCTGGCCTTGGACACTTCCAGGGATGGGGCAGCCACAGCTGCTCTGGGCAACCTGTGCCAGGGCCTCAGCACACTCAGCACAAAAAAATTCCCTCCTGCTTCCCAGACTTGGAGAAACACCCCCCAGCCTCCTTTCCTGCCTCCCAGCAGCCTGGTGAGCTGGTCACGGGGCTGCCCTGCCCGGGATCCAAGTTTAATCTGCTGGGAAAGCACCGGACGGAGCCGACGGCTCAGGAAAATGCACAAGTCGGCAGCAGCTTCCCTTTGCCTGCAGCCCTGGTTGTTCCCCACCGAGGAGGGCAGGGAACAGCCCTGCGGCAGCAGGGACACAAACGCGGAGCGACAGGAGGACGAGAGCCACGTTGGGGTCAGCCGGGTGGCCGGAGCTGTCGGCGGAGAGGTGAGGTGGGGAGAGGCGTGCTGGGCTGCTGCCTCCGGCTCTCCTTCCTCCTCCCTTCCTCTGGAATGCTCAGCTCCCCCTGCCTTCCTCTGGGATGCTCGGGTGGAAGGCACAGGGTGAGGTTGGGGGCTGGCAGGGGCTGCCCCGGGGGTTTGGTGCTGCAAGGAGAGGACGGAGTGGCCCCGAGGGAGCCGAGTCAGTCTGTCCCCTGCTGAACCGGCCCTGGCAACCCTGGCATTGGCACCTGCCCCACACCCTGAGCAGGGCTGGGAGCACAGACGCTCCCTGGGAGCACTGCATCCCTGGGAACATCCCGGGAGCACCCCCTCCCCTGCAGAACCCCTGCCCTGGTCATTCATTCCCAGGCAGGAGCATCAGCCTGCGGCAGGAGGACCCCAAAGTTTGCTCCAGGGTTTATCCTGGAGCAGAGCAGAAAAACTGGCCCGGGGCAAGAGCAACCTGGAATTCCACGTCCCTCAGTGGTGGAGCAGGGGAAGGGACACCAGGCAGGCAGGACCATGCCTGGCCCAGGTGCCCCCAGCAGGGCTTGGAAAACCCATTCCCAGTGTTCCTGCGTGCTGAGTGTGGATTTACCGGTCCAACGTGCTGCTGGATGAATAATTCACGGGGCCGGGCAGGGAGCAGCGATCTCCGGCCCCTGTCGCATATTCAGTGCTGGGAGGAGCTGGTGTGACGAGAGGGAAGGGGGACCGGCAGGTGGGGACTGGGGGACGGTCACGGCGGAGCTGTGGACCCCCGGGCACAGCTGCCAACGCCACGGCACAGGGAGCTGCGTGGGGAGGTGCCCTCGGGCAGGGAGGTGTCTCTGGATCCCTGTGCCAGGTACAGCTCTTGTTTCCGAACAGCTTTTCCTTCTCTCGGAGGACGTGGGCGGGTTTGTTGTCTGTGAAAAGCGAGACACTAATAACGCTGGCTGGGCGCCAGCGCAGCGCCTGTTGTCACCTCCCAGCGCTCCCCAAAACGCTCCCGCGGCCCCCGTTCCGTGCCCGTCCCCCGCCCCACGGCCCCGGGAGCCGCGGTGGGTGCGTGAGAGCAGCTGCAGCTGCACAGAGCCCAGGGCTGAGTTATCCACGGCCCGAGGAGAACGCGTCTCCTCCAGGCTCCTCCAGCCTCCCGAGGCTGCCAGAGGGGCTGTGAATTGCCTGCCTGGCTCCAGGCAGCCTGAGTCACGGTGCCAGTTCCCACAGGACCAAGCTGGAGAAGTTCCTTCGTGCCCTGGAGCCACGTTCAACCCCGTTCAGCATCGAGGCAGCCAGAGCAGTCTGATCCCCACGTCAGGCAGAAGGGATGAGGGTTGTTCTGACGGGCAAACCATGTCCAGCACTGTGGAGCTTCATGGGAGAGTCAGCAGGGGCTCTGAACAGCTGGAAACAGCTGGATTTCTTAGGGGAAAAATTATCTTCAAACTGCTGTTGGCCAAGGCCCTGGAGACCATAGAATCATTAAGGTTGGAAAAGACCTCTAAGATCATCCCTGATGACCCTCCTGGAAAGTTTTAAGGTGTTTCCTATGAAAACATTTCCTTTTTAAAACCCGTTTCCCAGCCGTGAGAGCCCCGCTGCCCTGCAGGGCCTGAGCCCTGGGATGGCAGGGAAATGCCATCAGGCTGGTAGGTAATGATGTGCTCTTTGAGGAAAAGTTACTTTCCCAAGGTTAGTGAAGGATTCATCAGCCATCAACCCTCCCAAATTAGACCTTGTAGACCCACCTGGCTTATGAATCAGCTCTGCCATCACTGCAAACCTGCATAATTTATCTTGTCTTTAACACAACAGCTCCCATCCCACCCTGAGGATGTGGAGGGAGAGTGGGCAGCCCAAAAAAAAACCAAGACTCCCTGTGCTGGACTTGGCAGAGCAGGAAGAGCTGGGGATTGGGAGAGTTTCTTCCCTCACTCTTTGAGTTCATGTTGTGATGTGGTACGTGTGAGGACAGGGAAAGTGGAGAAATTTGGGGATTGGCACCTCGTCTCAGCATGACCCAAACCAGGAAAGAGGCTGGGAAGGGCACATCCCTCTGGGCAGCCCAGGGAGCAGAGACAGGGCAAAGCAGAGGGGAGAGAACCGGGAGAAAACCGGGAGAAAACCCTGAGAGGCTGCAGTAAGCAAAGGGACAGGGAAGTGAGGTGTCACCACCGTCACCTCCCGGTTACACCTGGACACAGGAGGGGGGCTGGGCAGCTCCTGCTGGAAGGGAGGAGGTCACTGAGCCCCGGATGGAATGTGGGAGGTCTCCTTCACCCGCTGGCGCTTTGAGTTCGCTCCTTGCAAACAGGGGACAAGGCTGGTGGTGACTGGGGACGTGTCACACGATCCACACCCAACTGGCAGCGTTTCCCCCAAGGCTGGAGTGAGCAGGGGATCAGAGATGGGAGTGAGACAATAGAAGAGGGTGAGGGGGACGTGTCCAGGGTCCCCAGCCCCTGCCATGAGCTCCCTCCTGTGACATCCCTGGGTGAGAACCTGGTGAGGGCCATCCCACAGCGGGGACAGGCATGAACCTGGGGGGTTTATTGCTCTGTGCTCCCCTCTGCCACGGGAGGAACAGGGGCAGGCACTTGTGGTGACCCAGGGAAGGGCTGGAGCTGTGCCAGGGGGGTTGGGATGGATCCCAGGGAAAGGTTCTTCCCCCAGAGGGTGGTGGGCACTGCCCAGGCTCCCCAGGGCAGTGGGCACGGCCCCAAGGCTGCCAGAGCTCCAGGAGCGTTTGGACAACGCTCTGAGGGACAGGGTGTGACTCTTGGGGATGGTCCTGTGCAGGGCTAAGAACTGGACTGGATGATCCTTGTGGGTCCCTTCCAGCTCAACACACTCCGTGAGTCTGTGGTTCAGTTCAGACTGACAGGGGACAAGGGGACACGACTCGTCTGCAGTGGCCCCATCTCTGCCCAGGAACCAGCAGCTCCCAGGGCCGTGATCAGACACAGCCAAGGCTTGAGCTGCTGAATGAAGAGGAGCAGAACCTGCTCTGTCTGCATGAGGTGTGGAGACAGACACAGGGGCACAGGGGACAGTTTGCGTCTAGCGGGTACAAATGGCAAAAAGCGGGTGATGGTAAATGGTGAAAGCGGGTACAAATGGTGTGTTTGCAGCGCCTGGAATCCAAATCGCCTGCGAAGCAGCTCTGACGCTGTTAGAAAACGAGGTGCCGGCAGGGATTCGATGCCTCTCTCAGATAAAGGCAGGCGGGGGGAGCGCGGAGGGAGGGCGAGGGGGACGGGGGCGGGGAGCGCGTTTCGCACGATGCGGCCGAGGGAGGGAGGCAGGGGATGCGAAGGGAATGTGGGCTGAATTTCAGCAGGGGCAATTTCCTCCCGGAGAGGCAGCGAGGAGGCGGCGGAGCGGCCGCCCCCGGCTCTCCGGTGCTGGGAGCATTGGGATCCCACCGGGCACAGCTCCTGTGACCTTGGACCCGTCCAGCAGCCCCTGCTGCCTCTGCTGGGAAGAGGTGTCACACTGAGACACTTGAGAGGAGGTGAGACAGGCAGCAGCTGGCAGGGAAAATGTTGTGCCAGCGGTTCTCATCACCCCTTCTCTCCTGCCTGTCGTCACCAGGATGGCCACGCTGTCCCCGAGGGTGCCCAGCACGCCCCAGCCCACCAGCTCTGCTGGCAGTGGTCACACTGGTGCTCCCAGATTCCCTGCACCTGGGCAGTCCCAGGAGGCTCAGCCAGAGGGGTCATGAGCCAGGGGGCAAGAAAAGGCAAGAAAATCCCCTGAGCCAGGATGGCATCTGCCCCCTCCAGGGGACAGCCTGAGGTGGCACCACAGAGCCATGGGCGATGCTTTGGGAAGGGACACTCAGTGCCCTGTTGGTGCAGAGCGGCTGCAGCGATGAATTCTGTGTGTGCCCAACCCCTGAAACCATAAAAATGTGCAGTTTGGGGGTTTTTGGCAGAGCCAGGTAGGTTGGGGGAGGCATTTGCAGCAGCCCTGCCCAGCTCACTGCCTGCCTGAGGGCATCTGCAGTGAACAGAATGAAGATTTGTGGCTAAAACTGAGGCTATCAGGAAGGGAAAATACTGGAAGTAAACTTGAGGCAGTCTATAGGGCAGAAAATACATATTTTGAGGTAAAAATGAGGTAATCAGTGATGCACAGGTAGGGAAGGTTTTGAGAGTAAACTTGAGGTGTTCTAAAAGGGCAGAGAACAATCAGGTTTAGATAAAAATGAGGTGATCAGAAGTGGACAGGTAGGGAAAGGTTTAGGGGTAAAATCTGAGGTGATCATCACTAAGTGCACACCCCACACTCCCAAAACCCCTGAGCTCAGGCAGCCTGGGATGTGGGAAGGTGGATTTAGAGCCTGAAATTGCCTTCTCCCCACTGCTTCTGGGGACAAGCAGGGATCACAGAATGAGGTTTCCCTCTCCCAGGGACACCCCCGACCCCACAGTGTCACTGCACACTGTCCCCAGGCTGCTCCCAGGCCCTTTGGGGACACAGGTGGCTCTGCCACCCAGGCTGGGCAGGGCAGGGCAGCAGCAGAAAAGCCCGGAGTGGAGCCAAGGCTCACAGTGGGAAGGAGGAACTGGGGCACATCTGCTGGCAGAGGTTCCTCTGTTCGTGTCTCCTGGTACCTGGAGCACCTTCCTGGATTAGGGAGGGCAAACAGAAACCACGGGGCTGCCAGGACGAGAAAACGAGCTGGGCAGTGCTGGCCCCACCTGCTGAGGGGAATAAATGATCAGCTGTGGGGAATAAATCACTGGCCACGGGGAATAAATCATCAGGGGGTTGAGAGCTGAGCCCTGGGGATGAACAGCCCTGGCAGCTTCATGTGGAACCTGGATGCTGTGCAAGCCCCCCCCTTGTCCCCCCAGCAAGGAAGGGAGGGCCTTGCAAAGGGGATCCAGGGTGGGCTGAGCCCCACCACGAGCACTCTGCCAGGTGAAAGCAGGAGAAAAACCCCGTGCTGGGAAAGCAGGGATGATTTGCCTTCTCCTTCTCTAGGCAGGGGAGTAGCTGGGCTGGGTTTGAGGGCTGCTGAGCCTGCAAAGCCCCGGAGCAAACCAATGGGTGCTGGTGTTGGGTGGCTCTGCAAAACTGAGCCGTGGACCTTAAAAAAGGGAATGAGGGGAAAATCTTCCTTTCTGTGAGGGTTTGTGACCTTTGGGATGACTTCACTGCCAGAAGGGACACCTTGACCCAGGCATGGAAAAAGAGCTCAGTCGGATTGCTAAAGGCAGCAGGAGCAAGGGCAGGTGAGGTCTGTGCTGTCACTCGAAGCCCAGGCAGTTGGAGAGGGGAAAGGTCCCTCTCCTTCCTGCTTGGATCAAAACCCTTCACCTGATGGTGTTTCTGCTGGCGACAGCTCAGAACAGCAGGTACTTGGCCAAAGAAACTTCCATTGTTATTACCAAATATTTATTAAAAGCAACTGGGCTTAGTCACGGGCTCAGGCTGCGTTTGCAGAGCGGGTTCGTCCGGCCGGGGCTCTGTCGGGAAATACAAGGTGAGATGTGTCCCCTCAGGGGTTCCTGCTCTGCCATCACATCAAAAGTGCGGACAACAGAGACATCGGGGGCAGGGCAGAGTGGGAAGGAGGAAACGGGCTTTGTAGGGGGAAGAATTCCAGCTCTGAGTGGAGCAGGTCACGGACACGGTGCCCTGTGCCCCCCAGACACCCCAAAGTAGGGGCTGTGCCCCCGAGACACCCCAAAGTAGGGGCTGTGCCCCCCATCTGCACATCGGAGTCCAGCCAGAGGGGCACAGGTTGGGGGAGGCTGCACGGTGGGGTGTGATGGGGGCCCCGAGCAAAGTGAGCCCCTGGGACCTCCCTGGTGCCACCTCGGAGAGGGTCACCCAGGCTGGGAACAGGCAGGGACAGCCCCGGGAGGTGTCCCCGGGGCACTGTGCTGCCTCCAGCCAGGTGGTGTCACCCTCCCCTCGTGTCTGGGGCTCTGCAAAGCCTCTGGCCAGCCCAGCTCGGGGGGTCAGAACGCCCCCAGCTCAGCCCCACCCCGGCCACGAGCCCTGGGGACGGTGCTGTCCCCTGTCCCCGAGGCTTGGCCGGATCTGCTCAGGGACATTTGGGGCTGGGGGGTCTGGGCTGCCCTCCAGCCGTGCCGAGGGTGCCCCACCAAGCAAGGGCTGACTCCCCGACATCCCTGAGCCCTTCCAGCATCATTCCAGCTCCCAAGGGGCTCCTGTTGGGCTGCCCAGGGGGCCGATTTCTGACAGGTCTCCTCCACATGGATTCCAGAGCTGGTTCCTTCTAGGAGTTAATCGAGGTTTCCATTAGGGAAAATTAATGGCCACCAAGAGTCTGGAGTCATCACATGGCTCCCACTGCTGCATCCTTAGTGGGGAAAAAAATCCCTGGCTGTCACAGGAGCTGGCAGAGCTGGAATACTGCATTTGGGCTGGCAAGGGACCAGCGTGGCCAGTGGCAGGGGGGGCTGGCACGGGACCCCACAGCCAGGGAGAGGCCTTGGATCCCGGGATCAGCGGGGAAAGATCCCACACTCCACCACAGAGGACAAACTGGGGGCAAAAAGGAGTTCACCTCTCTGTTTCATTGGAATTAATTTTTTCCCCTTGGCACGTTTCAGCCAAAATCTCTTCGGGATTTTGAGCCTGTGCCAGAGCAGCTGCGACTTTTTTATTTCTCTCACACTTCTTTTTTTTTTTTTTTTCTCCCCCAATCATTTTGCTGAGTCTGTGTGAAAATGCCCCAGAAAGCAGTAAAACTTGTCAAGACACTCCCAGCACTGGCTCACATGGAACAGCATCTCCAAAGGCAAGGACCCCTCCTGAAACACTGGCCACAAAGAGCCTCGGGGTCCTGCCACCTCTGCATGTCCCCCCAGGCTCAGGGGATGGTTGGACTTGAAGGATGATCTTGGAGGTCTCTTCCAACCTTGATGGTTCCATAATCCCATGGCATTTTTGTCCCCCTCTGTTCCCAGCTGACACCCAGGTGGTCCCCCCTCCATCCCAGTCCCTCAGCAAGAGGCGGAGTTTGGAGCAATGTGGGTTTTAGGGATCCTCATCCTCATTTTGGAGGGAAGGAACAATTTTGCACAGGGTCAGGCTCTTGGGGCAGGGGGGACAGCTGAGGGTAGAGCCCAGGAGGGGCACCTAAGGAGGGGACCAGATCATGTCTCAGCACCCCAAATGCCACAGCCCAGAGTGCCCAGAGAACAGGGACCCCCTGCCCAACCTGGCCCCCATCTCCTGGCGTGGGGTCCCTTTGGATTAATGCTCCTGTTGAAGCCAGTCTGAATTAACTGGAGAGTGTGACCAAGGGCCACGGCCCTTTGGGCTTCTCCAGTGTGCAGTGTGGGGTTGGAGCCTCAGCCCCGAGGCTGTTTCTCCCCATCTTTGTCCTGCTCTCTTGTTAAAGCCCACAGTGATGCTAAAGGGCCATCAGAGCTGATGGAGGAGGCAGCAGTGGGGCAGCACCTGGAGCAGGGCTGAGCCAAAACCCCCATCACAGGCTTTGATCACAACCTGCCTTTTCCCTTACCCTGATCAAATCACTCATCTGTGCCTTGGTTTCCCCACAAAGGAAAGGAATGGTACAAAAGAGGAGGGGGGGCACAGTGAGACAGAAATAACTTGGTTTTCTGGTGAGATTTTTGGGGAGGGGACAAGGACAAGGTGGCCTCATCCAGCCTGGGCTGCCCCAGCTCCTCCTGTGCATTTTCAGTGCTCTGCTCCCCCCAAATCCACCCTAAACCTGGCCACCAGGCAGGGAAGCATCTTCCATCAGGCCAAATCACATCAGCACTTGGCTCCCAGCGATGGGATCCAGGCAATTCCCCCCCTCCCCTGATTAATAACAAGGCAGGCCCGTGGAGCGAGGTGGGGGGGGGACCTGCTTAATTGACTCTGTGCTTTTGATACAGCAGCTTAATGACTGTGTTCAAATTAGCCAGAATCACCTTTTGCATCCTGGGGAATTGAAATGAGAGGTGGATTTCTCCAGCACACCCTCCCCCCCACACCGTCCTCTTAAAAAAAACACGTCTCCAAATAAACCCACCGCATTTTTCAGGCTTGGATTTTTCATTCTTTTGTTAAGCAGGTAAGTTGATATTGTTTAAAACAGCAATGAAATTCCTTCACAGCTCTGTAAATCTCCTGGTTTTAACTGCAGATCCAGGGCTGAGGACGGGGCTGAACCTCAAAGGGGAAAACCCGAGGTGCTTGTGCCTGCAATGAAATTATAAATCCACATCCCGGAGCAAACGAGCAGCAGGAGGCACCAGGAACCTCCAGGAGCAGAAGAGCTGGGCTGCAGCACAGGATGGGAGTTGGGAGTGGAACCCATAAGCTGGAAGAGCTTCACATTTCTCCTGAGAACATCCTGCATGAATGGAGCTGATCCAGAGGAGAACATCTCATAGCAGAGCCCACCAGCGTGGGGTTCAGGGCTGTGCCCTGCTCCTTCCCCCTGGGCCTCCCCTCAGTTTGCCATGAACTGGAGGAGATGCTGCCAAAACCCGCTTGAAAACCGCTGTCAGATGCAGCAAATGTCACCGAAAGGCTCAGGTGGTTCTGACAGCACATCAAGGACACTCCACTCCAGCAGCCCAGGGACCAGCAAGACTGAGGACCAAGCAGAGACAAGTGGAGAGCAGCAACAACTCTACCCTGGAAAGAAATCAGCCCTAAGGAGGGAATTGGCTCCTCTCATCCTCAAAGCCTAAATTCACCAGATCAGGAAGAGAGCTCCAGGGAGGAATGGGCCATGGTGAGTGCTGCGGGTGCTGGTGCTCCAGGTTTATTGTCCCCTGAGCCTGGCATCTCCCTGGCACTGGAGCCCAGTGTGGGGGCACAAATGCAGGAGCCATGGCTGGGCTGGGGGCTGTGGTTGTTCCTGGGGCTGTCTGTGCCCCAAATGCCCCAGTTTCCCAGTTGGAGGTGGAGGGGAAATGGCTGTGTTGGTCCATAACCACCTCCACAGGGAGAGCAGCCAGGGGAGCTCAGAGTGAGGTGGCACCTAGACCCTGTCCCAGGGGGGATGCAAACAGGCTGCTGGGGGGGCTGGGGCAGAGTGGGTGTCCGAGGGGGCTGGAGTGGGGCTGGGGGAGCCCAGGCAGGGTGGCAGAGGGTACCTGTGGGTGCTGGTCCGGCGTGGGAGCCCAGGCAGGGTGGAGTGGGGACTGGAGTGGGGCTGGGGAGCCCAGAGAGAGGGGCCCGGGGGGCACCCAGGGATGCTGGCACGGTGCTGGGCGCCCCACGCAGGGTGGCAGGGGGGGTATCCCGATCGCGCTGACACGGGTCCTGGTGGGGAAGGGTGGGGGGACCCTTCCCCTTTGAGCGCAGCGAAGCGGAGCCCGGAGCCCTTCCCCGCGTTTCTCCGCGGGCTCCGCGCCCGTTCCCGCATCTCCCCCGGCCCCGGCCCCGTCCCCTCCCCCGGGCGGGGGGCGCGGGGGGGCGGCGGCTCCAGCGCACGGCCCGACGCGGCGGTTCGAGAGGCGCCGCCGCCGCGCCGCCCCCGGGGACGTGCCGGGGCCGGGCCGGGGGTCCGTCCGGAGCCGCCGCCGCCGCCGCCCCCGGGGCTGCGGCTCTGCCCGGGCTCTGCGGCTCTGCCATGGGCAGCCCCGGAGCGGCACCCGAGCGGTGAGTGCGGGGGTCCCGAGGGCGGGAGGGAAGGGGAGGGGAGGGGGGGTCGCGGCCGGGGCCGCACACGTGGCTAAGGGGGGGTCACCCACCCAACCTCCTTCTCGCCCTCCTCCGCCTGTCCCCGGAGCGGCCCCCGCGGGGGATGCCCACCCGCCAGGCCCCTCCGCAGCCCCCGGCTGTGCCCCCCGCGCAGGGTCGTACCGGGGGGCTCGGGGGTCTCGCTGCGGCGCGGATTGGGGGGGGTCCAGCCCGCACCTGCCCCGCTCTCCCGGGGGTCCGGGACCCGCAGCCGGCCCCCCCACCCCCGCCCGGCAGAGCTGGGGCCGCCGCTCGCAGCCCCTTTCCCTGCCGAAGCCGAGCGGCTCTGAGCATCGCCAGGCGTCGGGAAGGGTTTTCCCCATCTCCTCTGGCTCCTGTTTCCCCCACCCCGGGTGCTGCAGGTCCTCCTCGCCACCCCGGGGCCCTGCCTGCCCCTTCCCTCAGCATCCCGGATTTTAGGGCTAGGCGGATTCTCCTGTCAGAAATCCCAGGGCTGGTTTCACCGCGGGTGTTACCGGGCTGTGTTTCTCGGGGAAATGGAGCAGGCAGCAAGCGCAGCATCCCTGGCTCCTGTCGCCGTGCTGGAATAGCAGCCTCGCCTCTTCCCACTCCACATCCAGAGTACTTTTGTGCCAGTTCCTTAATCCACTCGCAAAGCGGATTTGAGCTAAAACCTGACAAAAGGTGCTCTAATTCCCGTGGCGTTCCCCCAGGCAGCGACTGCAGGAGAGCAGCTGCTCCTCAGGTTCATGCTCAGCCTTACCCTGAGATGAGGGTTTTGGGAAGGAGAAAAGAGAGCAACCAGGAGGGGAGAACGACGAGGGGAGCAGGCAGAGTGGATGTAAAATAGCTGGAGAGCGGATCAGCGCCGGGATCCGCAGCCTGGCAGCACCCAGAGCACAAACCCCTCAGAGACAAGAGCGTTGGAGCCAGAGCAGGTGGATCCCGGGAGGTGGCTGAGGAAGACCAGCCTGGGCCTCTCAGAGCTCCCAGTTGCTGCTTAGTTTCGTGGCTGGTCTCGACTGCCAACGTGGTGCTGCTCTCACCCCACGGGACAGAGACCGTCCTGCCTGGAGCAGAGCACCCCAAAACCCCAGTCCAGCCCCCGTGGGGAAAAGCCTTATGCAGAGAGGCAAAGTTCCTACAGAACTCTCGATCAAAACACCAGGAATTCAAACCAAAAAGCCCTCCAAGAGCAGAGTTGCCCAGCGGCTCCCAGAACAGCAGCCCAGTGTGACACGATAGCGCGTGTCTTTAAAGCCACTCACGGGGACAGATTCTGTTGGTGACCTTAAAAATGCAGGTGGTGAACCCTGTGACAACCCTTTGGTAAAGGGGAGGGGGGGACCTTGGGGTTTGCATCCCAAACCTCTGCCCTTTGCTGCTGCTTCCTCGCCCCTTGTGCTGCAGGATGGAGACGACGGGAGAAGGTCCTGGCGCCCCGGGGACGTGGCAGGAGATGTGGGGCACGCCCTTTAAACGGGAAAATAATTCCAGATGAGTTGGGGAGCAGCCAGTTTGGCAGCCTGGGATTGATCTGCTTTAATTTGAGCTGATGTATTTATCATTGGCAGTTCTGTGGCCGAGGTGGAGGGGAGGGAGTGGAGCTGCTGCCTCTTGCTGCTGGAGGACTGGCAGTGCCGGGTGAGTTGTGGCCAGAGCAGCTTTGAGAGGGGATTTCTCGTCCCCCCCCCCCCAGATTTCTCATGGATTTCAGAGGTTGCAAAAATCCCGCTTGGATGTCTAGGGCCTTTCCCAAAGCCCTTGATTTGGGAGCTGAGCTTGGAGGAAGATGCTCTCGAACATGGCAGTATCCAGCCTATAAAGCAGCCAGAGAAGCATTCCAAGAGCAGGGAGCAAACCTGTTCCCTCCAGTGCAGGGAAGCAGGAGGAAAACCAGCTCCAGGAAAGACTTGGCTTAAAAATCAGTTGATTTTGCTTTTATCCTGCCCTGTTGAGAGGAGGGAGCAGGAAGACCAGAGGAACAGGGTGGTTGTTTCATGTTTCACCCCACCCTTTGGTGCTGGTGCCTGGGATGGGACGTGGCTGTGCCAGGGACTCGCTGTGGTGGCAGAGCCAGGGCAGATCCTGCCCCATCTCCCACTGCTGCCAGGCTCAGCCTTTCCCAGGGGATGATCCCTCGCCGAAGATAGCAGGGCCAGGGGCTTTTTTTCCTATTTTATAGTGTTTCGAGCTCAGGAATGTCTGCTTCTATTAGCTGTGCTAATCCTGCAGCACCAGATAACTCATCCCTCCCTCCAAGGCCCAAACCTAATCACTGCACCTCCCTCCAGCAGCAGCACAGCCCCCAGTTAAACACCACACCCAAAGCCCGCTGGCACAGTTGGACAAGGTGCTGCCTGCCAGTGTGCTCGGCCTTTGGAGTCTTTAAATCCGTGTTTAAATGAATTTAAAGTCCTTAACTTCTTTCAAAAGCGTTTCAAGCCTTTAAAAAAGACTCGTTCCCGATTCCCGCCGGGAGCAGGTGGTCCCTCTTCGCTCGGCAGCTCGGGGGAAGCGGAGCTGCCATAAGGCAGGAGGAGCTGGGCTGCTCCACGAGCTCCGAGCAGCGTGGCTGCCGCCTTCCCGTCCCCGGGATGGGAGCGAGCTGCTGCCGTAGCCCTGGAAATCCCGCTGGGAATGTGGAGCACGTGGCCGGGAGCGTTTCGCGTGGGCAGCGGCAATTCCCGCGCCGCCGGCTCTGCTGCGCCGTGGGCAGCCCAGGTGGGATGCCTGTCACCAGCAACATCTCCCCGAGTCCCAAATCCCACATTTAGGAGTGAAGGGAAGCAGGAGGCAAGTGAGGCCACGCCTGAGCTTGTCCCCAGACACACGGACTCACCGCGAGGCTGCGAAACCCCTCAACGTGCATCCCGTGCCTCGGTTCCCCTGTCTGTACCTGGCTTAGTCTGGAGGCCTGGCTTTGTAGGCTGAGACACTGCCCCAGACAGCCCAGCTCCTGCTGCCTGTGAGTGTCTGTGGCTGTAAAGCCAGGATGGAATTGTCTGAGCAGGGTGGAAGGAGCCTCAGGATCATCTCTCTGGTCTGTGGGCAGAAGCCGCAGCAGAGAGGGGCAGAAGGTTCCCAAGGGCCGCTCTGGGAGTCCTGGGAAAGCACCAAAATGAACAGGGGAGGGCAGGAATGTTCAGAGCAGAGATTTGAGAGGAGATGGAGGAATAAAACCCATGAGAGTGCTTGGAAATGCTGCGAGAGCTGCGCTGGCTCCGGCCGTGGGAGGGAGAGGGATTGGGCTTTGGGCGTTATCCATGGACTTTTCTGGGAGGCTGTTTGGGAAGGTATCGTAGGGTTTACCTTGAAGCAGATCCTTCCACGAGGTTTGTGTCAGGGGATGTGGGACCAGGGATGTGCTGGAGCACGGCCTTGCTCAGCCACTGGCAATGGCCTGTGCTGGTTTCTCCTCTGGATCCCTTTGCTTTCGCTCCTGGTGCTTTGGGGTTGTAGCTGGATCCCAGGGGTGCTCCAGGTCTGCAGGGTGGGCAGGATGTGGAACCAGGGCTGGGAAATGGCCCTTAGAGTGGAGAGCCCTCCCTGGCCCCAAGCAGGGGCTGCCCTTCCCACTTCTTCATAGAAAACAGGACAGGAGCAAATTCAGCCCAGAGTGGTCGAATAGCTGGGAAATGGGTGGATAATTTGGGCAGACTGCAAGGAGCAGCTTCCCTGGAGATGAGTTAGAAAGCAGAGCCAGCCATGAAGGGTCTGGGCTGTGATCCCCAGGCTGTCACAGGCACCCCATGGGTGGGATCCCAGGTGCCAGGCTGGGAGCAGGGGCAGCATCCATCCATCTCACCGAGCAGCAAAGCCACCCCAGCATGTGCCCCCATCCTTCCTGCACCTTCTGGCTCAGCCCAGCTCTTCCCTGGCTTCCCTGCTGCCTTCCCCCCTGCATTCTTCATGCCACCACCACCACGAGCCTGGCTGCAGTTTGCAGCCCTCTCCATCATGTGGGGTTGGTTTTCAGAGCTGTCCCAGCTCTCACCGGCTCGGACCTCGTTCAGCTCCTGATGTGCCAACCAAAATAGCAGCAGCCACAGACTGGGGTGGAGAGGAACAAGTGTCGCTGACAATTAAAGTGACACAGCCCAGCATCAAGGTCTCTGAGGGTTTGTGCTTTATTAAGCAACAGTGAGTTCATGGGAAAGGACTTTCACTCGGAGCACTACAAGCAAAGAGAGCCAGGGACTATATTTAGGCTCAGCCTGGGATGGGGGGACAGGGCCAGGCACTGCTGCAGGGGAGCTGGGCATCCTCAGCTCCCTGGCCCTGCAGAGCCTGGGGAGGATTTGAGGGGGATACAAGGACCAGCAGGTGAGTCCAGGTCAGCTTTGGGATCCCAGAATCCCACAATGGTTGGAAAGGACCTTAAAGCTCATCCCATCCCACCCCCTGCCACGGGCAGGGACACCTTCCACTAGCCCAGGTTGCTCCTTTGATCCAACCTGGCCTTGGACACTTCCAGGGATGGGGCAGCCACAGCTTCTCTGGGCAACCTGTGCCCACCCTCCCAGGGAAGGTGCTGCAGAGGGACACCCCCCAGCTGGAGAGCTGGAGGGTTCCCCTCCCTGTGCAGCGGCCTCTTGCACACCCAGATCCAAGTGTGTGTGTGTGGAGTGGCTGGGAAAGCTCCTCTGAGCAGGATTCACGCTGCCTGGAATTTGTGGGGCATCATCCTGAGGCCAGGTTAGGAGAGAGGGGGGGCCATGACCCTGCCCTGTGTGGCTGTGTGGTCCCTCACGTGGTTCCCTCTCCCTAAAATGTGCTTTGGTGATGATGTGGGTTATTTAACAGATCAGTGCTTTCTCTCTTTGCCTCAGGGTCTGCCTCTTCCCACCGCCCCCTCCTATTAAAAATTCATTGTTTCTCCAAGATACTGTTGCTAGAGGGAGATGGGGAGAAATAAAGGAGGTTCTTGGAAAGGAGGAGAGAAAATATTTAATGGGAAGGGAATAGAGCAAAAAATTGAAACCAAATATTGTCCCTCTCCCCCTTTTTGCTGCCTTGGTCTCAGGGACCCCGATGTTCCCAGAAGGCTCAGGGAGGGTCGTGGGGGACCTGGGATGAGCCTGGGGGGTGAGGATGGTCCCATTCCTGCCTGGGGCTGAGGAACCCACTGGCTTCAGAGCTGGGAGCGTGGGGACCTTGTGGCTGTTTCCCACAGCAGGCACAGGAGGGAAGAAGGGCAGGGGGTGGCATCTCCAGAAAAGACTCCCCAAAACCTCACTCACTTTTCCCACTCTATTTTGGCCGCTGTTTCGGTCCAGGTGGATGAGAGGGTTCCTTTGCAGACTGAAATAACTGAGGGGGCCTTGATGGGCTGCACGTGGAGGGACCGGCTCGTCTGGCCCTGGGGCGCCAGGAGCCTGGGCTGGGACACAGAGCAGCCAGGCTGTGCTGCCCCTGGCGGTGGAGCTTGGATGGATGGAGCAGGATTCAGGCAGGCTTGGGAAGGCCCTCCCCATCTTCAGAAGGCCTCATGAGCAGGATCCTCGTGGTGAGGACACGGGTCAGTGGCAGCAGAGGTTTGCAGAGCAGAGCAGGGGGACTCACGTGGCTCTGGCTGAGCATCCAAACCCCATCAGCCACATCTCCCTGGTGTAACACCTCCCATCAGTGAGGGGTTTTGATTCCCCTCGGGGGCAGTGGGAGGTGTTGAGCTCAGTGCCCAGAGCTGTGCCCTGGCTGCTCATTCCAACCCACTGCAGCCAGAGGAGCAAACCACGAGGGTGGTTGGTGCTTCTGGCCTCTTTTTTCCAGGGGGTCACCCAGTGTGACCTTCCCGGTGCTTGGGACAGCTGGACACCAACCCGACAATATTGACAGAACGAGCTATTTTTGTGGTTTTCCATTTAAATTGGAAGGAAGGTCCATCTGGTTCCCTTCGTGCTGCCAGGGGAAAAAGGCTGTTCTCGGGTCAGCTTTCCATGGGGCACCTCCTCCCTGGAGACCCAGGGGAGGGCTGTGTGGCCAGGACCTCTGGCTGGTGCTGGGATGGAGCAGGGATCACGTAATTAAACACTAATTAGGGACGGAAAACGAGCAGGACCCTGCAACTGCAAAGGGAAGGTGGAGTGACATAAACGAGATCGTAATTGTGACCTTTTTCAATAAGCAGGAATATTAACTCAGTGTGACTAATGGAGGAGGGGGGAGAATAATCCTCCCTCAGTCCTCGTGCCCAGGGCCGATGTGGAGCTGGAACCTTTGATCTGCTCCCCAGGAATCCCGGCAGGTGATGCTGGACAGCCCTGCCAGCCCTGCCCGGTGTGTCAGCCCAGCAGTCACCGTGGGGGGTGCACCTTTTCCATCTCCACTCCAGGGAGAATTTTCCCTTCTTGCCTTCAGGGTGGGTTTTTCGCATCAAGCACCGGCCTCGTGGCGAAGCAATTCCCGACAAGTCCCGCTGGGATTTGGCACCGCTGCCTCTTCCCCTGCCGTGCCCAGCCCTGCACCAACATCTGGCAACCCCTGGAAAGCCAGGCCCGGGTTGTTTGCTGTTGCAGTGACAAATGGGGTTGTGATCTGCCGGGTCAGACTCATCCATCAGCGCACACCTCCCACCAAGGCTGCCAGGGTTGGGTTTTTTTCCATGCCCTGAGGTTCCCTCTGGGTCAGGCTGTTGCTGCCCTGTGAGTTTGGGATCATCCCAGGCAGAGCCAGCCGTGTCAGGGATCGCTCCATGCTGGTCTGGGATCCTGTCCCTGCTGGCTCCATCGTGTGCCACTGCAGCCTGGTGCAGCTGCCTCCATCCCAGTGACTTCCCACTTTCCCAAGGCTCTTCAGAAACGGGTCTTTTCCTCTTTGTTTCATCTTTTAACACCTCTACCTTATTTCTCTCTCCATTTCTCTCCCTGGGGTCCTTTCTGGCTGTGCCCCCCCTGAAGGTGGGAGATGCCCCATCCCTGCTGTGCTTCTGTGAGCAGGTGGAGCCAAATTTTTCCTCCTTCCCTGCTGGTTTTCCACGTTTTGCTCTTTTGGGGACCTGTCACTGGGGGAGGATTTCAGATGAGCAGCCCCTGACACCTCCTCGGTGATAACGTGTCACTTTTATTGCTCATATTCCAGTAACTAAAGGTCAAATGGGAGCTTGGCTGGCTGGGAAGTCTGACATTAATTACATTAATGAGCAAAAGTCTCTGGCTTTACTGCTCCCTGCTCCTGGATGCCAGGGCACTGCAATGCTGGCTGGATCCTGGGCACCATTAGGGGTGTTGAGGCACTCCTGGCATGTCCTGAGTTGGAAGGGACCCACAAGGATTATCCTGTCCAGTTCCTGGCCCTGCCCAGGACACCCCAACAATCCCCCCTGTCCCTCAGAGCGTTGTCCAAACGCTCCTGCAGCTCTGGCAGC
>JAYRBT010000083.1:3553512-3567014 GCA_036023395.1 Myiotriccus ornatus
TCCTACTCCTACTCCTATTCCTACTCCTATTCCTATTCCTACTCCTATTCCTACTCCTACTCCTATTCCTACTCCTACTCCTATTCCTACTCCTATTCCTAATCCTACTCCTATTCCTATTCCTACTCCTATTCCTATTCCTATTCCTACTCCTATTCCTACTCCTACTCCTATTCCTACTCCTCCTCCTATTCCTACTCCTACTCCTATTCCTACTCCTATTCCTATTCCTACTCCTATTCCTACTCCTACTCCTATTCCTACTCCTATTCCTACTCCTACTCCTATTCCTGATAATCCAGGCCTCGTCCTGGTCACACCGTGGGACTGGGGAGCAGAGGGAGCTCGTGCTGAGGGCGATTCCAGAGCTCCTCCCGCAGTCCTGGCACAGAGAGGGACCGTGGCTGTCAACGAGCTGTCAGCGAGCCGGGGAAGCGCCGCGCTGCTTCCACGGGCACTTCTGGACACTCCATCCCGCCCCCAAACCCAGCCCAACCCCCCTCCCCGGGGGTGGCAGCGTCTGTGAGGGTGCTGGCACAGCCGGGCCGGGGTTTTGGCACTGGCTGCCCTGGCTTCGAGCCGGCTGCGGGCTGGGGACAGTAGCCAGGGAGCGAGGGTGGCAGCAGGGACAGGGCTGGCTGCCGGCGGTGCCCGGGGTGTTTCCAGCAGCACTTGGCTGCTGCGGGTGTTTGTAGGAGCCCTTTCCTGTCTCGTGCCAAATTTGGGATGTGCTGGCACCGGCATGAGTCATTGGCACTGGCACCTGTGTGTTAGGGCTGGTGTTGTCCCCCCCGTCAGCCCTTTGAGTCCCGTCTTGGGGAAATTGCTGCCCCGTTTTCTCCCTCCCTATTTGGGGATCTCCATCCTCCCCGGGGACCCCGTGGCTGGAAAGATGCAGCAGCATCCCATAAACTGAGCACAGAACCTCCCCTGGGTGCCTCTGCCTTCTCCCCGTGCCATGCAGGGGGTACCACAGGCCTAGGGCAGCACTGGTGGGATTCTGGAAGGAGAAGGTCCCAGCAGGACCGTTTGCATCCTGCTGGAAGGATAAAACAAGAGGTTGCTTTGGCTGAGGTGTTTGTATTCAGGAGACTGTCCAAGCAGGGGAACCTGGAAATGTCAACCTGGGCTGATTTTGTGGCCTTTGTTCAGAAAAGGGGAGAAATGGCAGTGGAGGAGCAATTGCTCTTGATCAGCAGTCTCAGGTGATGGTGCTGAGCACGTGCCAGCGAAGCAGGAGCCATCTGAAGGAGGTGGGAGGGACTGTGCTGCCTCCTCTGCTCTGGGAAGAGGTGGGCAGAGGAGTGGAATCCCACCCACAGGAGTCATGGAATCCCAGAATAATCAGAATGAGGTTGGAAGGGACCTTAAATCCCATCCAGTTCCACCCCCTGATAGGAGCAGGGACACCTTCCACTAGCCCAGGGTACTCCAAGCCCCGTCCAACCTGGCCTTGGACACTTCCAAGGGACGGGGTGGGAATCAGTTCCCACAGAAAGGCACTTACCAACCCTAAACCACTCCATGATTCTGTGATCATCCAAGAACCAGTCCCTCCACGCTGCCGGGCTCGGTGTCCACACATCGTGGTGGGGAAGGAAGGAGAGGAAGGGGCTTTTCCAGGGGCTCACAAGTGGCCAAAGTCTCTCTGCTCTTCATCTTCCCATGGCAGCCCCTCGGCCCCGGGCTCTGCTGGCTCTGTGCCCCAGCCCTGCGTGCAGCAGGCCTGTGTTATTTTTAAAAACAAATTAAATGAGGAGAAGAGCCTCTATCTGGGCCTTGCACTGGAGGCTTAATTGGCCTGGCTCCCCCCGGGACTATGCCAGTAATGAGCTATTAATAAACAACACGGCTTGGACCAGGGGCCCAGGTGCCCCTCCAGGGGACTCAGGGTCTCTGCAGCTGGGGCAGCTCCTGCAGGGTGTCCTGGGGCTGGCAGAGACCTGCAGAGACACAGCCAACCTTGGTCCTTGCTCCTGAGCTCCGATTTGCCAGGAGGGGGCTCGCCCAGTACCTGTTAATCCCCTCCACGGGGTTTGCTGAGGGTGTTGGGGCTGTGCCCGGCTCTACCAGAGCACCCACGGGTGCCAGGGCAGCCAGCAACAGCAACAACAAGTGCAAGTGGTTCCCGCTGCTCCTCCTGGGCTGGAATCGTCCTCCTTGCCAGGTAAAACTCGGAGAGCCATCGCCCACCTCTACAGCTGCTGGCAAGATGTTAGAGCTTCCCACTGTGTTTATGGATAACCAGGCAGTGACTGTGCATCCAACCCAGCAGGAACAGGATAAAACCACCACACCAGAGGGCAGATAACTCCAGCAGCCAGGATAAGATCCCTGCCTCTGCAGGATCAGCACATGTGACAGGGGTTGCCAGGGTGGCAGCAGAGCAGGAAGGTGAGCCCTGGGCTGCGGCTCCCGCTGCCCATCTGCCAGGGAGAACAACTGCAGCAGGTCCACACCTTGGCTTAGAGGCTCAGGTGGCCGCAGTAGTGACCAGAAGTGGAGTAGGGTTACCCAGGGCTCATTCATAATGAACACGGGGCACAGCTGGGCTGGGCTCGGCTGCCTCGGGCAGGGGGGGCAAGGGCCAGAAACCCCCAGCCCTGGCAGGGGGGTGATGGTGGGCACAGCGTGGGAGACCCTCAGCCTGGCAGAGGCAGCTGGGCCTGTTTATTTCTTTAAATAGGACAAAGAAGTGGCACAATAAATTGGGAAGGGTTTTGTTTTTTCCCCGGTGGGTTTGCCGGTCGTTCTTGGTCACGTCCTTGCCGTCCGTGCCGGAGCAAGAGCGGAGCCTCGAGAGCCAGGAGGACCAAGAGGAGCTGCTCCCACCACCTCCCAGGCCCCCAGAGCCAGCTCAGGTTGCTGGGGCCACCAGCCATCACAGAGTGGCTCCAGGCACTGGAAGGCAGAGGTTGCCAAGCAGCTCCAGCCACATCCCCTGCGCATTTTGGGATGGCATTTGGGGACCCCCAGTTGGATTTGGGGGGAGTTGGCTGCTGCAGGGAGTGAATCTGAGCAGTGCTGGGCAGAGGGCAAAGAGGAGCAGGGCCAGCAGTGGGGTCTCCAGTCCCAAACCACTGTCCCCAGCAAGGGAAGCCGATGCTGTTAAATGCCCTCCCCGTGGTTGGGTGAAACGGTGACACCTCCCTGCTGGTTTGAGTTCGTTGGAGGAAAAAGGGAAGTTGTGGCAAGATTAAGACATGGCCCCCCCCCCAAAAAAAAAAGAGTCATAGAATCATAAGATAGAATCGTTGAGGTTGGGAGATCCCTCAGAGATTATCGAGTCCAACGGTTACCCCAGCACTGCCAGGGCCACCGCTTGTCCCTCAGCACCCCGGGTCCATAAAAGATAATCTCCCTGGTTCCAAAATTGCACCAGGTAATAGGTTTATTGCCAGAAATTGCTCTGCTTGGGTAATGGGATCAGGGCAGGAAGTTATCCTTGGAGATTGTTGCATCCTTCCTCTGCGAGCACAGAGAGGATCAACAATCCTCTTCAGCCCCCCAAGGCTGTTCCCAAGTGCCACCAGCCCCTTGGGGACAGGAGGGAGGGTGACACTGGCTTTTGGTGTCCTTTGTCAGCGCAGTGGATGTGCAGAGCAGGAGATGCTGGGTGCTGGGATGGGCCAGCTCCTGCTGCCCCCGTTCCACCAGTGTCACCCCTCAGGGGTCCCCATCGCTCATCCTGGTGGTGACAGCCCTGGGGAAGAGCTTTTCTGAGCTTTTCTCCCTCTGTCACCCCCAAATCCAAGCACCAGCCACGTTAAGATGGGCCTTTTTGGAAGCTTTTGGGCAATGAGGACGTGCAGTGACACCAAGAGGGATCTGAACATGCAGCCACACCACGATGGCACCGAGCAGCCACAGGTGTGGCTCTCCACGTCCCGCTGAGTGATGGACACATTTGGGGTCCCTGATGTGCCCAGGGGGGCAGAAGGGAGCGTGTGAGGGAGGCTCGGGCTTGGTCCAGTGCTCTCCAGAGCCACAGCTTGGGCTTCCCTGAAGGGCTGGATCCAGCCTGGCTGTCCCAGTGCTGTGGGAGTGATGGGACAATCCCCCCATGCTGGGGGGGAAGAATCAACGCCCCACTCACTGCACCTCTGCAGGGGTGGCTGGAGGTACCCCAGTGCTCCCTTGCCAGACCCCAAAAACACCCCACTGCGCCCCGACCGAGCAGCTCTGCTACTTAATTAGGTTAACGACCGTGTCTCATTAAGGAGAGGCGGCTGAGGTGTTTGCAGAGGGGCTGGGAGATGCTTCCCCAGGCGGCCCGGCAGATTTGGGGCAGCGGAGGGGGCGTGGGGGCGGGAGAGGGGAAGCAAAGAAAAGGGAAAGCGGCGGCCAAGTGCTAATCCCCGGGAAGGGGTCAGCGGGGGCACCGCGGCGTTAATCCCCCGGCGGCAAAGATTGTGCCCGCGGCCGCCTTAATCCCGCTCCGAGGGGGAAAATGGGTATGGGGACAAGGACCAAGCCCCGCCTGCGACGCCAGCCGTGCCCCGTCCCGCGGGACCGCGCCGAGCCCCGGGGCTGGCATTTGTGGCTTCCGAAAAGCCCCGTGTTAAGGTGGCCGGTGCTTGGCTTAGCGGGGAAGGGAGGGAGGGAGGGAGAGACGTGCTGGGATTTGTGCCCCTGGATGAGAGAGAGGAGGGCCCAGCCCCGCAGGGAGCCGAGGGGATGGGGCATCCCACCCGTGTCGCGAGTTTGCGGGGCCTCTGCCGGCATCTCTTTGCTCCTGCACTGCCCGGCGGGGTCTGTGTTGTCCCGGGGTGCCCACAGTCCCCCGTGCCCGCGTGTGTCCCACCAGGGGAACAGAGCTGGGGGCAGGGGGTGGTGCAGAGGCTGAGCTGTGGGTCTGCAGCTCTCACTCACAAACCCCTGCCCTGCCTCAGCTTCCCTGTGCTCCTGACGGTGTGTGCACAGTCGGGCTCGTTTACCCCGGGTTTGCACAGGGCGTGATCAGCAGGTCACACGTCGGGCGCTGAGAAAAAGGACCTGGAGGGTTTCCTGGGGGAATTGGGACCGTATCAGCCCGTGGGCCGTGGTTTGAGGGCCACGTGGGGGATGTGGGATGGGTAGGGCTTTGTTAGTCTGCGCTGACCCCGCGTCTCTCCCCTTGCAGGCTCACGGGCGGATGGTAGCGAGCCCCTAGAGATGCTCCACACAATGACATGTTGGCTCCCGGTCCTGGCCCTGCACGTGGTCCTGCTGAGCCCCCCGTGGGTGGGAGCCTGCCCCGCCCGCTGCGAGTGCGCCCCGCACCTCAGATCCGTGGTGTGCCACCGCAAGCGCCTCACCTCCATCCCCGAGGGCATCCCCACCGAGACCAGGATCCTGGAGCTCAACAAGAACCGCATCCGCTGCCTCAACCCCGGGGACCTCTCCCCGTACCCGCTGCTGGAGGAGCTGGATTTCAGCGAGAACATCATCTCCAATGTGGAGCCCGGAGCCTTCAGCAACCTGTTCAACCTGCAGACCCTGCGGCTGCGGGGGAACCAGCTCAAGCTCATCCCCCCCGGGGTCTTCACCAAGCTGACCAACCTCACCCTCCTGGACATCAGCGAGAACAAGCTCGTCATCCTGCTGGACTACATGTTCCAGGACCTGCGGAACCTGAAGAGCCTGGAGGTGGGTGACAACGACCTGGTGTACATCTCCCAGCGCGCCTTCTCGGGGCTGCTGGGCCTGGAGCAGCTGACCATCGAGAAGTGCAACCTGACCTCCATCTCGGCCGAGTCGCTCTCCTACCTCCAGAACCTGGAGGTGCTGCGGCTCCGCCACCTCAGCATCTCTGCGCTGGAGGACCAGAACTTCAAGAAGCTCTACAACCTCCTGCAGCTGGAGATCGACAACTGGCCGCTGCTGGAAGAGGTCTCCCCCACCAGCTTCCAGGGCCTGAACCTCACCTCGCTCTCCATCACCTACACCAACATCACGGCCGTGCCCGCCGCTGCCTTGAGGAACCTGGTGTACCTGCGGTACCTCAACCTGTCCTACAACCCCATTAGCACTGTGCTGAAGGGCTCCTTTAAGGACCTCATCCGGCTTCAGGAGCTCCACATCGTGGGCGCCCTCCTGGTGTCCGTGGAGCCTCAGGCTTTCTCCGGCCTGAGACAGATCCGGCTGCTCAACCTGTCCAGCAACTTCCTGTCCACGCTGGAGGAGAGCACCTTCCACTCGGTCAACACGCTGGAGACGCTGCGGGTGGACAGGAACCCCCTGGCCTGCGACTGCCGCCTCCTCTGGATCCTGCAGCGCCGCAAGACGCTCAACTTCGACGGGCAGCAGCCCATGTGCTCCTCGCCGCCCGAGATCCAGGGCAACGCCCTGCGGGACTTCCCTGACTCGGTGCTCTTCGAGTACTTCACCTGCCAGAAGCCCAAGATCCGGGATCGGAAGCTGCAGCACGTGACGGCGCGGGAGGGGCAGTCCGTGTCCTTCCTGTGCCGGGCGGACGGGGAGCCCGACCCCTCCATCGCCTGGGTGTCCCCCCAGCACCGCATGATCACCACCCGCAGCACGGGCAGGGCCACGGTGCTGCCGGGGGGCACCCTGGAGATCCGCTTCGCTCAGGTGCAGGACAGCGGCACCTACATCTGCATCGCCAGCAACGCCGGCGGCAACGACACCTACTTCGCCACGCTGACGGTGAAGGGGCGCCCGGCCGACGGCGCCCACCGCGCCAACCGCACCCTGTACCTCAGCGACTTCAACGACACCTTCCACAACGACACCCAGGTCTTCTTGAAGTTCACCTTGGACCTCAAGACCATCCTGGTCTCCACGGCCATGGGCTGCATCACCTTCCTGGGCGTGGTGCTCTTCTGCTTCCTGCTGCTCTTCGTGTGGAGCCGCGGCCGGGGGCAGCACAAGAACAACTTCTCCGTGGAGTATTCCTTCCGCAAGGTGGACGGTCCCACCACCACCACGGGCCAGGGAGGGGCCAGGAAGTTCAACATGAAGATGATCTGAGGCTCTCCCGGAGGAGAAGCGTTGTCTGCTGCCCGGCCGCCCCGGCGCAGCCGCGGCGGGACGGGGCCGGGAGGGGTGCGGGAGCGCCGGTGACATCGCGGGGCCGGCGGTGGCAACGTGGCTGGAGACACACCGGAGGTGCCACAGGCCAGCAGGGTCGCAGCTAGGTGGACCTCGGGGTCGGGGAGGGACGAGCCCAGTGTGCCAGCCCTGCGGGGCCCTCGGTGAGCCCCCCGGCTCAGGGGTCATCCCAGCTCCAGGGGCTCCCAATGTAGCCGGAATTTTCGCTACCAACTATGCATTTCTCGAGCCAAAAGATCAGCAGCGTTTGGGCTTGGGGGAAAAAAAAAACAAAAACGCTTCCTGGGTTTTTTCCCCCCTCACCCTCCCTCTTTTTTTTAAGAGACTCTCTTCAGAAAACTTTCCTGGTGGTTGTTTATGGTTCTATTCTTGGTGTTGGTGGGGTTTTTTTGGTCCAATGATTTTTTTTTTTAATGAATTTCCAAGAGAAAAGTCTTCCGGGGTGATGAGGGATGGGGAGCTCTGGGGGGAGGTTGTGCCAAGATGGGGGGTCTCCCCCAGCCCCTTGGCAAGGACAGGCCCACCAGGGCACAGCTGTGCCTTGAGAGTTTCCCATCAGTGGGTTTAAGGTGCAGCGTCTGCCAACGCGGGAGTCTGGGGATGCTCCTGCACAAGCAATAATAACCCAGCCAGGGCCGGGCTCCCAGGAGGTGTCAGCAGGAAAAAAAGGGACAAAAAAGGCAAAATGAGGCCAAGATCATCAAAATCAGGAGGAGAAGCCGCAGAGTGACGTGTTTGAATCCACCCAAGCCACTGTGGGCGTGGTGGGGTGAAAGGGTGGAAGGGCTGAGATTCCTGCAAAAGGCACTTTTGGGTCTGTTTTCTTCTGTTGTAAAATTGAAGTACGTGGGAGAGCAGGACCTGGCTTGTCCTGTGCAGGGAGACCCTTCAGCCTGGGAGAGAGAAAGGCTGGGAACAAGCAGTTCAGGGAGGACGTCCTGGCTGGCACCTCCATCGTGTCCATCTGGATCCTGCACCCTTCGGTGCTGCAAACAGCAGGTCCATGTCCCTGGGTCTGCCCCGGGGGGGGGTTCCTGGCTTCCCATCCCACCCTGCCCAGGCTGTGCCCTGGCTTTGCCTCTGGGCATCAGTTTTCAGGTGGGAGAAGGAGTGGAGCTGGCCCAGCTGGAAGGGAAGAGCCTGGATGTGACCTGGGCGATGCAGGGAGCCCATCGCTTCCTCCTCCTCCTCCTCCTCGTCCTCCTCCTCTTCCTCTTCCTCCCCCCACGTGCACCCCGGGGGGGGTTGTTGCTGCAGGTCCCACCTCTGTCCCCATTCCTCCAGGCACATCCCCCACCTGGATGTCCCTTCTCCAGCCGGGAATGGTCAGGCTGGGAGCTGGAGGAGGCACCTGGCCGTCCCCTGGTGGGCATCCCGGGGGAGGCACCAGAGACAGGAGCACCCGAGGGGCTTTTCTTGGTGGGCTGCTCAGAACGCCCCCACACCCTGGGTGCCCCTCCAGCCCCTGGGGGGGGGAGAGGGGCAGCCCCCAGCCCTCCTCCCTCCTCCCTGAGGCTCCCTGCCCTGGCAGCCCCCGCATGCCCGGTGCCCCCGGCCCCCCGAGCCGTGCATGCCGTGTCCCACCGGGGTCCCACCGGGGGTCCCACCGCCCTCACCCCCTGTTTGATGTCTGGGATGGGATTTTTTTATCTGGGGGGTGGGGGGAGTGGGGGAGTGGGGCACAGACCCTCACAGAGGGAGCAAAGGCAGGTTTGGGCGGTGCAGACCTGGCCCAGTTTTCTATGTAACGAGCATGTGAAATGTATTTGTGAGCAAAAAACAAAAAAAAAAAAGACCTGAAAAAAAAAGGAACTTTTGTGGCTTGTTTGGTTTTTGGGGGTTTTTTTCCCCTTTTCCCCTTGTGGGCCTCAATAAGAAAAGGCAAAATCAGAGGGTGAACCCCTGGAAATGGCAGGACCACCTGCAGCACGAGCAGGATTCGTCCCTTTGTGCTCTCCAGACCTGCTCCAGCCTGGGAAGCCCCGGGATTCCAGCAGACCTTCCCTCCTCCCCAGGGCTCTGCTGGGATTTGCAGCCCCTCAGCCCATCAACCCCATAATAAATAATGCTGAACAATGCTCTCAGAGTCCTCATCAATAACTAATAAATGATCAATGCCCATGTGTTACCCAGCTGCCACTGCTATTAATCTGTTATTAGTTATTGATGGAGTGTTTCTGAGGATGCACCTGAACATCCACATCGTCATAAACAGCTCGGATGAAGCACTGGAAGGGACACTGATTGTGGTGACCCAGAACTGGGAGGAGCTGTTGAGTCCCTCGAGGGCAGGGAGGCCCCACAGAGAGACCTCGGCAGATCCCAGGGCTGGGAATCACCAACCGTGGGAAGTTCAACTGGGGCAAGGGCCGGATTGTGCCCTTGGGATGGGGCAACCCCGGATGGAGGGACAGACTGGGAATGAGAGACTGGAAAGCAGCGCAGGGAAAGGGCCCTGGGGGACCTGGTGGGTGACAAGTTGGACCTGAGTAGGCAGAGCGTCCTGGCAGCCCAAAGGGCCACCCTGTCCTGGGGGGAATCAGGCCCAGCATCGCCAGCCGGGCCAGGGAGGGGATTGTCCTGCTCTGCTCTGACCTGGGGTGGCCTCACCTCAATATTGGGGCAGTTTGGGGCACCACAGTATAAAAATAACATGAAGCCACTACAGAGCATCCAAATGAGGCCATGAGGACGTGGAAGAGTTTGGAGGAAAAGCCTTATGAGGAACGGCTGAGGGCACTTTGTTTGCTCAGCCTAAGGGAGACTGATGTCAGATGTCATTGAGGTCTTCAGTATCCTCCAGAGGGGCAGCACTGATCTATTCACTCTCAGGACTAGTGACAGGACTCAGGAGCTATGTCAGGGGAGGGTTAGGTTGGATCTCAGGAAAAGGTTCTTCCCCTGGAAGGTGGCTGGGCACTGAACAGGCTCCCCAGGGCAGCGGTGACAGCCCCACAAGGCTGTCTGAGTTCAAGAAGTGTTTTGACAACACTCTCAGGCACGTGGTGGGATTCTTGGGGTGTCCTGTGCAGGGCCAGGAGCAGGACTCAATGATACTGATGGGTCCCTTCCAGCTCAGGATATTCTATGATTCTATGAGATATGGAAAATGAGGATTGTTCCTGACAGTTCGATCTGAGGAACGATCCACAACTGTGAAGGGAAGTCAGTAAGTGTGCAGAGAAGGAAAGTAAAGCCTGGAGATAAGAGAAAAGGACAACATGCTCACACAGTAACGGGGACCAGATGGACTGCTGGCATCTGGAAACAGAGGGAGACTGTCTTACACGGCTAAAAAAGCCATCACAAATTACCTCCCTCCTTCAAAACAACAAAGACAAGCTCTGTTCAGACTTCTGCCTATATAGAAGTGTAACAGGAGATACAAACTGGTTAAAATACTGCTAGGAATAGCACAAACAAGAGACAGTACTTCACTTATCACTTAATACGCGTTTCTACGGGAAAAAAAAAAAAAACTCAGCCAAACATCCAGATCTTGCTGTATTAAAGATATATGTACACCTGGCAGTCCAAAAGTTACTTGTCTGAGATTTAATTTAAGCACCTTGATTACACAGTGTCCTTTACTACAAAACAGCCAAACATACATTCATAATCCTACAACTATTGTTATAATAAGCATATTTGAAAGCATTACGTCAGACAGGTGCAGCCAAAGGTGTTTTTCTCTTTTAAAGGTAAGTGGTCTGCACTACTGTCCACACATAATGCAGCAACTCATGTTACAGTAATTATTTAAATGCTTTCACTGTTACAAAATGCTTTAGAGAAAAAAAGAAAACACACACAAAAAAAAAGGAAATTTGCACTTCAGTTTCTCGTTCTCTAAACGTGCTATTTCACAAGACCCCCACGCTGTCACCCCTCTGCCCTGCAAAGGGGGTGCTTCGCTGTAGGGGGTCACATCCCCATGCCTGCTGCACGGCTCCCGGTGGGCGGCCGAGCCCACGACACCCTGCGAGGTAGTACCAGATATCCCCAATGGCAGAGCCAAGGCTCTGTGTGTGTGGCACCACCGCACGCCAGTGTCCGCCAGCCCCGCCGCAGTGGCCCGGGGCAGCGCCTTAGAGCAAACTGCTGGGCAGGTTGCTGCTCTGCCACCTGAGGCAGGTGGTCTTGGAGTGTTTGTAGAGGTGGCTGGACTGGCTGAAGCGCTTCCCGCACTTGAGGCAGGCGTAGGGCTTCTCCCCTGTGTGCACACGGATGTGCTTCTTGCAGTCCGTGAGCGTCAGGAAGGTCTTGCAGCAGATCTTGCAGGCGTACTTGCGTGCACCCTCCACCACCAGCACGTTGTGCTCCGACAGAGCCTTCTTGCACTTGGACAGCACGTCCGCGGACGCCCTGGTGAGCTGCGGGGGGCCAGGCTGCGACAGGTGCCCGCTCTCAAAGGAGGTGCTCCCATTCATCAGCAGCTGGGACCCGGACGAGCTCTCCTGCAGCTGGGAGCCCCGCACAGAGGTCACCACGGGCATTTTGGGGGCAATGCGGCGGTAGCCAGGAAAGCCACCAGCTCCGCCTCTCACCGAGCCCATCATGGCCCGGGACAGCGAGTGCAAGCCCAGGCCTGAGCGTGGGAAGTCCATGCCAAACTGCTCTGCTGCCCGGTACCCCGACGTCTGCACGCAGGGCAGACCCATCACATCCTGCATGGGCCTCACAAAGTGGGAGTCTGCGGGCTCGCTAAACGGGTTCTCCACATGGGAGACAGTGGCGGACGAGTGGCCACCAGCGGGCCCCGACTCCGGGCTCATCAGGTAAGAGGTGTCGCTGTCCATCCTGCAGTCACTGGTGGTGTTGGGAATGTTGTCGTCGCTGTTTTGGCTGGCTCCAAAGCCACTGCCTCTGCTTTTATTCAGAAAATTTGAAATGCTGAAAGACGACTTGTGTTCCAGGTTGTTGGACACCTCCATGATGTGGATGTCTCCCACCCTGTCAGTGCTGGACTGAGGGTCAGAGAAGCTGCGGTCACTGCTCTCAGGACTCAGCTCAATCTTCTCTGCGCTCACCACTCCTCCTTCCACCTCCACAGACTCACTGCCCTCTGCCTGGGAGGTGACATCGCTCACCTCATCCTGGGGCTCTGGGGAGCTCAGGGGCTCAGACTTCACCACCACCCTCATGTGCTCCTTCTCGTTCAGGCTGACCTCCGGATTCTCACATGGGAAGTTGCTCTTTTCAGCAGCAGCCTCCTGGTCAAAGCTGGTCTCCACTTGTGTGGCCTGGGATGCCATGGACATCTGGGAAATATTTGCCCCACTGTTGTCTGACTGGCTGGGCACTTGAGCATCCTCCTGAGCACCAAAAGACTGGTCAAACATGATTGCGTTGTCTTCCTGGTTATCAGCAACGGTGTCAGCCTTGGAGTTGTCCACGATCTTCAACGAGTCTGGAGAGAAGAAATCCTCGCGCGAGTGGACGGGCTGGCCGCCCTCTGTGGCCACGTCAGCCCCGGGCTCATCCATGGTGGGCCGGACGCGCTGCCGGGCGCGCTCCTCGGAGGGCGGCTTGCGCTTGTGCAGGCGGCGCATGGGGAAGGCGGCGCGCTGCTCCAGGCCGCTCCGCACGGAGCCGGGCGGCTCCTCGGTGCCCTGCGAGGAGCCCAGTGCTGAGCTGACGATGCTGAGCCCCAGCTGCTGCAGCATGAAGGAGCGCTGCAGGCGCGCGCTCTGCTCCTGCGCGCGCTCGCTCGGCGGCGACAGCGGCAGCGTCCGCGTGGTCAGGTAGTGCTTGCAGGCCTTCACCACGGAGTTGAGGTGCAGGTGGGACGCAGCCAGCAGCACGTCCATCACGTTGCTCTCCCCGAGCATGAGCGTGGATGTGTACATCATGTCGATGAGCGCGGCAAAGGCCTCGGCCGTCACCACCTCGCTGTCCAGCTGGATCATGTTCATGGTCTGGTCCCCCTCAGCCACCGTGAACAGCGCTCGGAAGTGGGTGCTGCACGCAGCCAGCACAGAACGGTGGGCTTTGAAGTGCCTGTTCCCCACCACAATGACGCAGTCACAGAGCTGGCCATGGAGCCTCTGGTAATTGAGCTGCTGGAAGACTTGCTCAAAGTGTCCTGGGAAATCCATGATCCTACAAAACAGAAGAAACCATTATATGGACCACCAAGTTGATCAGAGGAATGGAGTACCTCTCCTGCAAGGAAAGGATGAGTGAATTGGAATTGTTCAGCCCGGAGAAGAAAAGCTTCAGGATGACCTAACCGGGCCTTCCAGTAGCTGAAGGGGCCTACAAGAGAGATGGGGCAAGACTACTTACAAGGGCCTGGAGTGACAGGACAAGGGGGAATGGGATCAAATTGAAAGAGTAGGCTTAGATTAGATATTAGGAAGAAATTCTTCCCTGTGAGGGTAGTGAGGCCCTGGCACGGGTTGCCCACAGAAGCTGTGACTACCCCATCCCTCAAAGTATTCAAGGCC
>JAYRBT010000083.1:3567114-3583528 GCA_036023395.1 Myiotriccus ornatus
TGGGCACTGCCCAGGCTCCCCAGGGCAGTGGGCACGGCCCCAAGGCTGCCAGAGCTCCAGGAGCGTTTGGATGATCCCTCAGGGACAGAGTGTGACTCTTGGGGATGGTCCTGTGCAGGACCAGGAGTTGGATTCAATGATCTTTGTGGGTCCCTTCCAACTCAGCATATTCTGTGACTCTGTGAGGTGGTTCCTCTTCTAATCCTGAAGTGACCCCCTTGGTCCCCTTTCCCGTCCCACCAGCCCCAGGGACCACCCTGACCCCACACAAGGCCATCCCAGCCCTTGGCTGAGCTGCCATCGCCATCCCCACGAGGCCAAGGCCACCCCAGTGTCCCTTGCCCGGCTGGCTGGGGCCCACCTGTCCTTGTGTCCCCCACAAAGGGGCTGCTGCACCTCCCCAAATCCCACCATGTCCCTCCCCCAGGCTCTGCTCCCACGGCAGCCCCAGTCCCGGCTTTCCCGGAGTGGGCTGCGACTGGGAGGCTGGGGGGTGGTGGAAGCAAAGCAATGCCTCCATCTGCTGGAGAAAAGGGCCCTGGGCCAGTTCCAGCCTCTTCACCCCAAAATTCCATCCCCCACTGCTCCCCGGGGGCGGGGGAGGCTCCCAGCACCCCCCTCAGGGGCACGGGGGAGGGTGGCCCTGGTTGGAAAACAATCGGGATGCTGCAGACCCCACAGGCTGGGCAAGAGAGGAAAAAGAGGAAATCGGGTTTTTTTTGCTCATTTCCTGCTCGTAGAAAAGTCCTGCCTGGCACAGGAATGCCCAGGAGGTGAAGGGTTGGGGTTACAGTTCCTGCCTGTGCCCTATGGGTTTGGGGGCACCGTGGCCTTGGGGACACCCCTGGGAGTTAGGGGTTAGCAGCTTTTTGGGGATGAGCTGCCAGGATCGAAGATGCTGAGAGGTGGTTTCAGTGCCCACGGTGCCCAGCCAGCCCAGCAGTGCCACAGGGATCATCCCGACCTGCCCTGAACCGGGCCCGGAGCATCCCCACAGCAGCGATGGGTTGGGAATAATGTCATGGGAAAAAAAACCCACCAGAAAATAAAGACAATTAGGAAAATGCAATTTTCCAGCAGGTGCCTTTAAAGGTCCTATTTCCCTCTGGGAACAGAAACCAATTTCCTCAGGAATCAAAGAGTCTGTGGTTCCCTGTGAGGGTGGTGGGCCCTGGCACAGGTTGCCCAGAGCAGCTGTGGCTGCCCCATCCCTGGAAGTGTCCAAGGCCAGGTTGGACAGCGCTTGGAGCACCCTGGGCTAGTGGAAGGTGTCCCTGCCCATGGCAGGGGGTGGGGTGAGATGGTCTTTGAGGTCCCTTCCCACCCAACCCATCCTGTGGCTCTGGGATTTGTTGCTGCTTAGAGCAGTTTGTGTCGCTGTCGTGGACACAAACGACACACATACACCCGCCCCACTGCTGACCACCATCAACAAGCCCCAAATCCTACTGGATCTTAAACGTTCCACTTATATTCTTCATTTTTACAGCATTTCAGCCCTGGGTGAGGTGTTGAGGGAGCAGCACCGAGCCCAGACTCACTGCCCAGGCAGGGTGGGCTGCAGCCCTTGGGCACCCTGGAAAGGAGCTGGCAACCACCTGGGGTGGATGGTGCAGGAACCAGTGCAAGTTGGCATCTCCCAGAGTCCTGCACACCCTCCCTGAGCTGGTGCCAGATTCAGGGATGACTCAGCCCTCACATGTATTTTTATCAGCTCTAACACACGGCCTGGGCTTCACAGAAACGGCCCCTGGCCAAGGGCCAACAGGCACAGCCTCCCAGTCTGCTTGGGGTCAGCTGGGAAATGGGGGTTGGACAATAAACACACGGGGAAGAAACCCTGGAGGAGGGTGGTCTCCTCCTTCAGGCTCACAGCACCCACCGAGTCCCACCCTGGGCCCCCAAAGCCCTGGAGAGGTGCCCAGTCCCAGGGCCTTGTGGTCAGGCTCCAACAGTGAAAATACTGTGGATAAATCTGCTTTCTTCGTGGAATCCTCATCCCCCAAATCCTCATCCTAGCCTCGCAGCTCACAGGGGAGATCCCTGCAGTTGGTTCCCCAGAGAGGGGCTCACTCACTTATTTACCCCACACTAATGAGGGCCACCACTGATTCATTATTCCAAAGACTGAATGGAAGGGAGGAAATATTAAAATATTTTGAAGTTTAGAAGGTTAAAAAGGGGACTTTATCCCAGAGGGGACAGGCAACAATGGGAGGAGTTTTTCCAGCAGCTGAGCTGGGTCATTTTTTGCTCTCTGAGCACCTGAAAAGTTCTGGGAGACCAAAAAATGTGTTTTCTAAGGACTGTGCTCCCCTAGTGCAGCACCTGCAGAAAATCCCGGTGAAAACATGGAAGAACACAGAACAATTCAACCTTGACAACACAACCTGGAGACAAGGAAATTAATTATGCGACTTGGAAAGTTTTTATGATGGGAATCCCTCTTTCAACACAACTGCCACCCATGCAGCCACCTCCAAAGCCATCCCTAAAGCCATCCGTGAAAGGAGGGAGGAATGTGAAGCTCTGGGAGCAGCTTGAGGGACACAAATCCACTGCCCCAGGATGCCAGGGGGCTCTGGGGGCTCCAGGGAGCGAGGCCCAACCTCCAGCTTCCTTTAGCCGTGCAAGGAGCAGGTTTTGAAAGAACATCCTCCCACGAAGGGGGTGCAGAGAGAGTTGCTCAAGGGCGATTCCCAGCGGCGCCATGGCCAGAGCCCGGCAAGCCCGGGATGGGCAGCGGGAGCTGCTGCGGATCCGGGACATGGAGCTGGAGCCCCCCAGGCCTCCGCTGCTGCCAGGGAAAACTTCGAGGTAACAAACTGCTCTGCAAACGGGGCCCGGGAAGGAGCTTCGGGCACGGCTGCTCCAGGGCAGTGATCCAGGGTCCGGGGGGTTACGGGGGGTCCGAGCGGGGCACAGCCTGGGATTGCTCAGCAGAGGCTGTCCCAGCAGAATGAGCAGGTTCAGAGGAAGCCACGGTGGTTTCGGTACCGTTGGGGGCAGCAGAGTCAGCGCCCGGCCAGGACGGGGAAGCGAAAGCAGCGGCTCCGTCCCACTGCCCTCCTCCTCCTTCTCCTCCTTCTCCTCTGGGCTCTGCCTTCTCCCTGCCCTCACACAGACCCCCGTCCTGCCCCCCCCGGGCCTGCCTGGGGGTGACAAAGGCTTTCGCTGCTCTTGTCCCACACCTCTCCCACCGTCCCGTCCTCCTCGGGGTCACCCGACAGGTCCCCCGGGGCAGACCCCAACCCTGCACCCGCTGGGATGTCGCTCAGCACACGGGGAGCTCCCGAGGCATCTCCCACCCCTGGCACCTCCCGAGCAGCAACGGGAGTCACTGTGCCACCAAACTCTCTGTTTTTTGCCCCAAAACCCCACCACCAACCTCCCCAGGCCGCTGCTTCCCCTTTTCTCTTTATTCTTCCTGTGAACCGGCACGGAAAGGAGTCAGAACCCCCCCCCCCGGGGTGGGGGAAGGAGGGGGTGTGACACTGATCCCAGCTCCCTGCAGGGCCAGAGGGCATTCCCGCTGCTCCAGCCTGGACCTGGGTGCCCCCGGAGCGCCCACCCCCATGGGGGACACGCCGGCCCGGCCCCCCGACCCAGCCCTCATCTACAGCAACGTGGGTGAGTGACATCCCGACCCCGCTGTCCCCCTGCCCGCCGCGGTGTCACCTCGGACGGTGGGGATGGAGCTGTCCCCGTCCTCCCCCGCGGCACCCGGTCAGCCCTCCGGTGCTGGGGCTGGAAATATCCAGGGAGGGGGCAGGAAATATCCGGGGGGGCAAAGAACGACGTGTCTGTCCTCCCATCCTGCTCCCACTTTCTTCTCCTCCGTCATGTCTGTTCCTCCCTCCCCAGGAGAGCTGCGGGCCCACCTCGCCCCCCCCAAGGCGAGCCGAGGGGAAGGAGCTGGGAGATCCCTCTCTCAGCCCAGCCAGGAGCCGCTGCCTCCCCCACTGCCCAAAAAGCAGCTCCAGCGAGCAGAGTCCCTCCCGGAGCAGGGACCATCCCACCACTGCCAGGCTGACCCCACACCATGGGCCGGCAGCGTCCTCTACAGCGTCCCACCATCCCACCTGCGGCACGGGGAGGGGGCTCCCAGCTCCACCCCCCCTCGGGACAGACCCTCCTGCGGACCCAAGAAGCCCCTGACCAAGTCCCAAAGCCTGGGGGAAGCCTGGAGCAGCCCCCAGAAGGGCTCGTCCCCCAGCCTGAGGGAGCTGACGTTCGGGACAGCAGATGGGGAGCTGGGGCAGCTCCTGCACAGCCCGGCCGGGGTGTGTGGGGTGCTCTTGGGCTGCCAGGCAGCCACCCTGGCCCGGCTCTCGGCTCGCATCCAGGAGGAGCTGGTGGGGCTAGAGGAGCAGCAGCAGCTGCTGGAGGCAGAGCTGATGGGGAAGCGCTGGGGAGCCCTGAGGATCCTGGAGCCGGAGCCGTGCTGTGAGAGCGGGGACGCCTGGTACTTCAGGGTGGGCTTCACCTTCGGGCAGAGCCAGCTGGAGTTGGCAGCCAAGGTAAGGAGGGAATTGGTAAAATGCTCTGGGTGGTGCAGAGGGAGATGGCTCCTGCCCCATCATGCAGCAGCTTCCCCTTTCTGCACCTACTTCTGCATTCGCTGACGGAGACGGTGCTGCTGGCAGGGGTGACAAGGGTGACGCTCCCGTGGGTGACACTCCCATGGGCCCAAGGAGAAGGGCACTGCTGGGGAACATGTCCTGGCAAGTTGTCCAGAGGGGCCAGCGTACACAAAGGAGAGGCTGGAGCAGGGCTGGCTGCTCTGGAGTGCAGGATGAGACCCATCCAAGCAGCTCTGCAGCTTTCCTGGGGGGCTACTCCGTCCCCCCCTCACATCCCATTCTTGCTCAAAGCCATTCTGGCTCTGCCAGGGGGTTCAAAGGGTGGTCCTGAGCTGCTGGGGTGGCCCATGGCTCTGTCCTCGCCCAGCTGGCCATGTCCTGTCTGTCCCTGCAGGTCCCCAAGCCGTGCTGCTCCAGCCTGGGGGTGCAGAGCTCCCTGGGGCCACACTGCAGCATCCAGCGCCTGCTCGGCCGCTTCACCGACTGCCTCCCCTGGGAGCTGCTGCTCCCAGGAAACCCTGGAGAGCAGAGCCAGTCCCCTTCCAGGCAGGAGCCAGCCTGTCCTGCCACCCATCCTGTCCTGCAGGTGCTCATTTGTGCCGAGGTTCCCCACCAGACCCTGGCAGACTTTGTGAAGGGATCCCAGGAGCTGCACAGGACCAGCCCTGGGCACTACGAACGCCTGGGCTGCCTCCTGCTCCTGCAGCTGTGCCTGGGGCTGGAGCACCTTCAGGGGCAGAACGTGGGGCAGGGGGACCTCAGCCCCGAGAACCTGCTGCTGGTGCAGTGCCCGTGTCCTCCCGGGAGCCAGCAAGGCAAGAAGGAGCCCCTGGGACTGTCCCTGCCACGGCTGCTCATCAGCAGCTTCTTCAAGGCCAAAGAGAAGCGAAGACCTTGTTCCACCAGCCAAGAGCAGGACTGGGCCAAGGGCCTGGCTGCACCCACCACCCCAGCAGCAGATGAGCTGATGCTGGGCAGGCTGATCTATCAGATCCTGCACGTGGACATCTCTCTGGAGGACGCCTTGGGGTTCAGAAGCAACAGGCTTCCCGAAATCCCCTCCCTGTCCATCTACTCGGCGGGACTCCGGCGCTTGGCCACGCTGCTCCTCCACAGAGATCCCTCCAGGAGGGCCTCCATCCCCCAGGCCAGGAGCATCCTGCAGGTCCTGCTCTGGGGGCCACGCCAGGAGCTCTTTGCCAGGAGCAAGAAGACCCTCCCGCTGCTCCAGAGCTGGGTGGAGGTGAAGAGGGCTCTGCTGCTCCTCAGGTTTGCGGAGAACTCGGCCGGGGCAGGGGGAAGAGCTGGCCTGGAGGAGTGGCTGTGCTGCCAGTACTTCCAGGAGGTCACTGAACACACCCTCTACCAAGTCACCCAGGATCTCTATGCTCCCTAAAGCCAAGCTCAACTTCAGCCCACCCAGAGGTCTCCTCAAGGCCAAGAGCCCAGTGGACAAATCTGTCCTTGCCCATGGCAGGGTGGGGGCAAACTAGATGGTCTTTTAAGTTCCTTCCAACCCAAACCACTCCATGAATCTGTGAAATCCACCAGCTCCCAGTTTTCACTGGGAAAACTGCAAATCCAAACCCACTTCCCCCACAGCTCAGGAACGATGGGAGCTGGGACCAAGCTCCCACACACAGAGGGTGTGTTTTTACACCCTCACATGATTTCTGGTTGATGCTGAGTCTGGTTTACTGGAGCATCTCAGGAAACGGGGCTGGATGGGAGCCCCAAGCACCAATTTAGTGGCTGATTATCCTGAGTGAAGTTTATAAGGTTCAGAATTTGCACAAAACCCCCTCAAGCCCCCTCCTGCGGCCACGAGGCTCGTGCTGTTTTAAGTAACACCCAAAGCCACACCTGACAACTTAATGCACCCTCAGCAAAGGAGAAACACAGCAGCTCCCACAGCCTGAGCCTCTCAGAAACCATTTGTGGCACAGCCACAAATAAAAATGACAGTTTGAAGGGGGAAATGCTGCAGCCCCACAGCTTCAATAAAACCTGGAGCCGAGCCTCTTAAACACTGGGCCTTTATGTGCTTCTCTGACAGAATTACACACTCCAGTGATGGATCCAGAAGGAAACACAAAGCCAAACTTCCCTGCCCAGGGGTGTTCAGCCAGAACAGCCTCAGTGGTGTCTAGTAAATAGCTCAGGTGAGTTTATGGGCAACCAAGGAAAGGCTGATGCATCTGCTCCTTGCTGTGACACACCGTGTGGGACCTGCATCCTGGTCCCAAACCCCTGTGGGTGCTGAGGGACCATCAAGGCCCTAACTCAGGTCATTTCAATTATTATTCAGTAATTATTAATCCTTTCACAGCCATCTAGATTGGATATTAGGGAAAATTTCTTCACCAAAAGGGAGGTCAGGCATCAGAACAGGCTGCCCACGGCAGTGGTGGAGTCACCATCCCTGGGAGCGTTCAAAAAATGTGTGGGTGTGGGTTAGTGGTGCCTTGGCAGAATGGCTGGGACTCAGAGGGCTGTTCCAGCCTCAGCAATTCCATGATTCTGTGGCTCCATCCCCTGACAGACACCCCCAACCCCCAGAACAGCCTCCTCACCAAGGCTGGAGCACCCAAAGCCTGGCACAGGCACCACCCAGGCACAGAACAGGGGTTTGAGTGCCATTATGGGATTTTGGGTGCCCTGCTCTCCTCCACCCTCCTCTCCTGTAGTATCTGCCTTGGCTACGAGATGGCAGCAGCTCCCCAAACACGGGCATCTCCTCCTGGAGACACAGAATCTGCTTCTGCAGGCCAGGCTGGCAGCTCTGAGCACCCCCTGCACCCCTGTTCTGGTTTCCAGCTGGGGTGACCCCCTCTCCTCCTGCCAGGGGCAGCTGGGAGCACCCAAGATCAGCAAAAACATCTCCAGGGGACTGTGATGTTTTAAGGCAGGAGCACAAACGTCTCCCTGTGGAGAGAAAAACATGGCACAAAGGCAAACAGGAATTTTTCCAGACCACCAGGTTAGGAAGGTCAGTCCTTTGCCACCAGAGGAGGGACAACCACCCCTGGTCATGGCACCATAGCCTGGAATCTTCTGAGTGGGAAAGGACCCCCAGGGATCATCCAGTCCAACTCCTGGCCCTGCCCAGGACACCCCAACAATCCCCCCTGTCCCTCAGAGCGTTGTCCAAACGCTCCTGGAGCTCTGGCAGCCTTGGGGCCGTGCCCACTGCCCTGGGGAGCCTGGGCAGTGCCCACCACCCTCGGGGGGAAGAACCTTTCCCTGAGATCCATCCCAAACCTCCCCTGACTCAGCTTCAGGCTGTTTTGTTGAGTCCTGTCACTGGCTTTCCAAAAATCCCTGTAGGAAGAGCACAATTGTAGGGCCAGAAGAGAACTGGGAAGAGACCTGGGGGGAGGAGACCCCAATTTGAAGTCCACCAAGAACCCCAACGTTGCACCACTCCTACCTCAAGAGCCACTCCCTGCTGCATCTCCAAGCTGTTTCATGGAATATTTTGGTGTATTCCACACAATCCCAGGACTTCCAAGCCCAGACCAGCCAAAGGGATGGTCTGTGGGGTCACTGAATTCCCTGTTCCCAAAGCCAGGCTGGGGGTGGATGTCAGACCCCCCCAGGAGCACTCATAGACACCCCGTGCTTCTATTTACACACTCCCAGCATAACTTGGCCAAATAACCCATCCCCTGCTCCCAGGTTTTGTAACAGGAAGGATTCACTGGCCTGAACTGTGCCAAACAAGCCTGCAAGTATTGGGAAAAAATTAAAATACCACACTTCAAAGCTCTGTTCTTTAGAGATTGATGTAACTTCAGCTCAATGATAATTGATAATTTGATAATTCCCAGCCCGAATTTTGCCAATTCCAGCACCACAATGAGCCATTTTCCCTTCTGGTCACCACCCTGAAACACCAATAGGTGACTGTTGACTGCAAGAGCCCCTCTCCTCACCCCCCTCAAACACAATCTGCCCCCCAAGATGAGTTCTGGAGCCTGCCCAGCCTCAAGTGACACTGCTGAGCTGCACAAGTGCCACAACCCTTCCTAAATCACCCCCCAAAAAATTCCTGAAGCCACCCTGCCCAGCCAACACCTCCACTGTTACAGGGAACACGGAAATTACAGGTATTAAAGTTGCATGTTTGATATTCAAAGCAGCCCCGAGAGCTTCTCTCACCTTCCACTTGTGACTTTCCCAACCAACTCAAGCCCTGAGGATCCTAAAAACCCTCCCTAGCAGAGATCCCAATTCCCAGTGGGAATGGCCAAGCTGCTGATTACTCACTTCTCCAGGATTGCTGGATTATTCCAAGCCCTGGCAGAGCACACCCACGAGTTCCAAAGTCAAGCAAAGAACGAGCAAAGCCTTTCCACACCTGCAACTTTTAATGGTTGGGGCAGTTCCAGAGCCACCTCTTCAAGAGTGCAAAGTCTTTTTTTCTTTTTTTAAACAGCTTAAAACCAGCGATAAAAAGTAAAATATAAATTTTTATTTAGAATTAAAAGCAAATACTTCAGTATCACAAACACAATATTAAACTTCAAGAAATATACTGCTAATTTGGAGGGAGCATTTATTTGTGGTTTTGTTTTTGCACAACCATGCACACGAAAAAAAATAAAAAAAAAATATCCAGAGGAAAAAAAAATGCGGAGCCTGAAAATTTCAACATCTCACCACCAACAAAAACCAAACCAAACCAAATAAAAATAAAATAAGCAGCTGGGTCACAACGTTTCGTACAGAGTTATATATAGACTGGAATAAGATGTTGACAAAATTTCTACAAGAATCATCTTTATGGACAACAAGAAAAGCTCTAAAGAGGCAAACATTGCAATCTAATCTTCTTCTGCTGAGTCTCTCTCCAACGTGTAGGCCATGAAGCAAGCGTCTGGTCTCTTGGGGACAAGGGGATGCCCTGGTCTCACAATCTCAAAGCCCAAAAAGCTGAAAGTACGGAGCAATGCAGCTACAAAAAAATAAAGCAGGAGACAAAGTTTCACCCACGTGGTAATGCCCCCCACCACCAACAGCAAAGCTCACCTGAGAGCTGCATGTTGTAGCTCCGGGGGGAGCTGCAAAGGGAACACCCACCTCTGTCATCTCTGTTCTTGTGGAAACAAATGAACACGTGCTCCACTCGAAGCTGTTCCTCAGCGAATTCCAGAAGAACTGCAAAACTGAGGGAGGGAGGAACGCAAGGTGTCAGTGCACGAGGAATGTCCTGAACGGACACACAGAGGATGGAGTTCAACTCCTGGCCCTGCACAGCCCCAGCAATCCCAGCCTGGGCCTGAGTGCTGTTCCAACACTCTCCCTGGGCTCTGGAGGGGCTGGCACTGGAAGCAAGAGCTTCCTGCTGAGATAGTGGGTCATTCCACACAGGAATTCCTAAGGAAGAGGCATGGCTTGGAGCCTGCCACCAACAGGAGATCCCTGAGCCCCAGGCTGACCTTGAGGGCAGAAATCTAAGTCTTAATGACACAGAAGATGTGTTTTCTGTTGCAGCTGAAGGAGGAGCTGCAGTGACAGAGTCTGAGCCAGGCTGGAGCTCCCTGTGGAGCCCAAAATCCCAGACAGTGGGATCCCAAATCCCAGGTGGTTCTGCAGGCAGCTCAAACCACGACCACTGAGCTGCAGCCTCTCACAGGAGAGCATCCAGCAGCATAATTTCAGCTTTCAGAACGCAAAAAGTTATTCCACCCCACTGCCAAGACAGGAGTTCATCCTGAGTTTTCCCTCACCTGTCCTTGCTCCCCTCAGGCAGAGCACCACTGGGAATTTCTATGTAGAGGTTGTTGTTGTTCAGCACTGCTCTCCAATTAATGTGTTTGGCATCTGTAAGCCTTGACTGGACATTGAGAATTCTTGTCCTGTTGTTAGATGTTAGTTCTTCTGTTACATTCAGCCGATTATCCTGCAAATGAATAAGTGCAGGGTTATTTTTTTTCCCCTCAGGCAAGGAATGCCTCCAAAAAAGCTGCTTTTTGTTCCTCATACTCACCGAATAAAATAAATTAGCTGAAAGATTGTGATCCCTCTGACTATTCCCTCGCCCACCTGGGATCTTCAGGGGTGGGTGAGGGACATCAGGAGCACCACCGAGGCCCCGGACCCAGGTTACTACAGCAATTGAAGGGAACCCTGGAACTGCAAAAGGGATCAGACAGTCACACAGGGAGCGACAAAGGATTTACACACTCATCAGATGGCAAGATTTAAATAAATAAAGCAAGCCTAGGCCAAGGGGCTCCTCCCACTGCATGCCCAGCAAGGGGGAAGACAAAGGAGCCTCCAGACCAGGGGCAGGAGCTGCTTCGTGCCCACAGAGCTGCTCCTGCAGTTTATGGAGGGAAACACCGAGTCAGAGAGGAAAACTCCTCTCACTTTGAGGCGAGCCAGGTGTGTTTCTGTCCCAGGCCAGGCCTGAGGTGATCTCAGAAGAGCCATTCCGCAGGAATGTGCTGTCTCCTCGCTCAGCACAAACCCCAGCCCAGCAAAACAAGGCTGCTTTTCCCCTGGGATATCCAGCCCCGATTACCTCAACCCTTCCCACCAGCACTCCCAGCTCAGGCAACTCCACGCAATATTTCAAGCAGGGACATCTGCGAGATCATCTCCACCACACTCCGGAGGCCTGAGCTGAGCCCACACCTGAACACCTGCAAACCTCCAAACCCCTTTGCCACCGAACTCCTCAGGGCGAGCTCGCTGCTCCGGGAGGAGAAACATCGAGTTTCGAGGATGCAAAGCTTTTTTTTTTTTTTTTTAAGTTTCTGCCCACCCTCCGGAGCCCGTTTAACTCCTCCCGTGGCAGAGCAGAGCTGGCCCCTCCCTCTGCACCATCCTTCACCCGCAGGCTCAACTCTTGAGTTGCGTCATCTCAGCAGATGCAGCAATCGAGGCCCTTGGGGAGATTTTCACAATCGTCCTGTCTCGAGTGCCAGGAGCCACTGCAGCCATTTGCAAATCCGAATAAACAGCTCCAAAATAATCCTCCATTTTGCACCCCTCAGCACGGCGGTTTCACCGATTTTGGGGTGGTTTTTTTTTTTTCTTTTAAGGAGCTTGAAACTTGTGATGGATAATCCGTATTAGAAAGGCTGGGAATGAGCAGTGAGGGTAAATACGTGCTGGAAGCTAAATTATATATATATATATGATCTATATAGAGCAATTACAGTTTTTCACTAAAAATTAGTATTTTAAATTTTACTTAATATATTTATTTTGTATATTTTAAATATACATTTTACCTTCACTTAGTATATTTATTTAACGTATTTAACATAATTATATATTTAATATATTTACATATTTAATATATTAACTTAATAGAATATATTTATTTTAAAATATAGATTTTAACTTTATATTTGCATCTGGTTTACGCACATTTATTTTAGATATTCAATTAAAACATACGTTTTTAACTTTGTTGTTGATTTGACGCATGTTTATTTTATAGATTTATTTAAAATGTCAGTTTAAACTTTACACTTATATTTTACGCAATTTATTTTATATATTTAAAACATAAATTCGTTACTTATATATTTCTTTTACGGCTATTTTATATATTTATTTTTTATCTTTGTTATTAACTTATTTATCTTTATACATGAAATTCTAACTTTATATATTTCTACATATATATTTTCAGCGATAAAACTTTAACTTTATATGTTTAATATATTTTTATATATTATATTTTATATATAACTGTTTAAAATCTAAATTTTTTTTTTTAAAATTTAAGTAGGTGCTCAATTTTAGGCTGTTTAAAAGCCGATTTTCTTTGGTACCCGTATTATTTATTTTATATCACGGTGACTGTAAACTGCACATCCCTGCTCTCCCTTACAAATAAACCTTTCAACACCCTTTTCATGAGGGTGCAGCAGCAACCCCTGTCACAATTTCACCTTTCTTCCCCATAAAATGCGGCGAAAAATGAAGGTTTCCAGCCAGGAATACATTCCAGAGCGATGTTTACGCGCATTTACGCCTCTTGGGAAATAAAAAAACCCACCTTTACACCGAAGTCAAGTATAAAAAGGGCGAAAAATCTCCTTTCGCAGCCCACACACGAGGGGTGTGAAGGGCAGATCGGAGCCCTGAGCGCCCCCAGCCCCCCCAATTCAGGTATTTTCCTTCCTCCCAGCACCTGTGGGGGCTCTTTAATCTTTCGGGGCAGTTTTAAACCACCAGCTCTAACACTCTTACCCTCGATTAGTTCCTCCGGAGTGTCCACGGTTACATAAGGGGATAAACCCCCTTCAATCCTTCCATATCTTTGCCTAATTATTGCTCCCCCCCCCCGCCCCCCTCAGCCCTGCTGGTGTCGCCGGTGCCCTCAGGGGTACCGAGATAGCCGCAGGAAGCAAAAAAAAAAACCCTTTTTTTCCTGGTGGGTTTTTTCCACTCTCCCCTCCCGCCTTTGCCCACACACAGGGCGGGGGCCAGGCCGCGCCTCCCCCGCTGCCCACGGGGCCTCCCCCACACCCTCCGCGGCCACCGGGGAGGCCCCCGGGCACGGGGACAACGAGGAGGAGGAGGAGGAGGAAGGAGGCAGCGAGCGCCCGGCGGGCGCGGAGGCTGAAGGAGGCCGCGGCCCCTCACCTGCTCTGTCCGGTACTGAGGCTCAGCACAGCGGGCATGATGGTGCTTTTATTCCCCTCTTTCTCTCTAGCGAAGCAGTGGCTGTTGAGTATCCGTTGCAGGGAGGATTTCACCATCCGGCCGCTCTGGTCCGAACCCCGAAACCCTCCGCCGCCTCGGCCCGCCGCTCCCCAGGCGCTGCTACACAAAATGGCACCGCGACCGCAGCGGCTCCTTATATACCCTCCGACGTCACGCCCCCTCGCTGAGACCACGCCCTTCTCCGCGAGACACGCCCCTAAAGAGAGACGCCTCTCATTGAAAGGCGCGGGTGTCAATCAGAAACCGCCGCTTTCTATTGGCTGACGGGAGAGCGGGGGCGGGACGGCGAGCACGGGTTAGCAGGGGAGGCCTGGGGGGGAGGGTAGGGGCGCGTTGCGATTGGCTGCGCGCGCCGCGGGTGGGCGGGGCCGGCGGGGCTCGGGCGGCGGGCGCCTCGCAGGTCTCACTGTCCCCGGAGCCGCCGGTTCGAGTCCCGCGCCCCGCCCGGCTGAGGTAACCGGGGTGGGAGGGAGGACAGGGGTGGAGAGACTTGGAAAGGCATGGAGGGACGGGGAGGGACGTGGGGGCTTCGCACGGTGCAGCCGCGGGGGTGGAGGGGCGGCCCCGGGGGCACCGCCGCCCTCCCCGCTGTGCGCGGAGCTCGACGCTGAGGGGAGCGTGGGATAAAAACCGGCGTGGAACGGCTCGGGGAGCGCGGGAGGTCCTCATAAGGATGGGCTGGGGGGGTTCTGACCTGGTTCTGGGGTGTGTTTGGGTTGCGGTCGCGCTCCGGCCTCTCCTGGATGCCTTTGGACCGGCTGGGTTATGGATTTATAGGGGAATGGGGATGGGGAATAGTTTATGGATTAATAGGGGAATAGGGATGGAAATAATTGGTTTATGGATTTATAGGAGAATAGGGATGGGAAGTCACGTTGATTCGTGGCGGAATAGGAATGGGGAATGGTTGGTTTATGGATTTGTAGGGGAACAGTTGGTTTATGGGATTACAGGGGAACAGGGATGGGGAATGGTTGGTTTATGGATTTATAGTGGAATGGGGATGGGGATGTTGATTTCTAGTGAAATAGGGATGGAAAATAGTTGGTTTATGGTAGAACAGGGATGGGGAATGGTTGGTTTACGGATTTACAGGGGAACAGGGATGGGGAATGGTTGGTTTATGGATTTGTAGGGGAACAGCAATGGGGAATGGTTGGTTGATGGATTTATAGGGGAACAGCAATGGGGAATGGTTGGTTGATGGATTTATAGGGGAACGGGGATGGGGAATGGTTGGTAAGTGATGATCTTTTAAGCTAAGAAGGCATTTTGCTGTGCCTTGGTGAGGAGGTGGGTAAATCCTGGTTGTTTACACAGCAGAAGTCGAGCTCATGGCCCAGAACAAACATCCCCTGCCCTCTGCTTTCCATCTCCTGCCAGGAGGGTTGGAAATCGGGGCTTTGGGGCCGTGGTTGGGTCTTGCTTCAGCCCCACAGCAAGAACAGCCCGGAGGAAAAGATGGGAATTTGGAAACGGGGCACCTCGTCTGGATGGGATTGATGGAAAAATGCACCTTCCTCCCTTTGGGGTGAGGGTCGGGCTTCAAAATGCATCCTAAAGCAGCAAATAGGTCACAATTCCCATGACTTTGGGAATGAGGTCTTCGAATGAGCCACTTCTGAACGTTGCAGCCTGAAAACCGAGTCAGGAGCACATCAGGGGGCACCTCCTAAAAAGTGGATTTGTCCTGCACGGAGAGAAAGCTCCAAATAACGGTTTAAGTGATGCTGAATCGAGTTTTCAGGCAGGAATGCCTTGTAAATTAGGTTGGAAAAGGTGTTTATAGAGCCAAATAAAACTCCTAGAGAGACACTGTAATGGTTATCACAATCATGGTTTTCTATTAAAAAAATTGTAGATGGCTGCATTTCTTTTTTTCTTCGTTCAACTCAAGCTACAACACACTTATTTTGTTGCCTTCAGGTGCCATAGCTGATTCTTTAGTTGGTTTTTTTTTTTCTACTATCTTACTTATTTTTATTTGCTTTAAAATATTCCCATCCAGGAGCTCTGAGCACATGGATGACCCATTGATTGGTTCCACTTTGCAGAAGGATAATTGTCTAAATCCCCACCCACCTCCTGCGCCCTCTGATTGCCCAGGATGGAACAGAGTGGGTTGAAAAAGAAAACAGTGTTCTGCAGCTTAGAGGAGAAGCCTGGCCTGGAGAGCAGCCAGGAATTAGTCTGGGAATCATGGAAAGTTAAGAGGTGCAAGAGGAAAAGCCCTTTGCCTGCTGCAGGAATCCTCCCTTAGCTCCCAGAAATGAGGCGTCAGAGCTTTCACCTCGGGAGATTCTGGGGTGTTGATTTACGGAGGGGAAGGCGCCTTGTGTTTAACGCCTTACCCAGGGACCAGCTCGAAACTGTGGCATAGCTGCAATTCCAGAATATCCAGCCCAAATGGAGCACACGGGAGCAGATGCAGCAATCCATGTGTTGTGTTCCGAGCGTTTTCCTGATGGGGGCGGGTGGATGTGTTCGTGGGTGGAAGGGCTGCATTAGCGCTGGGTGATAGACTTCATTCTTCCCAATGATGGCATTTATTATTCATGTGCTAATCCCGCTGTAATTCCTCCTGATGGCTCTGTGTTGGAGGACTCCTCCTCGCGGCTGTTTTCCTGCCTGGGAACAGCTCTGGACCCTTTGAGTACCTGTCACCTCCGGGGGCCATGGCTCCATTTCACAGCCCAGCGCCTGGAGAGAGGCAAAAGCCCAACCGACCTGTGCTGGGTTTGTGTTAAATATCCCGGGGGATTAGTTCCAGCTGCAGTTTTGCTGAGGTGGCCTGGCCTCACTTCCCTTCAGCAGCGACAGTGATTCATAAAACCCTCCCAGGGCAGCTTCTGACTCACAATTCCAGGATTACAGCTGAGGCACTCGGAGATGTTGCCATCCTCCAGCTGGGTTTTTACCCCTGGTCTGCCAGGATTGCCCTTTCCAGCTGTGGGGGGGTCACAGCTGCCCCAGCTGCATCCCCAGTTTGGCATCACAATCCCTGGAATTATCTAATTCAGGGAGCAGTGAGCCCTGACAGGTGATGTCTGAGCAGCCCTCCCTACTTGCCCACATCTGCTGTGGCACAGCAGCTTTCAACACACTGGGAAGATTCATCGAATCCTGAGATACCCTGACCT
>JAYRBT010000083.1:3589857-3602351 GCA_036023395.1 Myiotriccus ornatus
CCATCCATCCATCCCTCCATCCATCCATCCATCCCTCCCTCCATCTCTCCATCCATCCATCCATCCATCCATCCATCCCTCCATCCCTCCCTTTCTCCCTCCATCCATCCCTCCATCCCACAGCTGGCTCAGAGCCCCCGGCCTGGGGGGCCAAACAGGGGCTCAGAGTCCCGGAGGGTCCTTTGCAGCTCCCCAGATGAGAAGCTTTGTGTCCTGGGAACGGGTGGGATGGGACATCCCCCGCCCCGGGGGCGCTCCCAGAGGGACAAGCCCCATTCCCGGTGCCCTTCAGAGCCTCACCCCGCGCACCCCGATGCCCGGGGCCGGGGGCCGAGCTGCGGTGCCGGGGCAGCAGCGATTGGGTGCTATTTTGCTCCGGCCCCTCGGGCAGCTGTTGCTGTTCATTACGCCGAGCCGGGGCCAGCCCGGGGCTGCCGGCGAGGAGGAGGCAGCGCTGGGCCACCCCAGGTACGGCTTTGGGGGGCTTGGACCCTCCCTGCTGCGCGAGGGACACCCGCGGGCCGGGGGGATTTGGGACCCCCGGGGCCCATCCCGGCGCTGCCGGGTGTGTGTGGACCGGGAGAGAGAGAGAGGGGCAGGAGGGGCGGCTATTTTTGGAAGTTTCTTTGATGTGAGTCAGCGGTCAAAGGCACCCCCGGGAGCTCCGTGCGGGAGAAGTGGAGCAGAGCAGGTTATTTGTTAAGTGGCTGCAGTTTGGGGGCGTTTAAGAGAGGGGCTGGTGAGAGGATTGACCGGGATGGATGGTCGGGCAGGTGCGGGGGAGGTTCCCTGTGCAGGGTCAGGGTGAGCCAAGGGCTGGAGTTGGACCTGGGGGCTGTGAGTGACCAGCCCTGCCGCGGGCTAAATGTCCCTGGCATTGCTGACCAGCCCTGGCATTGGTGACCATCCCTGACACTGATCTGGAGGCTGTTTGGGCTCCCCCATCCGGGGAAAGCCCAAGGGGTGGAGATGTGGGAAGAGGGCTGGGCAGCCCAGCAGGGATGGGATGGGGTGGCACTGCTGCTGCCACCCACTCAGGTTTAGCGACAGCCCCCCTGATGTGACGTGGCAGCAGGTCCTTGCGTGGTGCTGGAGGAAGATTTGGGATGCCCTGAGGCCACCAGCGACCTGCTGGGTGGGGAGACAATGCTCAGAGGTGGACAAGGAGGGGCGAGAGAAGAGGCACCTTGTCCTCACCAGGAGCTGCCAACCGCGGCCGTGGCTGTGCCAGCACCTCTGCCAGGGCGTGGGAGGCTCTGCAGGAGGGGGCTCAGCCTGGCACAGAAGGCTCTTTGTGGTGGTGTGAAATCAGGGGGTGACCTCGGGCATTGAGGGGCATCCACGTGGCACCAGCTCCGTGGGAGCACCAGCTGCGCCCAGAGAGCAGAGGAGAGGAGGTCGTGCCCCCCTCCGTCTCCCTCACACTCATCTGGGCTCCAAAACCTGTTCTAAACCTCTGTGAATGGATGTGAAGCTCAAAAACGTGGGAGAAAAACCCTTTGAGGAAAATTCTGCATCTCTGTGGCTTTCCCTGGGTCTGGGAACCCCCTGTAGGCACCACGAGAGCCCTGGGGAAGCTCCATCCCTTCCCAGCATGGAAAGGACCAGATTCACCATCACTCAAACAAAACCAAAGACTGACTTATTTATTTATTCATTTTATTTTTATATATTTATTTCTCTTTATTTCCTCTGGAAAGCAAAGATCTTTCAGACTTTTGGTCCTTGGCCAAATAAGCTTTCCTCTTTATTTATCTGTTTTGCTCCCAGTATCGAGTCTTAGATTTCCTCTTGGGAACTGGTGTTTCTTTTCAGTGTTCCATGAGGGGAAAGTAAACTGAAAGCAGCTCAAAGGGGGCAAAAGAATTCCTCCTTCTGGCACCCAGATCCCAGCAGAGTGAGGGCTGGACTTGGAGATGCCAGGAGGGCTGAGGGGTGATGGGATTTGTTGGTGCCTCCTCACCGCTGTAGTCCAGGCAGGGCAGAGAACCCTGAGGAGCCCAACATGCTCGCCATCCCTGCTTTGTTTCAGAGCTCTGGGGACATTCCGGTTTTCTCTCCCACTCCACAGCTGGGAAAAGCCCTGAGAGCCATCCCAGAGCTTTGTGACCCTCTGGGGTGTCTCGAGCTCTTCTCTGAGCTCTGGTTGCTCCACGGTACCTGGAACTTCTCCTTCTGTCAAGCCTCCAGACACGTTTTCAGGGTGCCCAGGCACTCCCTGGGTTGTTCAGCCCCCTGTGTGCCTTGGCGGGGGGGGGTGTCACTGTCCCCTCAGATGCAGCTCCACAGGGATATCCAGGATTTTGGGGCTCAGACCTGCCTGGTGCTCCCGTTACACCCCGACCTCGCCAGCCGCTGCCTCCACAGCCCAGGGGTCTTTTTGCAGCACTAACAGGGGAAACGTGGCCGTGATGTCCCCTCTCTGCAGGCCAGGGGGTGGCATCGAGGTGCCTGCACACCCCCAGCCCCGGCAGTTCCCACCTCCCCGAATTTGTCCCCCAGTGCCCCCCTTTTGTGCTTGTCCTTGCCAGATGCCAGCGCTGGGGTGAGCAGCGGCAGCGACAGGAGAGCAGGAGCCCATGTAAGTGCCCAAAATGCGGGGTGGAGGGTGCCAAGGGGGACCCTCGTGCCAGGGCAGAGCAGGGGCTGTCCCACGGCATTCCAGCCGGGAAGGCTCTGCGGGGTGTGCGGCACGTCCGTCCCGGGGGGGGGCCTGAGGTCCTTCAGCTGTCGCTGTCACTGATCTGTGCCCATGGGCAGCTCTGGGTGCCGCTGGCACCGACCGCGACCCAACCCCGGCCACCAAACCCCACCCGGCACCGAGCACAGACCCCAGTGCAGCCCCCGATCCTGCCGGCGATCCAGCCCGGATCCCGGATCCCGGATCCCACACGCTGCCCTCAGTGGATGCTGCAACCCCGCAGCCCCAAACGCAGCCCCCAGGGCTGCCCCGGGGAGGGGATTCCTCAAGCACAGCCTGGGGGTCCACGGCCACCGGCCCACCCGCGTGTGCCAGGGCTGGCTCGGGGCTAAGTCCGGCTTAGCAGATAGAAAATAACCCCCAGTTTGGTGTTAAGGCTGCCGAGGGAACACAGCAGTGCCCACTCGGGGCTGGCGGCAGGAGCAGCTCAGCCCCGGGGACAAGGACAGTGTGGGCACTGCAAGTGTGAGCGGGCAAAGGGGCTGGGGGGGGATGGCAACAGGACCGGGAGGGGTGGAAAAGGGACTGGGAGGAGCAAAGGAGTTTCAGGGGGTGGCAGAGGGGCTGGGAAGGGACACGGGGTCGGAGTCTCTCTCCCGTGTGCTGGGGGGGCCCCAGACCCGCACAGTGCCCCTCCCAAGCCCACCCAGCCACCTCACCCTCTCCCCTCAGGGACTAGAGGAGGCGAGTCCCCTGTTGGTGGGTGAGCAGGACGCGGAGCAGCCCGAGCCGAGCCGAGCCGAGCTGAGCTGAGCCGAGCTCAGCATGCCAGAGCCGGCGCCGCTCGGAGGGGACAGGAAAGCCGCGGAGAGGAAGCGGGTGGAGAAGGTGGGAGCCAAGGCAGCACCTCCAGGTAGGTGTGTGGGGAAGATTCCCTGGAAATTCCCTGCGCCGTGATGGCCACTCTGGCCTCAAGTGGGGCAATCCCGTGTTCCCAGACCATCTGGCCACGGGAGGAGCTCTGCTCTCCACGGTCCCCTGGCACCTCAGGGACCTGGTGCTTCTCAGCCACCTGGCAAATCTCCCTCCTCTTCCTCCTCCTCCTGCCCAGATTTTCTGCTGGAGGGGGAACACGGGCAGAGGTTTTGCCGGTGTGACCCCCAGGATACTCTGATGGCCCAAATCCCTCGGGCTCAGCCCCCTGGGACACTCTGCTCTCCACTCCTGCAGTGCAAACCCCTGGCAGGAGCAGGGCAGGGACCTCCTGTCCCTGTCCCTTCCTTTGCCCCTGCCTGTGTCCCTGTCCTGTGTCCCTGTCCCTGTGCCTGCTCCCGTCCCTTCTTATGCCCCCACTCCTGTCCCTGTCCCTGCCCCTGTCCCTGCCCAGGGTGGGCTGTGCAGGAGAGGACGTCGAGACTCTTTCCCACCCCCCATCCCAGATCCCTTTGGCCCTTCCCAGCTCTCCCATTCACTGTTTTCCTCGGGGGGTCCCCAGTGCCCAGGAGCCTCCCAGTGCAGAGCAAGGCCGAGCCCCCCAGCCTGGACCCCTCGGAGGAGCCTCTGCTCTGGGAAGGGCTCACCCTCAACAAGTGCATCCTGGTGGCCTCCGTGGTGGCCCTGCTCAGCGTCACCTTCCAGGTGCTCCAAGGTGAGCTGGGGGCTGCGGGGAGGGGGCCAGGGTGGCCAGACCCTGCTGCCACGCCCTGCCTCTCCGCCCTCCTCTCTTCCAGCACCATGTTCCAAGGAGGGGATCACCCGAGGCCCGAGGCAGGAGCCTCCACGACAACCCCCTCCCCTTCCCGGTGGGTTCAGAGCTCCGCGTGGTCCCAGTCCCACAGATCCAGCCTGAGCTGGGTGGGGTGACCCATGCCTGGGACATCCCACCCAAACATCCATGGCCTGTCCCTCTCCCCTCCCAGAGGTGCTGAGCCCCAAGGAGGAGGTCCCAGAGGTGGGCACGGCCCAGCCTGTCCCGCCGGAGAGCAGCGCGGTGGAGGGTGGTGGAGATGAGGAGGAGGAGGAGGAGGATGACGATGACAGCGAAGCTGACAGCAACCTGGTACGGGGCTGGGGGGGAGCATCTTATCCCTGGGGGAGGGATGGAGGAGGGTCCCGTCCCTGGGGCTGTGTCACCACGTCCTGGTCCCCTCTGTCCCCACACAGGGAGAGCCCTGGATCTTCAAGAAGTGGTTTGGCCGCACGACTCCAGAGGACGAGGACAAGGACGAGGACAAGGATGAAGACGAGGACAAGGGTGAGGATGAGGACAAGGATGAAGAACCCACAGATGTCCCCGAGGTGCCACTGGCTGCGACAGAAGTGAAGAAGAGCCAGGAGAAGCAGGAGAAGAAGCTGGAGAAGGAAGAAGAGGAGGAGGAAGAGGAGGAGGAAAAGGAGGAGAAAGAGGAGGAGAAGGAGGAGGAGGAGGAAGAAGAGGAGAAGGAGGAGGAGGAGGAGGAGGAGGAGGAAGAAGAAGAGGAGGAGGAGCAGGAAGAAGAGGAGGAGAAGGAGGAGAAGAAGAAAAAGAAGAAGGAGGAGAAGAAGGCCCGGGAAGGCCGTGCCGCCCATGTGGAGCGGAGCAGCCGGAGGGAGGCACGAGCCAAGGACAGGACACCAGGGGACAAACCTGGCAGAGCCCCCAGGACCCCCAGGGAGCCTGAGCAGCAGCCCCAGAAGAAACGGGACCGGGAGAGGAAGGAGAAGGAAAGGAAGGAGAGAAAGGAGAGGAAGGAGAGCCGGAGGGAGCGGGACGAGCCCAGGAGGGAGGGGGGGAAGGGCCGTCCCGGCCGGGAGAGCCCCAAGAGGGACTGGAAGCAGCAAAAGGGCAGGAAACTCTGGGAATCAGCTCCAGGAAAGGACGGCAGGGCCAGGGAGGGCAAGAGGCGCGACTGAGGCGGGGGTGGCCGAGGGGCTCCGTGACACCGGATCCAGGGGGATACAGGGGGATCCAAGCCTGGCACTGCCCCCCGCTCCTGCCTGTTCCCCAGAGACATCCCTGGGTCATGGGCAGCACCCCAGGATCCCTGGGCAGCAGCAGAACAGCCCAGGAGCCTGGCACGAGCCTCCCCGGGAGCTTTGGGCCCCCCTGGATCAAATGGCCAAAGGTGACCTGAAAGGCCCCGGGAAAGGAGCTTCTCTTCGGGCTTCGTGTCACTGCCCCGTCCCCACCTGAAATCCCCCTGCAGGTCCTTTCCACCCACGGGGTCATTTCCACCCGGGGCAACACAGTGGGGTCCCACTGACCCCAGGGAACAGAGTTTGTTTCCAGACTGTGCAGCTCTTCAGTTACTGGTTTTATTCAAAGCAAATCAAGGGAGAAGAATATCCTGGGTTACAGAACCAGAGGGACATTGGGGACAGGACCCTCTGACCTCACTCGGGGCCATCGCTCAGGGTGGCACAAAACTTGCAGGAAACAGAACCAGGTTGGAGCCCCTCACTGGGGATCCCTTCAGGCTTTGCCTTCACCTTTCAGGAAGGAAACACGAGGGCAACCTCACCCAGCACTGGAGCCACTGCAGGAGACGTTCACAGCCCCAATCCACGGCAGGTTTCGGTATTTGCTGAGTCAACAGAGGTTAAAATAAACTATTTTCATTTTTAATAAGGTGTTCAACTGGATGATTAAAAAAAGGAGGGGGAAAGAAAGGAAAGAAACACCAAGAAAAGCCCTTGTCCCTGGCTGTGTGGGTGTGTTTTCTGTGCCCCCCAGCCCTGAGGGGTCCAGGGCTAACCCGGGTGTCCCTATGGGGCCGCAGGACAGGGCCAGTGGGTGCCAACTCAGCCCCGTGGGGACACTGCAAAGCCCAAGGGCTGCTCCCAGCACTGGGAGGTGCAGCCAGGGACAAGCTCAGGAGCTGCTTCCCAAGGGTTTGGCTCCCTGTCTGAGGGCTGGGCTCAGCTGGAAAGATGATCCGGGCGCTGATGCCGGCAGGGACACGGAGCAGGTGCTCTGGCAGCCGTTTGCTCCCGCTCCCATTAATGGTGTGAGAGCCCAGGAGGTGTAACGGGATCACTCCCTCCCTCCCTCTGGGAGAGGGGTCAGGCCAGGGTGCCATGGATGTGACCTGGCCAGGAGCCCCAGGCCACGGCCAGTGGGTCCCCACGGCCCCAGTCACACAGGGCTGGTCCTTGCCAGAGCATTTGGCCTCTTGCTCTGGGAGTCTTGTGGCCCGGGGGGGGGCTAATGATGGGCTGGGAAACGGCCAGGGGATGCTGCAAGGCTTGGAGGAAGCAACACCTGCCCTTCCCAGCCACTACGGGAGCAGAAAGGGAGGGATAAATAAGCGCAGCCCTGGCTGGATCTGCCCAGGCTTTGCCCTCCCCCCACGGCCCCACAGCCCAAAGCCCCCCACGGGGTCAGAGCCCGCGGTAGTTCAGCCCTACAGGCATCCCCAAAATCAGGAGTGGGGACACGTCAGGCTGTGGAGCAGCCCCCAGGGACAGAGGGACTGTGAGGAGCAAAGGAGCTGCAGGGGGTGGTAGAGGGACTGGGAAGGGATCAGGGAGGGACTGGGAGGAGATGATGAGGGGACTGGGAGAGGATGGCAAAGGAGCTGGGAGGGGATGGCAGCGGGACTGGGAGGGGTGGAAAAGCGACCGTGAGGAGCAAAGGAGACACCAGAGAGACCAGAGAGACACTTAAGAGCCAATCCGTGGGGAAAGGACACCCAGGAGCTCCCGTCTGCACGGGAAGCGCCAGCTCCGGCTGCGAGGGTCGGGAGGAGCCTCACCGACATCCACACTCCTCTGCCACCATGTTGGGGAACTTGCGGACCTCCAGCCCCTCCGGCGAGAGGCTGATGATGAGCTGGTCGGAGTAGCGCACCGGGACGCAGCAGGGCGGGCGCTGCAGCGGCGACCCCCGCTCCTGCATCCCCAGCAGCAGCACCGTGTGCGAGTAGTAGCTGGGCACGCGGGTGGACAGGGGCAGCCTGCAGGGCCCCTCGCAGTTGTTGGCCGCGTACACGGTGGGCATGACGATGAACTTGCGGTCGTGCAGGTCGATGGTGAGCTCCTGGAGGCGGCAGTGGGCCGGGGGCCGGGCGCTGCGGTGCTGCCGCTGCACCTTCCTGCGCTCCTGCCACCGCGCCCGCACCGACTGCAGCGCCTTCAGCAGCAGCAGCGTGTGCAGCTTCCTGGAGCCCGGCACCCGCTCCGGGGCCTCGCCCTCCTCCCCGCCCCGCGGGAAGTAGCAGAAGCTCAGGAGGTGCTGGAAAAGCGCCGTGTTGGCCTGGAAAGCCGGGATGTCCCCCAGCTCCTGGATGACCCCGCGCAGTTTGCCCGTGAGCAGCTCCAGCACGGTGCCCTCGGGCTGCCAGTGCCCCAGGAGCTGCTCCAGCACGGCCCCGCTGTCCTGCGGGAACAGCAGCACCGAGGGCTCCTCCGACTGCACCAGCCGCTCCAGCGCCGCCTCCCCCGACAGGTTGAGCAGCTGGTGAGGGAGGGTCTCCATCGCCTGGAAGTCCAGCCAGTGGTGGGCGCTGGGCTGGGGGGGCGGCTCGCTGGAGGAGCTCAGGACCTGCCGGATGAAGCGGGTCAGCATTCCCAGGAACTGGCTGCTGCTCCCGGGAGCTGGGGATGAAGCGTTGGCCTGGCTCGGGCCCGTGGGGGTCGGCAGCTCCTCGGTCCCGGCCTGGGGTGGGCTGCAAGGAGAACACAGGGAGGGTCACGGGGTCCTCGTGTACCCTGGGAGGTCTCACCAGGTCGTGCTCCACATCCACCTGCCGTGGTCCCGCATCCCCTGTCTCCCAGTCCCTGTGTTTTCCCGTTCCTAAGGCCACGGACCTGAGCTGTGGGTACGGAGCCGTGTCCACCACCCCGTCAGCAGAGAGGTAGGAGGAAGGGGCCAAAGCCTCCTCCTCCTCCTCCCCGCGCCGTGCCTTGGCCAGCAGCAGCAGCACCGGGGTCATGCGGGTGAAACACTTGTCGTCGGAGCCGAACAGGAGCTGCTGCACCTCCGAGGGGGGCAGGGGGGCACCTGGGGGGGCGAGGAGCGGTAAGGACGGTGATCTGGGGTCTGCGGCATGTCCCTACCCCCCTCAGGGGTGGAGAGGACCCCAAACGCCCGAGTGGGGATGCTCGGGCGGGTCCCCCCCGGTCCGTACCTCCCTCGGCGCCGCGGAGCGTCAGCGATGCCGAGAAGCGGAGCTGCTCCGGGCCGCGGGTGACGGAGGCGGCGGCGGCTCCCAGGACCAGGTACTGGGTGTCCCTGGACAGGCAGAGCCTCTGCGCGGGGGCGGGAGACACGGCAGAGCCGGGACGTGGGTGAGACATCCCGGGCACACAGCCACACGTGGGTCCCTGCGGGCTCAGGGTCACCCAGCCCGCGGTGGCCCCGGGAGCAGCGACGTGGGACGGTGGCTTAGTCCCCAAGCCCGGAGATGCTCCGGGAGCCCACGGGACCCCCCGGGTGGGCAGAGAGCCCCGGGGCAGGCGGGGGACCGAGACCCCCAGACAGGGCTGGGCGCCCCGGGCAGCCCCTCTGGCCCTTCGGGAGCTGGGAACGAGGTAAGAGCTCCATCTGCAGGCACGGCCCGGCCGGAGGGACGCAGGGACGGGGCGGGAATGCCGGGATGGGATGGCAAAGGGATGGGAAGGGTTGGCGAAGAGACTGGGAGATAGTGCCAAAGGGACTGGAGGGGGTAGGAAAGGATGGTGAATGGACTGGGAGGGGATGGCAACAGCACTGGGAGGGGTAGAAAAGGGACTGTGAGGAGCAAAGGATTGCAGGGGGTGGCAAAGGGACTGGGAAGGGATGGGGAATGGACTGGAAGGGGATGGCAACGGTGCTGGGTAGCAGAGCCGGGACATTCCCTCCCCAGTCCCACTCCGGCCCGGCCCCCCCGACCCACCTGGTCCCTCGCCAGCCCCGGGCCCGTGACCAGCAGCTCCTGCGGGCGCCCGGAGCCCTCGGGCCGGCCCAGGTAGAAGAGCATCGCGGCCGCTTGCAGCTCCCCCAGCGCCCGGCCCAGCTCCGCCTGGAAAACCAGCTGGAACCGCAGCTTCGCCTGCTCTTCCCACTGCACTGGAACGGGGGAGACACGGGGTGAATCCCCCCTGGCACCGCGGGGGTGAGGAAGGGGCTTCAGGGCTGAGCCCCGCTCCCACGCAGGGACCAGAGGAGCTGGGACAGCAGGGACAGGGTGGAAAAACACGGCAAATCCCTGTCCCCGGCCCCAGGGAGGTGGCAGGAGGCAAACCCTGCACCTGGAGAGCAGGGGCTGCCACCCCCAGATCTCCATGGAAAGTTGTCATCGGAGCGATTCCAGTGGCTCGGGGGCATTGTGGCCACTGGCCAGGGAAGCGCCACTTCCCCACTGCCCAGGCCTGGCGAGTTCAGCTGCAATTCCAAACCGCGGGACGGGAGGAAGGGATTTCAGGAAGAGGGAACTCTCTTGTTACGGATAAAACAGCGGGCTGTGCTCCCCCTGCAGCGCCGGCCTCACCCCCGGGATGGGACACGGGAAGGTGTTCCTGATTTTTCCTTAAGCCTGAGCGGCCCCACAGCCCCCAGTGTGGGAGGGGGCTCAGGGCACAGCGGGACCAGCTGGGTCCGACCCTCCCCTCTCTTCTTGGAGTTGGAGCAGTGTCCAAACCCACATCACTGAGGCAGAAAGCAAGAAACACTTATCATCTCGAGAGCAGAGACCACCAAGAATGTGACACCCCTGTGTCACAGGCAGGGACAGGTGCCCTGTTGCTCAATCCATCATCCCTGCTAAACCTCCTCAAAAACGTACCCAGAAAGACACAGTAAAGTGCCAATTTTACAGCGCTTTTTAAGAAGATTTAGCACTTACAATGTCTTTCCCTTATTTTAAAGGGAATCCAACCCCTCAGGTTTAATTCTGTGTTTAAATCTGACTCGGGGCCAGCAAACAGCATCACTCCCCATCCCAAAAGCCCTGCATCCTCCCCTCTCTGCTCCTCCCCGGCGCAGGGATGTCCCACCAACCTTCCTCCAGGTGCAGGACGAGGAATCGCTCCGGGCCCGGCTCCACCACGTGCCCGTGGATGCGCTGCAGGGGATGGGGAGCCGCTCCCGCCTCCGGGGCCGGGCACAGCCCGAAGCTCCGCCGGACATTCCCGTCCCAGGCGCGGCGCCGCCGCAGCAGTTTGATGAAGCCGCTCTCGTAGTGGGTGAGGACCCCAACCACGTCCAGGTGGCCCGGGGCGACCCCGTCCTGCTCCATCCTCACCCTGCACACCGGCCCTTCCAGCCCCCCCAGCGGCCAGGGGTGCTCGCGGGAGCGGGGCCATCCCTCCTCGGCCGTTCCCTGCAGGCATTTGTCTCCTGGCTCGGGGAAGAGGCGAGCGGCCCTCCTGGATCTCCCCGCCCAGCTGGGTCTGCCTGGTTCCTGCCAACTCGCGTTTTCCCTATTTCTCCCCTCTGCTTCCAGCTCCTCCGGGCTCAGGGAATTCCTGTCCCCCTGCCTGGGCAGCGCCGCAAGGGGAGGGAGCAGCAGCAGGCACAGCAGGAACATCCCGAGAGCAGCTCTCATGGTCCCACCTCAGCTCTTCCCAGCTCTGCATCCCAAACGCGCCCGGGGAGGGAGGACTCTCCCTTTTAACCACCGGTGGCCTTGAGTGGCCGAGGCCCAACACACCTCCCGTGGGCAGCCCCGGGGCCTGTCCTGCCCGAGGGGAGGATGCAAAGGAGCCGGCTTTGTTCTATTTTTGGGTTTGCAGCTCGTTTTGGAAACGTGCAAAAAAAAAAAATTAAAAAAAAGCAAAGCTGTTTCTCCCACTCGTGGGGACGCACGGCCTTGACTTGGGATGTTTTCTAAAGGAGGGTGGATGTCTGGGCTTGGATCCTCACAGGGACTGGCACGTCCCATCCCATCAGCACCGGGAGAGAGGGATGAGCCAGACTGGGAGGAGGGGGACAGACACAGATAATGGACAGAAACTAAGTAAATGTATGGAAAGCATTCCCTGTCCTGGCTGGAAAACCTCCCCCTCGGCTGGTACCTCACACCCCGCAGCTCAGAGAGGCCGCCCTGGAAGGAGCTTCATCCTGGGAAGGAGAATCGTGAGGGGCAGCAGCAGCAGCCTGGGGACTTGCAACTCTTTGTATTTCCCTCGGAGGGTCTCACACATCTCCCTGCATGAGATGCCAATCCTCACTGGAACAGCTGGAATTCCAGAGCCTAAAGGGGCTCCAGGAGAGCTGGAGAGGGACTGGGGACAAGGGATGGAGGGACAGGACACAGGGAATGGCTTCCCACTGCCACAGGGCAGGGAGAGATGGGATATTGGGAAGGAATTCCTGGCTGTGAGGGTGGGGAGGCCCTGGCACAGGTTGCCCAGAGCAGCTGTGGCTGTCCCTGGATCCCTGGAAGTATCCAAGGCCAGGCTGGACAGGGCTTGGAGCAACCTGGGCTAGTGGAAGGTGTCTCTGAGATTTAATATCAGTAACAGGAGCCTTTCCATGGCCCCTCTCAGAGAATGAACTCCATGAAGGGCTTTGGTTGAATAAAAACTGATTAACGGGGGTAATTAAAGGGACATTCAGCAGGGTGACACCTCAGGCCAGCACTGCTGAGGTTGATGGAGATGTCCAGTCAGCAAAGGGGGTGCCCTGAGATTCCCTCTCTTTTGCCTCCTCTTTGGAGAATTCCCAAAGTATCAGCAGACTGGGAATGTTTTCTGTTTCTAAGAGTTAAAGAACATGAAGCCACGGCAGCGTTTGCACCCAAACCACAGGAAAACAGAGAGGAAGGAAAATGGAAAAGCTTTTAATGAACCTACAGGATTCAGATTCGTACAAAACAGAGCTGATCCCTGAACGGGGGGTGATCTGAGGACAGAAAGGGACAAATCCAGCGGGGCCAAGTCCAGGAGGGGCCTC
>JAYRBT010000083.1:3624405-3635333 GCA_036023395.1 Myiotriccus ornatus
AGGCTGAGCCCCCCCAGCTCCCTCAGCTGCTCCTGCTGCTCCAGCCCCTTCCCAGCTCCATTCCCTTCCCTGGACACTCCAGCCCCTCCATGTCCCCGTTCCCAGGCCCCTCCAGGCCCCCCCAGCTGAAGGTGGTCCCTAATCCAGGTCAGGGGGTCCCTGTTCCCTCCTGTGCCCAAATCCCCAAATCCCATTTCCTGGCCCCAGTTCCAGGCCCCTGTGACCCAGTGAAGCTCCACAAGCTCTCGGTGTATTAAAATACAGACACTTTAATATAAAGACAAAACTTCAAAGCATCGTTTCAATTACAAATCAAGGGAGAGACACCAGAAATTAAGTGGAGGGAGGGGGAGCAAAAACTAACTCTTACATTGTGGAGAATTAGAAAGGCAGGGTGGAAATATATATATTATACATACATATATACACACACCAGAATTCACACTGTTTCTATGGAGGAATGAAAGGAATGACAGGACAACTTACCAGTATAAAATAAAATAAAATTAAAAAAAAAAAAAAAGCAACCAACCAAAAAAAAAGAAAAAGATAAATTAGGGGAAGTTTGAATTTTAAATAATTCAGTTTAATAGGCTAAATTATATAAACTAATTCCTATTCACTAGGAAACATCCCATATCACTGTCCTAAGAAAATGGGTTTTTCAAAAAAAAATCCATTGGAAAATGGATTTTTTATTAGTAGTTAAAAGTTTACTAATCAATTCCTGAGCAACAGCAACCTCATCCTCTACTGCTTTCCCCATCCAAGTCCCACTCAGCGAGGGCAGGCTCTCACTCCTAAAAACTTTTAAGTGGAACAGAGACCTAAAGAGTTGGGTTTTAATTGGAAAAAAATCGATCACTTCAAAGATTAATGGGTTAAAAAAGCCAAGCAGGATGGGCCAACCCATTCCACCTGTTCCTCAATAACTCCAGAGACGAGACCTTTGAAAATAAAACCCCACCATTTGACTGCACCAGAAAAGCAACCAGATGTACCTCGAGAAAACCAACCTGGGAACTTCAGGGTCAGCATCTTCCAACCTGGAATTATTTCAGGGCGTGATTTTTGTCTTTACACCGTAAGAAAAACTTGGGGAGCCTCTTCAGGAAGAAGGTCCCAAACAGCAGAAGTACTGCAGAAATATCTCCCAGGGTTTGTTTGGTTTGTTTTTTGTCTCGGGTTTAAACCCTGAAGTTCTCAAAACCAGCATCTTTTAATGCAATATTCAGTCTAAAATAGATATTTATATATTTATAATGCATAAGGATAAATAAAATATGGCACAGCAACATTTTGAAAACTGGTTCTCCAGTTTTTAGTGAAAACCTGATCCACAAACTACGGAAATGGAGCACAAAAAAAAAAAAAAAGGAAGAAAAAAAAACCAACCACCTCTTTAAAACCAGTAAAACTTGGAATCCTCATTCTGTGCTCCCAAAACCCCCATTCCTGGGAGTTTTCCCTCAGTGCTGCAGAGATAGTTCACAAAAACACTGTCTGGTTTCTGCTCCCCTGAATGATTTTCCAACATTGAGGGTTCACAGCCTCGTCCAACGTCCCCCCCTGCTCCAGGGAGACACCAGAAGTTCCCAGCCCTGACTCCTCTCCCTGCTTCTGGCTCAGGCAAAAACAACAACAAAACCAGGGTTTCCCCCACAGCCACTCGTGGGAGTTGGGAGAACTCCAAGGTGGAGTTATCCAAGGAGAAATAACGTGGAGAATCCCCAGGGTGAAGGGTGGATTTCAGCACCAGAAGTAAACGGGTTCTGCAGGACGTGCCCAACCAAAGCCACCCCGGCATCAGCACCAGGACAAACCACCCAATCCCAAGGAATTCCATGAGCAGCACCCACTGGGTCCACGGGGACAGTGCCCCCTGTTCCCAGGGCTCAGCACCAGCTCCAGGCCCAGCCAGGAGGGAAGGAAGGGCCAGGATGGGAATCACCAGCAGCAGCTTGAGAACAAACCCCCAGCACTGGGAATCTGCTCCTCCAGCATCAGCAGGACCTGCAGCGGGGCTGGGAAAGCAGGAGCATCCCAGGGGCACAGCTCCCACAAATCCCACAGATCCCACAGTCCCAAGGGTGGGCCCAGGGAGCTCGGGGGAGCTGGAAGCACTTGCTGGCCCTCAGAGTGCGTGTCCCACCTGATCCAGAGCCAGGAGTTCCCTCTGCACCCCTGGACTCTCCCTGTCACGCAATCCCTCGGCTTCTCCTCTGCCTGGACTCTCTTCCACGTGGAAAAACAACGGGAGAGGGGGAGCAGATGCTGCTTTCCAAAGACACAATCCCAGCAGGAACCAAACCACACAGGCCCTGGAGGCCACCTGTCCATGGCTCGTTATTCCACGGCAAAGGAAAATTCCAGCTTCTCCTGGCAGGGCCAGCCCAGCAGGCCAGGGAGATCCAGGCTCTTCCAAGGGAAGGTGGGATGAGATGGAACACACGCTGTGGGGTGGAGCACCCTGGGGGTGGGTCTGCAGGAACAGGGGGGCAGGGCTGGCTCACACCTCCTCCCACTCACCTTCCAAGTCGAGGAGACCATCCCAGACAGGGATCACAGGGAATCACAGGACAGGCCGGGCTGGAAAGAACCTCCAAAGGTCATCCAGTCCAACCCCAAAAGGAGGAGGTTGAAGAACTGCCCCCAACACCTCCTCACAGCCAGCCCTGCCCAGGCCCAGCAGCTCTGGGTTGCAGATGTTTCCAGATGTGATGGGAGAGCTGATCAAGGTGGACACCTTCGTACTGCCAGGTCACAACTGCCCAGGTCGCTTCCTCAAGGACTGACTGAAAAGACTTAACACGTGAGCTGAGCGTGACCCAGAGCTGGGAGAGCTTCAGGCTGAGGAGCAGCAAGTCCTGGGGATTCAAAAAGGGATGACCAAGTGATGACCCTTCCTGCCTGGGCGGCTTCAGCCACTGTGGATCACAGTCAGACCCTACCAGCTCTCCTCCATCCCCCCTGGCAGGGGGGGATCCCGCTCCCCATTCCAGGCTGAGCCCAAACCCCAGCCCAGAGCAGGGGCAGCACAAACCAGGCCCTGAAAGATGAAGTGCTGTCACCACCAGGAAGGAAGGAAATGAGATGGAAGCACAAGAAAGTCCTTCTGATCTGTCTGCTCAGGGAGACACAAGTTCCTGCTGACGGGAGGAACCATCTGGAGGTGATGCCCAGCCCCAGATGTCCCACAGAGGGAGGATGTGCTGCCCTCCCTGGTGCTCCCCCTTCTCCTCTCTCCCACTGCATCCATTACAGAGAGGTGAAGGTGTTCCCAGCACTGCTTGTCCAGGCTGATCCACACTTTTCCTAAAGGAAACAGCCCCCTTTGCAGCACGAGGTGATGGTGGGACACCTCAATATCCCCATTATCCCACACACCAGCTCAGATCCAGCAGCACAAACCTCTCCCTCCTCCAGCAGTGCTTCCCCACTCTCCCCCTCAGCATTCCAGCTGGGGGTGCCTCCACACCCCTGGATAGTGCAAGAGTGACTGATCTGCAGCAAACCCCCAGTCCAGGTGCCTTTGGAGCCCTCCCAGGGGACCGGGCCCGGCGAGCCAGAGGAAGCAAATCCCAAAAAAAAAGAAGAGCTTGTTCCTCCAGGCGGACACTGAGCAGCAGGGACAGGTTTTCCTCAGCCCAACTCAGGAAGTTTCTTATTTTTTTCATGTTTTTTTTTGGCAAGAAGATGCATTTCAGCTTCCTGAGGCTGGCAGCAGTGGTGTGGAGGAGAGGAGACGTGTGTGACAGCCAGGGCTGGACCCAGCACAGGCAGGATGTGATAACGCAGAAGGAATTCTCTTTTTTTGTTTGTTTGGTTTTGGCTTTGATCACTCCAAAGTATCTTCAGTTCTTGCAAACAGGTCTCAGGCTCTGGCTGGGTGCTCAGACAGTGGGGTCAGGGGGTCGTGGGCCTGGAGCCACGTGGATGAGATCCCAGCTCGAAGCTCTTCCCAGTTTGCAGACAGAGGAGAAACGAGTTGGCCAGGGCTTGGGTTTGCTGATCCCTGTGGGTCACTTCCAAACCAGGATTCCAGAACGCTGAGTGGAACTTGCAAAGCCAGAAAAGAGCAGGGAAGGGGAAGACAGAACCAGGAATCTCTTGGCCACAACATCTCCCAGCTCACCCAGCACTGGGACATCCGAACCTGCACTCCTGGCTTCCCACCCTGGCTCTGCTCTGGCAGGCACCAGGTTCCCAGGCCCCCTCCGGGAGCACATCCCAGGGATCAGGACCAGGTCCATGGCACAGGGAAGGTGCCAGGAGTGGGGGAAGACACTGGTGAAGCCAGAGCAGCTCCAGATTCCATGGGGGGGCTGCCAGGATGGAAGCAGCACTGCAGTGGCAGCAGTGGGAGGTGCAGAGGGAGGTGAGGGCTGAGGCTCAGCCAGACTGGATCCCCTTCCAGCACATCCCAACATCCCTGGGGCAGGTCTGGTTTCCTTGGGCCTCCCTGGATGACTCTGGAGATCACAAACTTCAGGGCCCTGGGGGGCTGCAAGTGGCTCAGTGACAGCCCTGTGCTGAGCTCCAGGGGTTGTGCTGCCCATTCCAGCAGGGACACTGCGGACCCACAGCCCCCCCGGCACCAGGGGACACGGGGGGACAACGGGGGGCCCTTCCTGCAGCACCCACTGGAGAGCAGAGGGCAAACTGCTCTCCCAGGGTCATGGAATCATTGGATCACTGAGGCTGGAAAAGAGCTTTGAGATCACAGAGTCCAGCTGTAAAGAGCCACCACTGCCTGTCCTGCTCCCAGACAGCAGCTCCCGAAACGCTGCGAGCGCCAGGGCAAGGAGGGCCGTTCCCACCACAAGGATCTGTCCATCCTCAGCATCCAAGGAGTGCCAGGGCAATGCAGGGTGACAGCAGTGCTGGAAAGCACGGGGGGTTCCGCAGGATCGCTGGGTCGGTTCCTTCTCCATCAGCATCTCCCCACGTGCCCCGGGAGCGCCTCGGGCACGAGCCCAGCCGAGCCCTCCCCGCGCAGGACAAAGGGTGGGGGCAGAGTCCTCGTGCTGATCTCTGTGGTCTGGGGTCAAGGGGGGCACAGCAGGTCCAAGGAGCACCATGTCCTGGTCCCTCTGCAGACAGGGGCCTGATAAACTCAGGGTGATGAAAAGCTTCTCCTTGTCTTTGCTCTTCTCTCACCGCAGGTACCAACGGTGGGGGGAGATGTCACTAATTGAGGTCTCTGCCCCTCCACTAATCACTCATTAAAGCCTCCAGAGGCCCCAGCACCCTGCCCTGGGCTGGGAAAGAAGCTGGAGCTGCCCAGCTCCCAGCTGCAGAACATCTGGGTTACATTGTCCTCCTGGATTCCAGGACATTGTGTTTGGCTTCCACCAGAAGCTACTGGATGTTCCCCTGTCTCCCCCTTGGAGCTCTGCTGCCCTTTCCAGGCTTTCATCGTGCTGTCAGTCCCTCAGCAGGAGCACCACTGCCCAGTCCTGCCCCACCCACAGAGCAGAAAACATTCCCAAATGTCCCCAGTTCCCAGGGCTGTCACTCCCTTCCCTTCCCAGGGAATGAGGAGGCAAAGTCGGACCCCCAGTTTGCTCACAAAGGCTGCCCAGGAACCAACAAAACAACTGCACTTGGCCCTAAATCTCTCCTAAGGTTGCCCTTGGAACGCAGCATTCCCAAGCCTGCTCCTGGATCCAGGCAGCAGGAGAGCCCAGGAGGGCAGAGGGACCTCAGCTCCTCCAGGGGCAGGAGTTTTCCAGCTGCTGGTGACCCCGGGATACTCCGTGGGGTGCTCCCAGCCAGAGCCTGGCTGCTGGAGGTGGGACACTCCCCAGGAGGGATTTAAGGACCCAGAGCAGCCACTGCTGCCCCTCAGAGCACCAGGGCCAGCAGGGAGGTGTTTCCCAAAGCCTCAGTGTGGTTTTTCCAGTCATTCCCCCGTTGCAATCCCCCCCTTCCACCGTGCTCGGCCCAGCTCAGCTCAGCCCAGCCTGATTCCTCCTGAAATCCTCCTCTTCCTCCCCTTTGTGCACTCAAATTAAGTTTTCACAAGTTCACCGTGCGTCGCACAACCTAAAAAACGAAATCAAAGACCGGGAAATCCCGAAGTTTTCACCACATCTCCATAAAAATCAGCCTTTTGGAGGCCCTTTCTGTACACGAGTCACGACACAACGCAGTGCCCCGGCGGGACAGCGGCAGCACAGCCAGGCAGAGCGGGGTGTTTTTGTGAACTACCACTTAGGACCTACTGAAAGCAGAGGAACACCACAGCAAAAATGCACTTGGTCAGTAAACGTACAGGGCTAAGCCAGCTCAGAGTCAAGTATCAAAACCCTACCGAAACAAAACACTGGGAACAAAACCAGCAAGCCAGGGGGGTATCTGCCACCTGCAGCAGGACAGAAAGCAACACGGTTCAGTCTTCCCGAGGCCGGGAAAAGGGCTGGCCCAGCACCAGTGATGACACGCCCTGTTCACCAGCTACCAAAATTCACAGTGACCCGAGTGCCACCAGCAAATGGCCCAGGGGAGGAGTTTGAACGGGGCAGCACTTGGAAGTCTCGTGTTCCAGCCGTGCCCCGGAGCTCTTGGCCACGCACACAACTCAAACCCAGCCGGCTGGCAGCGCCTGGCTCGGCCCAAATCACCCCCCCAGGGAGGAGAATTCCTTCCCCTGTCGCTCACTCTGCTGCCAGCCGGGTGGATTTTGGGATAGGAACAGAGCCAGGGGGATAAACAAGCTGCAGGCCTTCCCAAGAACTGGGTTTGGCATCGGTCAGCCCTCCAAATCAGCACCAAGGGTTCAAACTAGAGGCACAGTTCTGACGGACAAAATAGCACCGAGGAGGCTCTTTACATCTCTGCTGGTGTGCCAGTCCTTTAGTATTCAGAGAATTTAAGAATAACTTGTATTCATGAGTCTAGGTGGAATAAAATAAGTCAAAATTGTTTTCACTTTAAAAAAAGATAAATACTTTATCTAAACTATCAACAATACAAACTGGAGCTTTAAGCGTTTCTTTTGCCTTTTTCTTTTTTTGCCTTTTTTTTTTCCTCTTTTTTTTTTTTGTTGGTTTTTTTTTTAAAACTCAGATTCACAGTAAATGTTTGCTCTGTTGTTTAGGTCTTTTTTTTTTTTTTTGTGTGGTTTTTATTTTGTCCAGTAGTAAGAGAGTAGAAACCCCTGCACAGGCCAGGTGAGCACCTTTCAGTGGAAGCCGAGTGAAGTTGGTCCACGTTGTCCTTGCATAGGTCACATTGGGTTGAGGTAGAAATCCTAGTTACCTGCACAACAGGAGGAGAGGAAGAGACTCATCTAAATAAAAGACCAAAACCTGCTGGGTGTTAGATGTGTCAAGCATTTCTACACTGCTCCAAGGCCTCCTCAGGCAGCAGAGAATGGAGCAGCTCTCGGCCCAGTCCCAGTTAGATGGAAGGATGGATGCTCCAAGACACAGAGCCCCCCAACCTGCAGCTTTTTGAGCTGACAGTGGAACTGTGATGAACTCTGGCTGACCTGGAGCGGGGGAGAAAGGATCCCCCCCCTCAGCACTTCACTGTTTCTACCAGACCTTAACCTGCCTTGGATTTTTTAATACCACGAAGGAGAAACTGTGAATCCCAGGCTGGTTTGGGTTGGGGGGACCTTAAAGATCACCCAGTTTCAACCCCCTGCCTTGGGCACCTTCCACTATCCCAACCTGGCCTTGGACACTCCCAGGGATGGGGCAGCCACAGCTGCTCTGCCCAACCTGTGCCAGGGCCCACCACCCTCACAGCCAACAATTCCTTCCCAATATCCCACCTCACCCTGCCCTCTGGCACTGGGAAGCCATTCCCTGTGTGCTGTCCCTCCATCCCTCGTCCCCAGTCCCTCTCCAGCTCTCCTGGAGCCCCTTTAGGCCCTGCCAGGGGCTCTCAGGTCTCCCTGGATCCTTCTCTTCTCCAGGTGAACCCCCCAGCTCTCCCAGCCTGGCTCCAGAGCAGAGGGATCCAGCCCTGGGAGCATCTCCATGGCCTCCTCTGGACTCTCTCCAGCAGCTCCACGCCCTTCTCCTGTTGGATCCCAGAGCTGGAGGCAGCTCTGCAGCTTGATTCTCACAAGGGCAGAGCAGAGGGGCAGAATCCCCCCTGACCTGCTGCCCACTCCTCTTTGGATGCAGCCCAGCACACGGGGGGTTTCTGGGCTGCCAGTGCACACTGTTGGCTCACGTCCAGCTTTCCATCCACGAGAACCCCCAAGCCCTTCCCTGCAGGGCTGCTCTCAGTGGATTCTTCTCCCCGTCTGTACCTGTGCCTGGGATTGCCCAGACCCAGGTGCAGTACCTCAGAGGGCTGATCCTGCTGAAAGAGAGGACAAGGCAGAGATGAGGCTGTGCCCACCCAGGCGGGTGTTGAGCATGAGCGTGTGGCTCATGGTGCACAGACACCTTCAGTGTGTCACAGCCCCTGGCTGTGACAGACACCGAGGGCATCAAAGTGCTTCTCACCAGAGCCCACCTAATGCCCAAACGTGCTTGGCTGTTGGTCTGGAGGTAACCACCGCAGTACAGGCAGCAGCAGGGACCACAGCAAACAGGTCCAGCTGATACTGCACATCCACAGAAGTTTTCTTCCAGAGATTTCCTAAATTTTCTCCTTCCCGCAGTGTCACTCTTTTGTTTGCTCTGGGAACTGAGGGTGTGGCACAAATGTTGAGCCAAAGTCTGATCAGTATGGAAGGATCATGATACTGACCCTGCAGTGCCACAGCTGGAGGGGGGCAGAGACGTGGGGCAGTTTGGAGCTGAGATCGCAGTAAATCATCACTCTTGCTGCCACAGGAGCTCCAGACATCGGTTACACCAGGGCATGTCCCACCCCAGCCTTGTAGCACGCGTACTTTGGAAGCATTACAGCTAGTGCAAGTCCCTTGAGTGGATGCACTGTGCCAGAAGACAGTGGTTTTGTCCTGATTTAACCCATCCTGCTAATTTATGGGAGCAAAATCACTCAGATGTGATCCTTCCTTTGTTCTGTAACTGAGCATTCACTCAACAGGGGTTACCCAGCTTCTGGAGCCTGTTGAGTCGCTTTGAACACAAGCTGTAGGGCTGTGCTGGGATGCAGGGAGCTCAAGGGAGGCTGTGTCTAGACTGGAGGAGTTCTGCCGAGCACTGGCTGTGCTTCTATTTCGTGGTAACTCATATCTCTAATCTGCCTCGGAACAAAGTTTCTCAGTCCCTTCAGTCCCCACGACAACACTTGCAGGAGAAAAGGAGGATGTGTTTAGCTTCCACCAAGCCAAGATAACAATAGGCCAAGCAAGTGCAGGCCTTTGAGCCACCCTCACAATGTGCTCCAAGGCCAACAACCAGGGAAAGCTGTGGACGTGCAGGGAAATCTATGCTGGGAAGTGAGAGGCTGGTCCTGGCATCAGGAGTCACTGAGTTCTGGTATTTGGCATTCAGGAAGCTTTTGAAGTATCTCCCTGATCCGGCTGAAAATGTCTTGCTAAAAGAGGCAAAGCATATTAACTTGGGCCCCGTGCTGTGCTAATGAGTTGCACAGCTTCCAAACCAGAGCTGTGGCTTAAGATCTTGGCAGAGTCATCACCCACTCCTGTCTGTGGGCACATGGCCCCAGCCACAGGCAGAGAGACCTCCAGGAACAAGACCCTGAAGTGCTCTTAGTCTGCTTTTACCTGTCCCCCTACCAGACAGCTTTTCATCTGCTGGATTGGGCATAGTGGTGGAACAAGTCCCTGCCAGGTTCATCACTGACAGGGAAAGCACTGAGCTCCTTGCACTGCTCAGCACCAGGCTCTGTCCCCACACACTGCCACGTCCTGGGTGCTCCCTGGGACGAGGCAGGACCAGGCTGTGTGAGGGAGGAACCCCCCGCATGGCACGGCCTGCGTGAGCACCCCCACATCCAGGCAGAACAGCTGCCTGCCTTGGGCTGAAAACAGACCCAGAGAAGCATTTGAATAACACAGAGCTGGAGTGGATGATTGCCCGAGGCCAGAGACAGCTCCAGCTGAGCTCACCGAGAGCTCTGAGAGCCTAAGCACAGGAGGAGCGTGGGGGAGGGATGGCAGTGAAAAACTTCCTGTGAATGAATCCCAGGTGAGAGTTGCTGTGGTTACACTGCTGTGCCTGAACTGGACACACTGCACCGAAACGGGGGTCCAGCAGAGCCCAGGGAAGGTGTAGCTCATCTCTCTCCCAGCAAGGCTTGGCAGCACTACAACTCTTTTTCTGCTTGTTTCAGGGCAGGTTTTTTTGCTTCTGGCAGCTGATTCTGAGCTGTCACTCCTCCCCCATGTGCCTGAAGTGGGACATGTCAGGGGCAAGCAGAGAACCAGCTCCCTGGCCCATTAGCTGGCACTGGAGTTCACTTTTCCCAGCTCCACAGCTCCTGTGTTTGCCACGCCAGTTCTCCATGTCCCTGTGTGTTCACCTCAGCATTGAGGATGTGGATATTCACAGCAGTGGTGATCCTGCTGAACAATCCAGCTTCAATCTGGGAAGAAAAGTACTTTTACTGCTTGCATATGTCACTTTGAAGCAGAAGTCCTTCCCCTGCAGCTCATGACACAGGTGGGACTCTGTCCCTGCATGCTGAGAAGGGAAATTAGCCCTCAGCACCCAAGGTCAGATTCTTCAGCCTGGAAGACACTGCTTTTATAGCCAGATAATTCAGCTAGAGAGACAAATGTTGATGGGATGAATCATTTGCACTCTCTCCAAGCAAGAGTAGGAGTTTTCAATTGGAGACAAATTTTCTCTTAGTCCCTGACTTGTTGAACTGGGGTGCTCTGGGCTGTCTGTCCATCCAAACCTCACCCATACATCACATCCAGGGTGGACATGGAGCTGTTGGAGAGAGTCCAGAGTGACGAACTTGAAGTTGGATAGGGAGAGGGAACCCCAGGCCAGAGGCTTTCCCTTTACCTCTTGCTCCGGGGG
>JAYRBT010000083.1:3636105-3649168 GCA_036023395.1 Myiotriccus ornatus
CCCTCTAATAACCCCATGACACGAGATCCCAAAACCCCCTCTAATAAACCCCTGATAGGAAATTCCAACCCCCCCCCAACAAACCCATGACAGGAGATCCCCAAACAAATGAGAAGGAGCCCCAAGCCCCTTTAATAACCCCAGGAGAGGAGATATCACGCACACCCCCCCCATAATAACCCCAGGACAGGAGGTGCCCCCAAACCCCTCAACAAACCATTCCAGGAGACCCCAAACCAGAAGGCGCCAGAGCCCTGCAGCAAGGCCGCGCCAGGAGATCCCCAATCCCCGCACCATCGCCCCGATGAGCCCCCAAAAAGCGCTCCCGGCCCCTCACTGACCGTGCCCAGCGCGGCCCTACGGGCCCAGCCCCGTGGCCGCCGCCATCTTTATTGGGGGCGTCGCGCGCGGCGCGCCGGGAGCGGCGGCCGCGGGGGCTGCCGGGAGTTGTAGTTTGGGACGCGGTGTCCTGCGGGGAGGAAGGTGTGGATATCCCGTCCCTGGAAGTGTTCCAGGACGGGATGGGGCTGGGAGCAACCCGGGAGACAGCAAGGTGTCCCTCCTGCGCATGGCGGGGCTTGGGATCTCCTGCCACGGGTTTATCAGAGGGGTTTGGGGACCACCTTCCGTGGGGTTTGGGATCTCCTGTCATGGATTTATTAGAGGGGGTTGGGATCTCCTGTCATGGATTTATCAGAGGTCTTTTGGGGTCTCCTGTCATGGGTTTATTAGAGGGTTTTGGAATCTCCTGCCATGGATTTGGGATCTCCTGCCAAGGGGTTTGGGGTCTCCTGTCCCATTCCACCTTGGCAGGTGTGTTGTGCCTGCCCCAGTAATGCCCTCCCGAGCTCACAAAGACCCAGCCTGATCCCGCCACAATCCCAGAACCATCAGGGTGGGAAGAGATCTCCAGGATCACCCAGTGCCACCATCCCCCCTACCCATAAACCGTGTCCCCTGCAGGCACTTCCAGGAGCCTCCCGAACACCTCCAGAGATGGTGACTCCAACCCCTCCCTGGGCAGCTGATGTGAAAAAAGAAGCTTACAGTGAAAAAGCAATGTCTGATACCCAGTCTGACCCTCCCCTGGCACAATGCAAGGCCATTTCCTCTCGTCCTGTCACTTGGGATGTGCTGGAAGAGCCCAAACCTCCCCTCCTGTCAGGGACTTGCAGAGCCAGAAGGTCCCCCCTGAGCCTCCTTTTCCCCAGGCTGAGCCCCCCCAGCTCCCTCAGCTGCTCCTGCTGCTCCAGCCCCTTCCCAGCTCCGTTGCCTTCCCTGGGCAACACCCACATTTTTTATCTTTCAACACCCACATTTTATGAGTCTGATCCAAAGGCAGAAATAATTGTTAAGTCAGCTAAGAGCTCTCAACCTTCCCTCTACTGCTCTGAAAACGTCTGACAATGCTGATCTATTTTTCCCTCAGCCTTTGTCCTACAGACCCCTCCCCAAACCCTGCATCACTGAAAACAATGCTTAGGCCTTTGGCGACCTGTGACTGCAGAAAGAAGTGACCCAAAATCTCTAATTGTTGGCCACCTGTCTCAGTTATAATTAGGAACTTCAGTCTGCCCAGCAGCAAAGAGAAACCTGCTGCTGACTGGCAGCTTCAGTCAGGGGCAGACACCCAGCCCCAAGTCCCACCATCACCACGGACAATTGACACTCCCCTCACGTACCGTTTTCAACAGTCTTCTGTGGAGATTTGCTTTCCAATGATATTGTTGCAATTTTCCTCTCAATTCTAGTGGGAGAATAATAAAGGTTAAAGCACCTACTGCAAACCTTCTGTTGCACATTTACCCTCACCAAAAACCCACAACAAACTTTAAGTAAAAAGCTATGACAGAACTATTGCTCTTTGTCAAGATTCATGCACGTTCAGAGGAATTTATTGCTGCATTTCTTTCAGAATAAGAAGCAGAACCACATTTCTGGAGGGATTATTTGTCATTTGGGTTGGGAGGGACCTTAAAGCCCATCCAGTGTCATCCCCTGCCATGGACAGGGACACTTTCCACTAGCCCAGGTTGCTCCAAGCCCTGTCCAACCTGGTCTTGGACACTTCCAGGGATCCAGGGGGAACCACAGCTGCTCTGGGCAACCTGTGCCAGGGCCTGCCCACCCTCCCAGCCAACAACTCCTCCCCAATATCCCACCCAACCCTGCCCTCTGGCAATTTAAACCAAGTTTTCCAGCACCTTAAACAAGAAAAAAATTGTACCCCCCAGGCAGGCAAAGGGGGTCAAGTTAATTGATTTTCAGAGCAAAACATCAGTAGTCTGGGGCAGGAAATGAAGAATTTTGAACAAAGCTTCAAACTGAGAGTAAGTGGGAAACAGATCCTCAGAGATCACACACAACCTCAGTGCTCCTCCAAGGCAACCCAGTAAATAAATCACAAAAACATAAAACATCCTGAGCTGGAAGGGACCCACAGGGATCATCAGTCCAACTCCTGGCCCTGCCCAGACACCCCAACAATCCCCCCGTCCCTCAGAGTGTTGTCCAAACGCTCCTGGAGCTCTGGCAGCCTTGGGGCCGTGCCCACTGCCCACCACCCTCTGGGGGAAGAACCTTTCCCTGAGATCCATCCCAACCCCCCTGGCACAGCTCCAGCCCTTCCCTGGGTGCTGTCCCTGGTCCCAGAGCAGAGCTCAGCGCCTGCCCCTCCACCTGCCCTCGGGAGGAGCTGCAGCCCCCGAGGAGCCTCCCCTCAGTCTCCTCTGTTTCCCCAAACCATTCCCACACCAGTTCTCCCAGAGGGCAGACCCTGCCAGCCTTGCAGACACAGCAGCAGCAGGTTCCCACATTCAAGCTCTGCTGCCTAAATACCTTCCCTGTACCACGTAAGCGGCTTGGGATAACAGACTGGATCCCCAAGCCAGGGGAACAAAGAGGCTTAACACAGCCCTCCAGCTCAGAGCAGTGTTATCAGCTCAGAGAAATCTCCTCCTGGAGCTGTGCCTGGGCATTCACCTGCTGCTATTGTGCTCATCCTCAGAGCCCTGCTCGTCATCCGATGTCAGGGGGGAGTAATGGACACCGTTGGTCTGAACGAGGGGCTTCTCCTTTTTCAGCACGGGGGGCTGGTCATTGTCCTGGTAAGGAACAGGAGAGTTCTTCAGGGAGTTTTCAGGAGAGGAAATGGCTGTTATTTCTAAGGGCTGGTTAATGTTATTCACCTGGGCAAGAAGGAAAGAGAGGAGTTACAGGTGGGAGCATCCCTTTAGGAACAAGGCATCTTGTTAAGGGTATTAAAGGCAGGCTTAACTGGCTCTAGCACATGCAACAGCTGCTTCTTTAGCACTATGCTCCCCCTCCTGCATTAGAACCTGGGGTGAAAGGTCAAATACAACTCGGAAAAACTGATTTTCATTCCTTGATTTTACATTTCAAGGCAGAAATGAAGACACGGGATAATCCTTTTCCTTTCAAACTGCACTGCAGGATCACACGAGCACAGCTCTATAACTGGCTCCATTAGCAAGAATGCCATATGCTTCTGGCACTCCTAGGCTGTTTAGTCAATCTTCGCTTAAACTATTTTCAAAATATTGAATCTACAGCCTAAATACCAACGTCAGCGCAGAAACAAGCTCTTTGTCACGAGGGAAGAGATTATTTTGAATTTTTAATGCTCTGGCAGCACAGAACTCTTGCAAGATGCTCGAATTGCTCACCGAGTTCACTGCAATTCCTGGAGAGCCTTCACACCCATCCCAGCTCCAGAACGGCCGGAGCTCGTCCCTAACTCCGAGAGGGAATGAGGGATAACGGCAGGGCTCTTACCATGGAGTTGATGTTGAGGGGTGACCCCGACGGCTGCGTAAAGAGCCCAGACACAGCAGGGAGGGATTTGCGCTTCGGGGAGACCCCGGAGCTCCCGCTGAGATTCCCAGATCTCTTCCTCCGGCCCCGCTTCTTCCCGTCCTGGGCGTGTGCTTGGCCGAGCTCCAGCCGAGCGCCCGCGGGCACAGGGCTGTGCTTGCTGGGAGGGGATTGTTTTACATGTCCTGTATTAGGAGAGATTGTAAAGATGATTCTTCTCTTGGCCTCGGTCTCAGGATCTGCATCAGACTGAAGGTCCCCCTTTGTTCCTTCGGCAAAGATCTTCTGAGCATCTGCAAACTGCAAAACCCCTACCAGGCTCTGGGCACTCAGCCTGGGGCTCGCCGAGTGCTGCTGGGCAGGGGAGCTCTGCCCAGAGTTCCTCGGCTGCATCATTAGCAAAGGATGTTGTGGGGTGGAACTCCGAGACCCTACAGAGTTAAACAGACTCCCAGAGTCGTCCAGAGCTGCCTGATCAACACTATGGTTAAGATGGGCTGGGCTGTTTGTAAGAGTTCCATTGACTGCCACGGAGCCAGAAGAGTAAGAAAAACCTGTTGAAAGGGAAAGTATAGATCATTGCTGGGGCTGAGCCAGAGGTCACGGTGCTGCGGGGCTGGGAGGGATTCCAGACTCCAGCCAGGGCCGTGGATTACATGGGAACACACGGCTGCTGCTCCACAGGGCACTGACAACGTGGCTCGGGGTGCTCAGCTGCCACTTGGGGGTCAGGGAGTTGCACTACTCTCCTGCAAAATTCCTCTTATGTGGAGGTCTCCTCTGCTCTCCCCAGTTTTAAATGGAATTCAAGTGTAGGTTTTGTTTAGATTATTACACTTCCTGAAATCAGGGCTCCTCCACTCTCCACTCCTTCCTTTCCTCAAGCAAAGAGATGGCCAAGCTCAGTCCTCTCCTTCCCCAGAGCAGAAGGGCTCTGCCATGCACACAGCCCACCTCGTCCAGTTAAACAGCTCGGGAAGTGACGGGGATCTCCAGACAGAACGCGGGGGAGCTTGGGAAGGGAATTCGGGATTTGCCAGGGGGTACCACGCATGGGTTTGGTGCTCAAGTAAGGCCTGGGCTCTCTAGATAAAAGGGGTGGATGGGAACACGGTAATGGTTTACAACAAGGGTTTTTTAATACTTCACTGGATTTACAGAACAGTGCAGCCAAGCCCTTTTGCAGAACAGATGCTAAAACAACCCAAGCCCCTGGGGGTGGTGAACACTGAGCCCAAAGCTCTCTCTGGTGAGGGAGCAGCTGTAGAATCACTTCTGTACCCTAGAACCTACTTTTCCTGGCCAATCCCATTCCCTGAAGGCCACAATTCCCACAGATGAGTGAGTTCAGCAGCGACGTCTGCCCCCAAAGGCATCCCTGTCCTCTCCCATTTGCCCTCTTCCTCCCCAGGCACCTGTGCCTTTACAACTGCTCACGAGGCATCTCTTTAACCTTCACCAAGAAATTCATTTTGATATTAAACCCCCCCACATACCCTGTAAAATCCAACTTTTAGAGCCAGCCCACCAGCTCCTGGCCCAGCTGGGCAATACCCTGCGGGTCTGTGAAGGTGGGGATCTCTCGCTCCACACGGAGTTTACAGAAGCAGTTATTTATCCATGCAGCTCAGCCAAAGGCGCCTCAACCCAACCCCTGATCCCAGATGCCTCCAAGCTGGGGGCACATCCTGCCTCAGAGCATCCCCCAGGGTGCTGGGTCTCAGAGTTTTGGGTCCCAGAACACACGTTCACCCAGCACTGCCTGAAGGACCTGGCAGGGAGCGCTGGGAGAACTCAGCTGGGAGCGTTTGGGAGCCGTCCCCACACGAGAGCACCTGTGCACAGGTGAGGTGTTACCTGAGGTAGCCAAAGCCAGAGGCTTGTTTCCAGCAGCATTGCTTATGCCATTATGAGAACTAGCACCAATCTGCTTTTCAAGTGTTGCTGAGTCTCTGCTCTGATGAACTGGGCTAGGTGTGCTTCTCTGGGGAGAGAAACAAGGCATTTCAGTACAGCAAACAGCAAAAAAATCAACAGTTTCAACCACATTCACATGCACTGCTTCTACCTAGGGAAGTGGCTCTGCTTCCTACGTGTCCTAGATTCAGGTTGTTTGGAGGAAAAGGCGGATCAGACCGTTGTGGGACAGAAATATTGGGATGAATGACACCGCCGTGGTGGGCAGCACACAGCAGACCCCGTGCAGAGAGGGAGGGCAGGCTCAGCATCCCAGAATACTTAGGGACCATCAGGGCAGGAATGCCTCATCCCACTGCTCTGCTTCACAGGCAGCAGGGCAGAACCCAAAGGTTGTATATCTTGTCCCCAGGCCTGGCCACACCAAGTGCCCCAAAACAACCCCACCCTGAACACAGAGTGCATCAGGTCATGTTCTCTGGGACACTCCCTGGGGGGGGGTCCTAAAGCACGGAAAACTCCTGTGAAACGGCAGCCTGACCCAACAATGTTGGAGAGATTGGTGCCACCCAGGACTGACATTCTCTCTCTCTGAGGACACAGGCTGGGCAGGCAGTGGTTCTGCTAAAACCAGGGGTCTTCAGCTGGAAAAACGTAATGGATTCAGCACTGTGAACCAAGTCCAGCTTTCCCACTACGGGATTGTAAGACAGGCATCTGGGGATGGATGGACTCTGAACTCACAGCTCTCAGGGAGAGCAGCACCTGCAACACTTGTGGGACAAACTGGACTATTTTAAATTCCTCTTCCACTGAGAGAGGCGTGGACTTGGCACAGGTCAAACAGAGATGGCCCCAGAAGTTCTGTGCTGCAGAGCAGGCACTCACACAGCAGGTCTCACAGCCCCAAGGGGCTGTCCAAGCCCATCCTCCACACGTGTGCTGAGGACAAACAGCCCTGAGGTGACAGACTGAGGCAGAAACATTCCCCTCCCAGGCTCCTGCACGAAGGAGGGGCTGAGAACAAACTGCCACGTGCAGTTCTCTGCTTCCACTGCCACTCTCAGGCTTTTCCACCCAGCCCAGGATCCCCTGAGGCATTCACTTCCCTTTCCTCCCTGGCTCAAATCCCCCCAGCCCCAGAGAGGGAAAACCTACAGAAGCTCAGAGCAGCCCCAGCAGCCTCCCCCGAGGGTCACACAGCCAGGAGGAGCCCAGTGAAGGTTCCTGGGGCTCAGCACCCCCATTCCTGCCCACTTAGGGATGGAAAGTGTTGACAATCCCTTACTCACCACCTTCTCAACACGGCTAGGTAGGACTACGCTGGCCAGAGGGATACTAACAGGGAGTTTATTGGGCTGCACTGTGCTCAGAGGAATACTGATAGGGAGGCTGGTGATAGTTTCTCCATTACTCACAGAGGTTCTCTCTCTCAAAACCTGTAAATCAAACAGAAAAGGCCAAGTTCTTTCAGGTGTTATTGCCGAAAACCTTGTGACAACCTGCTCGTCCCTGTCTTTGTCTCATTCCCCCTCCTTTTGGAAATAATCAGCACAGGCAGGGCAGGGATGGAAGAGCACCAGGCTCCTGGGAAAGCAACAGCCCATGGCACAGAAACATGGGAATTCAAGCCACTGCCGGCCCCAAGCCTCAGGAAAATGTTGCCTTATTTCCCTGTGGTTTGGTCAGAGCTCTGTGGAAAGATGACAGAATTTGTATCCCGAGCCCCCTGGAGTGGCCATGGCAACTCCATGGTAACCACCCTGCTGCTGGAGGCACCAGCTGCTCTGAAATGAGCCCCAGTGTGATCCAGGGTTGGGCCTATTACAGGGACCATTCTTTTGTTACTGTTTATAACTAAGAAGGGCTTTGCAAATTCAAGCAGACACTGCCAGGTCCAAACAGTCCCACTGCTTTACTGCCAACCACTACTTCAGAGGGAGGCACACCTCTCTCTTCCCCTAACCAACTGCAGTTTGTTATTGTTCTACTGCACCCCACCTGCTGTCTTTTGTGCCATTCCCATGCCCAGCTGGCCCCGGAATGCAGCATTCCTGCATTCCCTAGTCCTGCCAAGCCTCCCTTTGTCCTGCCAGGTGGAGCCCACCCCTCACCTTCTCTCCTGCACTGGGTAAGGCCGCTGGGGAAGAGGGCCGAGTTTCCTGAGGACTCAGCTTTATGCCATTTGCAATTCCAGGGCTTGGATATGTAAGGCCATTCTCTTTGACATGCTCAGCTCTGGAATGGAGACACACAGTTATTAGGACACAACAAACTAAAGACTCTTCCCTTGTACCGAACTCAAAGCCCACCTTATTTACCCCACAAGTTGACATGAGTGTTCGCTTTCTCGGAACAGAGCTTTTTAAAATACAGAAACCTCCCCTCTGAAAAACATTTTTTGACAATGCAAACGAAGAGCGTCATTAAAACCCCTCCTTTCCCATCACCCCCCCTCACCTCTGCATCTCGTTGGCCGTCGCCTTTCCGTTGGCTCCGTGGTCTTGGTTCAAGTGTCTCCTCAGTGCTATTTTAGCCGGGGAAAACCTGGTGTAGTCAGGGAGGGACACGCTGGTCACCTTGTCTGCCTTCTGCCTGCTGTGGCTGGGGGTGCAGGGCACGATGTCCTGCTCCAGGTGGGAGGAGGGGTACTGGGGGGTGTTCTGCTTGGACGAGGGCCGGCTGAAGGCGTGCTGGAGCTCGTAGGGGGTGGCGTGGCCGTTCATGGACAGCTCGGGGCTCATGCCGTTCACGTGGGGCAGGGGGAGCTTGGAGCACTCCAGCTCCAGCTGGAACCTGCCGTGCTCAGCCTCGGGGTCCCGGCTCAGGTGGGGTTTGCTGTGCAGCGGCACCGGCAGCGGCTCCTCCGACGGCGTGTACGACTTGAGCTGCAGCAGCTCCTGCTGCCGCTGGCTCTTCTCCAGCTCCACGATGCTGATCTTGAAAGGAAGACGAGCAACAGTGATTAAACACCACTCCCAGCAATTCTATCACGTGATGGAGCTCTGCCCCAAAGCGCTCCTCAGGAAAAGTGTCCCCGTTTCTGGGAACGAGGCAGAACAAAGGGGACCCAAAATCTGAGACATTAATTTCAACTTTAGACCAAAAGGCCCAGGTGAGGGGGATTGGCTCAGAGGCTCTGGGAGAAAACTTGTCAGATCTTGAAACCAAACATAAAACATCTCCAACTTACATATAGAGAATATATATACTTAGAAAGAAAGTCAATACTGCCAGGCACTGAAGGGAACAGTCACCCCATCCAAAGGCATCCAGCAAAAGGCTGGAGCAGCTCTAGAGCCAGTTTCACAGGGAAGGAAAAGCTCTTCACAAAAAGGACTTTAATTTCTTGTCACTATGGCAAGTGCCATTCTGTGGGAACTGATTCCCTTTCCACCCCTGGAAGTGTCCAAGGCCAGGCTGGAGCAACCTGGGCTGGTGGAAGGTGTCCCTGCCCATGGCAGGGGTTGGCACTGGATGGGCTTTAAGGTCCCTTCCAACCCAAACCATTCTGTTTTTCCTAAATTGAGACATCAACCCACACATTCAACCAACCAGGACCTTTCTTTCCATCAAGTCATGCTTTTTAATTATATGTAATTGTAAGCCATGATTCCTTCTTCCACAGCATTACCCAGGAATCAGGACACAGCATCTACTTCCTTTAAAAGTTATCCACATCCTAAAATACTCTTAACAGAAAGATTAATCTTTGGAACAATTAAAAAAGGAAGAGAAAAAAAAAAAGAAAGGGGAAAAAAGGGGGGAAAAGGGTAAAAAGAGCAGCCCCTGGTTTATCCTTTACCATCATCTTTAGTGTAACACCCCTAACTGGCCCATTGCCCAAGAGCTGCACCCAGCTGATGACTTTGTTTCTTGCTCTCTACCTGCAGTTCCAAACAGTGCTTCTGCTTCTCAGAAATCTGGTTCTTCAACGCCTGCTTCTCCTTCAGCAAGTTCTCCAGGGACAGCGTTGACCAGTCCAGCTTCAGCTCCTCACACCGAGCCTTCAGCTGCAGGGACGGGACAAACACATCAAAAGACACCTTTCACCTCCTCCCACCACCCCCCACGCAGGCTGACAGTCAGGGACTCTGCAATGGGTGTGCAAGAAGCTTCTTGGCCCACTGTGAAAAATCCTCCCAGCTCAGTCCTGTGTCCCCCCAGGGGGTGGCAGGAGGTGGTTTGGGTCTTATTAAAAATAGTGTTGCCACCCATCCTCACTGTGTCCACACCCAGATTTTCCTTCTTCTACTTTCTGGGGGTTTCACCCTGGAGAAAAGGAGGCTCAGGGGGGACCTTCTGGCTCTGCAGCTCCCTGACAGGAGGGGGGGAGCTGGGGGGGTTGGGCTCTGCTCCCAGGGAATAGGGACAGGAGGAGAGGGAACGGCCCCAAGCAGTGCCAGGGGTGGTTTAGGTTGGATATCAGGGAAAATTTATTCACCAAAAAGGTTGTGATGCTTTGGAACAGGCTGCCCAGGGCAGTGGCGGGGTCACCATCCCTGGAAGTGTCCAAACAATGTGTGGATGTGGCACTTGGGGACAGGGGTCAGTGCTGAAAGTTGGACTTGACAATCTTAAAAGTCTTTTCCAGCTTTAATGATTCCATGATCCTATAACAGTCTGAGTTACTGAGATGAACACCCCAAGAGTTCTGGCCAAAGGAAGCCCTGGACAAAGTCCAGGGACACACAGAGCTGGACACACAAAGCCAGCTGTCACCTCAGCATTTGCTCAAAGCTACATACAAGTCACCCTAAAAAGGTCCCCCTGCATTCTATGCCCTGAATTCTTCTGTTACAGAGGGTCGATGGTTGTTTAGCCCCCCAGCCATGCCCCGTCCTGCACAAAGAGCAGCATCACCCAGTGCTCAGACCACAGGTTGTACCCACCAGCTGCAAGCTCTGGTTCCTGAGTTCACTGTTGTCCTTCTCCAGCTGTTTGGTCTGTTCTTTCAGCTGCTGGTTGTGAGCAGAGATTTCCTTCTGAGCCTGGATCAGGTCGTTGTATGTCAGAGCTTTCACTCCCAACTACAGGATGAAGAGTGAGAAGGGATCAGTCAGTGATTCCAGACAACTGTCACATTCCAAAGCAGATCTGGGATGATCTGCAGAACTTGGGCAGCTCACAGGAACATTCTCCCAGGCTCTTTGTCACTGCTCAGGGACAACAAGGAAGGACAGAAGTACCTTGGAGCTGTTGTTGAATGTTCCAACCATTCAACTTTAAAATAGGCATTTAGGGTCTTGCCAGCCAAAATAATACTGTTTTTGTGGAGAGCCCCCACATTTCCTTCTGAGCTTGCACTGGCAACACAGAGTTTGTTCAAGCAGCAGGGGGTGAATCCTTCACTGATCATCACATGTCTGTGGCCTGTCCCCCCTTCCCCGTGTCACAGAGTGACCCACAACAACCCCAACAACGAGGACAGAACACAACCAGAGAGTGCCACAGATCCCCCATTTCTGAGCCTGATCTGCTGCAAACCAGAGGCTGAAGGCCTGAGACTGCTCTGGTCTTGTTGAGCTTTACCCCAAATGTTTGCACACAGCTGACTGAGAGCTCCAGTCCCACCAGCCCAGCGTTACCTCATCGAGCTTCTGCTGGAAGAGCCTTTTGATTTCCTCCTTCTGGGCCTGGCAGTGGGTGAACAACTGCTGTGCTGTCCCCAGGAGCTGGGCATTCTTCTCCTGCAGGAGGCAAGTGAGGAAACACACATTTAGCCCCAACTGCAGCACAGTCCACCCCGGTAAGATGTTTACACCCAGTTTGTGTAGCACGTTGGGAGTGAACTTGAGCTCCGAGGAGCTCCCCCAGCTCAGCCTCCTGTGACCCTCTACCTGTTAGTGTGAGATATCTGGGGGAGTTAAGTCAGCTGAAAAGAGCTTTCCAGAAGGTTTTTTTCCTGTTCTGGGGTAAAACACAATCAAGAAATGCCTAAAAACTCATTTTTATCCTCCCAGTGCATTGTAAAGCAGCAGCAATAATCACATCACCCAGGGCAGAAATAGAACTGGGAAAGATTATCTGTACGAAATCTGTTACCAAACTGGGAACTGGATCTAAATCCCCAGAGCCCCAGTCCATTTTCCCTGTACAACACTCAGGGAAGAGATGCAGTAAATGAAAATACACGGAGGGGGAGGCAGGAAGAAAGTCATAAATAAGCCAAACCAGTTTTACTACTTGTGCCACAATAACTTCAGGGGGTCACCCGACCCACTCACAGCACATTCCCTGCCCAGAACATTCCTGCTCCCTCATTTCATGGCCAGGCACTGTGTGAGCAGCAAAAAGCAGGACAGGACTGGCTGAAGAGCCTCATTTATGCAGGGATGGATAAAGGAGGAGGCAGCAAGGAAACAGATCCCCCTGTTCTCCAACTTGTGCTGCTGAGGCCAAGCAGGAATTGGGCAGGCACTGAGCCCCTGATCCCAAAAAAGTGGAGGACAAGGGCAAAAAGCACCTTGATCTTTCCCAGCCTTAATGATGCCCTGACTGTGATCCCAAGCAGGGAAGGAGCAGTGCTGGCAAGTTCCACACGTGCATCAGACACTCCCTTCAGCCCTGCCAGGCCATGCAGGGACTGACAGCTCCACCTAAGGGCAGTCTGGGAACCAGCAGCTCCTTTTAAAATCATTTACAGAGATATTTTTCTCGTACTTCAAACCCTTCCTGTAAGAGGGAGTTACCGAATAAACCCCACACAGCCCCTCACACAGCCCAGTTCTGCCTCTGTGAGGTTTAATTTGCCATGTAACACTCCATGAAAATAACATTTTGATAGTGAATTCCTCATTTTAATGTTTAAAAGTATGGAACAGCTGTTGGACACACACAAGTGGTGACTTTTCTCAGTGTAGGCCACAAGAACTGCAGCCCATCCTTCCCCTTCACTCCGTGCTGACTTTCCTGACAAGTGCAGATCAAGCAGAAGAATCTGCTGTTGAAGCTAAAAGAGGAAAATTCAAAGTGCTGATGGACTGTGAAACCAAATGGAAACAAGCACAGAAGAAAGGTGTGTATGAACACCACACCAACCAGTTCCCAGTGAGGAAGAGGGTGGCACAACCCTCTCAACTGGAAAGAGAGTTCCCAGCATGGAAAACCCAATGAACCAACCCTCTGGTTTTGTGCTGGCACTGTCACAGAGGCCACAGAGCAAAGCAAAGCTTCCACAGGGACCACCAAAAGCTGGAATTGGACAGAATCCCACACTGGTTTGGGTTGGGAGGGACCTTAAAGCCCATCCAGTGCCACCCCCTGCCATGGCCAGGGACACCTTCCACTAGCCCAGGTTGCTCCACGCCCC
>JAYRBT010000083.1:3665095-3682345 GCA_036023395.1 Myiotriccus ornatus
TGCCATGGGCAGGGACACCTTCCACTAGCCCAGGCTGCTCCAAGCCCCGTCCAACCTGGCCTTGGACACTTCCAGGGGTCCAGGAATTCTGGCCTTGGCTGTTGCATGTTTTGTAGGTTCCCAGGGGAGGTAAGAAAGGACCAGCAGCTCCTCCCAGCCCAACTCTGCTCCTCAGTCTTCCTACTCCAAGGAGCCAGGGAGGTGTTAAGGTGGGAAGTAGAAAGCCCAAGAAATAACCCCTGTGGTGTAGACACTTGGCCCCAGGGCACAGAACAGCCCCTCTCCCAGCCCACTCCCACAGGGACCAGGAATCCGAGAGGAAAACACTTCCACGTGGGATTTACCTTCCTTCATGTTGGCAAATCGCTCCTTCAGCTGGTGATCCACCTCGGGGCCAAAGGCAAAGTTATTCACAAAAATAACACTGCAAGGGAAAGGCCAGGTCAGTGAACGGGGAGCCAAGAACACACCACCCCCAGCCCTGTCACAGTGACAGTGACAACCACAGAGCTGCTCCTGCCCAACAAACACCTTCCTCTTGCTCAGGGACCCAAAGGGTCCCTCAGCTTTACCTTCAGCCTGGGCAGTTACATTTAAAAACATTCAAAGGTGTCCTGTGAGTTCTGACACAAAAACAATGGGATAAAGAAGGTTTTCACCCTCTGTCGGGGTGAGATCCAACACCAACACACATGGAGAGCAACGCTCAGCACAACAGGCCCCACTTCCTCCTGTTACTTCTTTCCCCTGCATTTAAAATATTACAGTAAAATAGCAAAATATGTTTTAGAGTCATGGAATGGGTTGGGTTGGGAAGGACCTTAAAAAGCTCATGAGTTCTACTCCCTGCCACGGGCTGGGACACCTTCCACTAGTCCAGGGTGCTCCAACCCGGCCTTGGACACTTCCAGGGATGGGGAGTCCACAACCTGTTGCTCTTCCAGCTGTAAATTCCCTGTAGTGCCATAAAACAGTGACATCTGAGCATGTTTGTCCTGTCCTAAGCCCAGCACTTCACCCCCAAGGGAGGAGTCGGTTCTTTCTTTCTGGGTTAGAAAATCCAGTGAGGGGGTTTTGCTCCTGGAACAAAAAGTCATGTGGAAACACAGAAACCTGCACAGAGGTAGAACCTCACAAAGGGGTTAATAAATGTGGATAAATGTGTTTGGGAGAGAAACAGAAAATGCCACAGATTGAAAAAGAAATACCCCCAAGGCTGCCAGAGCTCCAGGAGCGTTTGGACAGCACTCTGAGGGACAGGGGGGGATTGTTGGGGTGTCCTGGGCAGGGCCAGGAGTTGGACTGGATGGACCTTGGGGGTCCCTCCCAGCTCAGGAGATTCCAGGGTTCCATGAAGAGGCATTCTGGCACATTTGTTTCCACATGAAGAGCTGGTTCCTTTGTGAGAGGTCTGCTGGAAACCCCCCCTGCCAGAGCCTCCCCACACGAGATGTGTTCAACAAGGACAGGCAGTTTAAGAGCACCAGCCAAAGCTGTGAAAAACCACCAATGAAAAGAAAATGTTTATACACCAAGGGAAAAAAATAATAATAAAAAAAGCTCTTCTTGCTATGCCTTGCACTTGGAAATTTGGGAAACCCTGCCTGGCAAGGAAAGCCAGCAGGGGTTTCTTCCTCCTCCTCCCCCTGTGCCAAAAAAGAGGCCTTGCAAAAGAGCCAAAGATATTAATGGGAGCAGAAAACATCCAGGAAAGGAAGGGGAGAAGCCAGAGCTTGCAGATGGGTGTGTTTACAGTGCTCCTTCTGGCCCAACACTCGGTGTGCACGTGCAGGGCAGGGGGGCCCAGAGCACCCCGATCCCAGCAGGAATTGCCCAGCCATGGGAATGCTGGTCCTGCAGGGCTCGTTCCACGTGGCTCTGGGATGTGGGAGCCACGTCCTGCTCCCACCATCGTCCCCTGGGGCTGCCCCAGCCCTGCAAGTGCCCAAGGCCAGGCTGGAGCGCCCTGGGGATGAGATGGGCTTTGAGGTCCTTCCCACCCAACCCACCCCGGGATTCTGCGCCAGGGTGAGGTGTGGGGACAGCACTGAGACACTGAGACACACAATTAGTGCATCATCACCCAAAATAAACACCTCCCAGCACCTCCCCGTGCACTCAGAGCTCCTGCAGCCAAAAACTGGCCTGAAAAACTGCCTAAGTTGAAGGGAAGTGGCCCAGGCAGCAGAGGAGGTGCCCTTGGGATAAGAAGCAGCAAAGCCAAACCCCAGGGAGCTGCAAGGCTGGGACAAGCCTGTTCCCAGATGAAAAGGCACCTCCAGAAGGAATTAAGGCCCATAATAAAGGAAGTCAGGAGCCTCCTCCACGGCCTGCTCCTAAACCATTCCCTTGGGAGCAGTCCAGGAATTGCCACAACTGAAGGCTTTCAGAGCCCTCTCTGACAACTGCCTTCCATTCCCCCACATAACAGGGTGGCCCAGAAGGTCATATAAAAATAAAGAGGGTGTTTTCTTTTTTTTTTCTCTGCCCATAAGGCTGAAAAGAATGCAAAGCTTTAAAAATACAGACGACTTTTATGGCTTTTAACAAATTTACTCCCTCTTTTTGCTCCCTCAAAAAAGAGGAGCCTGACCCTCTGCACGGCTCTCCACATAAATAAGCCTTCAAGACAATTAGCTGAAATGAATTTTCAATTTAAGTTGGAACAGACTCACTTGGGCCTTTTGCTTTTTATTAAAGGGAAAGTGAGCCCCCACAGCCAAGATAATTAGTGTATTGCCAGAATCCCTGACAGGATCTACAGGGACACGCAAAACAAATGGAGGTTCCTGCTCCTCTGTACAACCAGGATTTATCTTGGATACACCCTTGGATGTAATACCATGGGACACGCATTTAAAGCCATTCTTCCAGTCAGAAAACAGGATCTAAAGAGGCCAGTATAGGAGTTGGCAGATCAACCCCTGGTATTTGCTATGGAAATTCTATATAAAAAGCTGGCCAGGCTCCCAATTTCCATTATACAAACTCGCAAGCATCCAGTTCATAAAGCAGCACTCAGTGGCTGTACTGTACCTTGTGTTTGCAATTCTCTCCCTCCATTCTTCTGAGAGGAAGTCACCTCTTTCCAGCTTAAAAACAGACAAAGAACACGAAAACACACACACAGAGGAGTTAATGCTGTTCCCTTTTCCTTTGGAGAGGGACAAAGCTGTGCCAGCTCTCTGATCCCACAGCAAAGCAAGTTTTGGGGGGAGTACAGAGGGGATGAATCCAGGCAGGGCTGGCTCTGCTCAATCCTCAGATCCCAGAGGTGCCTCCCTCTCCCTGTTCCCACCCAGGGATACCCTGGGAAGGGTCTCTGATCCCTGGAGATTCCACAGCTGATCACCAAGTGGGGGAGCTGAGCCCAGGCTGGGAACAGCTCCCGCTGGGAACCCAAACCCAGGCTCTTGTTGAGCCCAAGCACCTGATTTCCCGGGGTGCTAAATACAATTCCTGGCTGCTCCTACCACCTTTTGAGGTGGAAATGAAGGAACAGAAAGGTCTGATTTGAAAAGAAACCCAGCCCTGACCCCAGTGACCTGTGCAGCACCTCCCTGAGGGCACCACAGCAACTCCCAAGTCAAAGCTCTCCCCAGATGAACGTTTTCCCAGGGGTGTTTTTTGGAACCCAAGGGCCACCCTCTGCTATGCCACAGGTTGGGGGAGGAAGGTGAGAGGAGGAGAGGGAACAATAGGATGCAGCTCACAAAAAAAGAAGTCCAAATGTCCACAAGATGGCTGAGAACAAGTGAATATTGAGGGTTTTCAGGGAAGAGATCAGGAACTTTGTCAAGAGCTTCAAGTGTTAAGAGAGACTAAACACACTGAAAAGGGCAGGTCAGAGCAACACAAGTGAGTCAGAAGAACCTGCTCCACCAAACAGCTGGGGCTGAAATGAGATTAAAACTAGAATTAAGGCCTGCTGGGAGGGGATGCACCTTTGACATCCCTGCTCCAGTAAAAACAAAGGATATGCTGGAGGCTGAACTCTGAGATCCGATCCCACAACATCCTGCTGGGCAGGGGCAGAATCCAAACCAGGAACTCAGGGCAACATCAGTTCTGAGATGAGGGGTTTTTCACCTCATCTATGGAAGCATTTTTCCTGGAGTTCTATACGCGAATGGAGCCCTTCTCTAGATGAATTTCTGAGAGATAATTTTGTCTCCAAGGCTTGTAGTAAACAGTTCCATGGTTGAGTAACCAAGACACAGTCGAAGAAAACCCACATGACAGGCAACTGTATTTATTTTACAACTCTTCCTGCAAGTCAGCTTCTCCCTGGCATCCTCCACACCACCACTTTCTCAGGTCTCCACAGGGTTTTCAAACACTAACAGGGGGAAGAAAAACATGTGAAAAGCCAGGAAGGCCAATCCTGAAGCCCCAAGTTTGAAAGGGAACAAAGGAACCAGCGTAACTCGAACCGATCCTGAACTGCTAAGCTTCACATAAAGGTCTTGAAATCCAACCTTAGTGGCTGCTGGGCTTTCCTTGGATCCAATTTCCCTGTGTGTTTGCCCTGCCTGTGTGGTTAGAGGAGCATTTATAACCCAAATCTCCCTGTTTAACTTGATATCACCAGTGGAGGATGAACATCTGCAAGCCAGAGCCATTTAACAATTCAAATGAAGCACAGCCCTGCTCAGACACATCTATTTTTGTGTGGCACTGCTTCCCCAGCTCATGCTTAGGGAAAAATCTCAGCAGGAAAAACACTGGAGTACAGAAATAACCAGATGGTCAACTGGGGCTGGGAGAAAAGGGGTTATTTTTCTTATTTTCTTATTTTTCCCCTCTGGAAGCAAGGCAGTGATTCCTGATCCCCTCAGAGCCAGGCCAGAGATACCTGACCACTGGGGCAGTGACCAATAAAGGACCCCCAAAAAGGAGGAAAGCAGCTCCTTCCCCATCAACTGGCACAGGGAATCCAACAAAACTCCCCCAAAATCCCAGAGGGCTCAGAGGTTTTTGAGTGATTTTGAGAGCGAGACAAGGACTGGGGAGGAAAATGCAGCTGCATTAACCCCAGGGCTGCAGCAGAACGTGGCCCATGAGGGTCATCCAGGGAGAAGGTGACACTTCCACCCCACTCTCCCCACCTCTTCCAGTGTCCCCACCCTCCTCCTGCTCCTCCCTCTCTCTTGGAAATTTAATCTCCTTAGTGAATAATGAATGGAAGGGACCATCTGTAAGGCAGATATTTTCATCTGATTAGACAACGCAGGAGATGCTTTCTCTAACAGGATAATTAGCTCAGCAAAATCACCCCCAGAGCTGCACTGCTGCTAAATTTAGAAGGCAAACCAGGTTTTCATTCAGGGTGGGTTTTTTTTTCTTTCCAGCCAGAAATACACCCAACAGCATCTGGAACTGGATGAGAAGCAGCAGGTCGGAAGCAGCCAGAGGTAGAGAGCAGTGGGTGCGTGCAGGGCAGGAATTTGGGAAGGTCAGGCCTGGAGGAGGGCTGGGATCTCACCCAGGGCTGGACTGGGGAGTCTCTCTGTGTCTGAGCAGCTCCACAGAGCCATAAATTCACGGGCAGGATGGCTCATTCCAGCCGCCTCCGTGCAAACACTCGGCTCCCAAAACCCAGCCCTTTCTGCCTGGAAAAGTACACAGGGTTATTTTTAGGCCCCTGTTCTCTTCCAAAATAACTGGAGGCGTGGAGCCAAGCCTCCCAAAACGTGGCACCGTTTCAAAGCCACGGGGGGGACGCTGGGAGGGCTTTTCAAAGCCCAGCCCAGCGAGTTTCCCGCTGAAACGGGCCCTTCAGGAACACCTGGAAGGAAGAGCTGAGCCCTCCCCGAGCTGCAGGTCCTGGGGGAAATGCAGGTTTGAGGTCCTGTCTCCTCCCTGGGCAGCAAGAGGCACGGCAAGCCCTCCACAAATCACTGCTTTCGCTCAGATTTCCAGGGAAAACAGCCAGCCAGACACCCCAAACCCAGCCTGAGATGAGCCTGGAAGTTCACAAAGCCAGGTTTGCACTGATTTAGGCACTAAACGGGACTTGGTGACCTTTGGGGGTCCTTCCAGCTCAGCATACTCTGTGAGCTGTGAGGATTCACCCACGGGGCTGAACCACAGAGCACCTCCAGCCCTCAGCACCTCCTGGGCTTCCCCACGTGCCAGAGGGGCCCACCCCCCCAAAATCCCTCAGCTTTGCCAAAGCTGGGCTGTGTTTCCTGCCCTTGGTTTGAAGATTATTGTCACCTGCTGCTAAAACAGGGGCAGGGCAGGAATGGAGTTATAACAACCCTGAGTAAACAAACACAAACCAAATCCGTGCCATCAGCAGAGCCCAGAGTGCTCTGAGGGAGAAAACCTTCCCCCCACCAGGGCACAACAGGTTGTAGGCACCGAGGACACCCCAAAAACACCCTCCAAGGGGCCCCCAGGCAGAGAAGAAGCATCTTCTGCCACACAGCAGCCTCAGCCCCCTGCCCCAGATACCTGAGATGGCTCTGATTTTGAGGCCACAGGAGGATATTTAGAGTCAGGAACCATGAAAACCCATCTGCCTCTTAATTGTGATGGCAGGTTTTAATCTGGGGGCTGCACATGTGCAGAATTCCCCAAGAAGGGCTCTCTAATTAGCCAGGCCTAACGACCTTCCCAAAGTCTCCTGCTTCCTTCAGAACAGTTTCCTTGAAAAGAAAAGGGGGGAAGGAGCTCATTCTGGAAACTTCTCAGAAGATAAAAGGAGCAGGAACAAAGTGAGATGTGTCAGAAGTGGGACATTCCAGTCCAGAAAGCTGAAGGAGATGATGATGATGTAAAGCTCTAAGGAAGGAGGATTCCCTCTGACTGCAGGAGACCAGCAAAGAATGGGGGGTGTTTTTGATTTGTTTGCAGTCCTATCAATTTTCTTTTCACAGTAATCTGAAAAAAAGATCCTGTTGGTCGGATTTGGGGCAGGTTACAAAAGCATAACGAGGTTGGGGCAGCCCCTTGGATTATTGCAAGGGGCAAAAAGGCCATAAAATATTCCTCAGGAAGCCCCTGTGGTGAGGCTGGAGATGGGGGAAAACTACAGGGAAAAATCCCTGCCCAAGGAAGAAGGAATTGCTGAGCTGCACAAACCCAGCCCTGCTGAAGTGACACGGCAGCTTCTCAGGGGGAACCCCAACATCCCACTTGTATTGGAAAATTATAACTCTACTGGCCTTTTGGCTGTTAAATTAATCTAAAACCCTGCAGGCCCAACCCTGGGGTTTTTTGCTGCCTCATGTCCCCCCAGTTTCTATTTTACCACCACCCTCAGTGTTCAGCCAAAGCTGCAGGTGGGATTTGAGACTCTTCCCACTGAACTCCTGCCAAGCTCCCTCCCCTCCTCCACCACTTGATTCTTCCCAAAATATTGAGTTTTCATCTGACTGCCTCGAACACTGGAGTGGGATTCACCAGCTGATGACAGACTATTTCATATTTGGGCTTATTTTTGGAGTTTTGGGAGCATTTTGCAGGGACAAAGTTGTTTTCCAGGAAGATAAGGAGGCCAGGCTTTCAATTCTGTGCTTTCCAGCTGCATTATGAGACAAGTTTGCTCTGTTTAATGAGTCACCTACAGCAGATGCTGCTGAGGAGCTTCTAAAGAAAATAAACTGGGATGCCTGATAAATAAAAACTAAATAAAATCTGCCCTGCGTGTCTGCATGTAAAAAAATCAAAATCTGTGTTCAAGCATCACTCCAAGTGACAAGAAACCAATTTTCCTGAAGACAAAGTGCTGCAAATGTTTTAACTCTTCCCCAGAAATAAAACCCAGACTGCACATTCAGGGGAGATTCTTACTCCCAACCCTGCAGAAAAGCAGAGTCAGAAAAACCAAAGAACCTGGCAAAAATAAGTCCTTTGTTCCAACACAGCCCCAGACTCTGCCACTGGGAAGGCTCAACCTGGAAATGGTGGCCAGGGCAAGCAATATGTTTCCAACATTTTATATCCCAGCTCCTCTCCTGCTCCTTGAATTCCTCAGCATCCTCAGGAACAGCTCCTTTCACGTCATGCCAGCTGGGTGACACAATGGAAAAATGCCATGTGGCCACTGGAGGAGCAGGAAAGCATTCCCACTCCCCCAGCAGCCAAAAAAATTGAAGGGAAAAAAGGCTGGGGAAATTGGGAAATCCCACCCTGCTGGAACGCTCAGGCCAACGTGGCTCACAGCATTTCCAAACCACTCAGTGGGTTCCTCTTGAACGTGTATTTCCTGCTGACCACGTATTTCCCATCACTTCCCAGGTATTCTGAATGAATTCCCAGGTGTTCTTAATGAAAATGAAGGAGGAGGAGAAAGGGAAAAGGGGAAGGAATGGCACAGGACAGTGTGGATGGATTAGGCACTCTCATTCCACAGGGCAAAACATCCACAAAGATGAAGTAACATGGGGAGGGAGGGAAAGAATCCCAGAATCCCAACACCTGACCCTGTCCCCAGGGAAGGAGATGCCCTGTGATGACCCACTGACTGCTCCTGATCCAGCTACAGCCTCAGGGCACCCAATTCCAACCCTTTCCAAACCAGAATTAACCACCCCAACACCCTTCCTGAGCCCACAGCCTCCCACTGCTCCTGGAGCTTCCTGCTCCAACCTCCAACCAGAACTTCAGTCCCTGCCATCCCACCCCCAAAAACCCCCTGTCCCAGGTTTCCACACCTTGCCCTGCCTGGGAACCAAAGCTCCAGCTCTTGTTCCTACCAGGACACCCCAGAAACCCAAGGAGGAGCTGCCACTTCCAACAGTCTCTCCAGCAAAACCCCCAATCCATGGAGAGAGGGGGGGGAAAAAAAGGAAAAGGAGGTTGAAGGCCAACAGAAGACATGTGGCAGCCCCAGTTAAAATGACATTTTAGGAGGATAAAAATCTCCCAAGAGCAGAAAGACCTGGAAGTGGTTCCAACAACACCATATAACACATCAAGCAAGACAAAGAGAGAGATGGCTTGGAAAAACCAGGATGAAGGGGACAGCCAGGGAGCAGCTGTGGTCACACTGCTGGTGGCTGGGGAAAGGCTGGACAGGACTTTCCAAGCTGGACACCAGCAGGAGCAGCAGGATTTTACTCACTGTGTATTCTGCGTGTTTCTTCCCATACCACTTCATCCACTTCCTGAACTCTCTGTCCATGGTCTGCAAGAGGGAAGAAAAACAAAACCAGCTGTTGGGACATCTCCTGTTTCCAAACCCACCCGAGGAAGGGAGGCACAGCTCTGTCAGGGCTCCCTGACCCCCAGGCAGTCCTGGCTGGTGGGGTTGGCTGGAGGGTTTGGGGGGTTTTTTTTGCCATTAACATTCCAAGGACAAGGCAGACAAACAGCTCCTGCTGTTCAGTTTCCTTTAAAAAAAAAAAAAACTTTAAAAAAAACCAGCAAAATTTTTGCAAGTCTGAGGTGGAATCTCCATTCCTGTCCCTTTTCCTGGGAGTTCCACTGCCCAGCACTAAAAATGGCACAGCCTTAAGCAGCTCCTGAGCTTTCCACATAATCCCCCCGGGAGCAGGAAGGAGGCAGCCCAGCCTGAGCCCTGAGAGCAAAGGGACACCCGGGCCAAAGCCAGGCCTGCTGGGGGCAGGGGGAGGCCAGGAAGCAGCAGCCAAAGGATTCCCATTCCCACAGCAACCAGGGATGCCCCAAACTGCATCCAAGGGTTTTGGGGTGATGAGATCCTTCACTCCAGGGCCGCAGAGGACGGAAGGCTCTTACTGGCACCAGTTTTCTCTTGCCTAAATGGAGGAGAAAGGAACCAAATCCCCCAATATCCAGAGCTCTCACTGCCTCACATGCCCCCACCAGCACAATTCCAGCTGGCCCAGCTGGCCCAGCTGGCCCTGAGCAGGGCAGGCTCTGGAGGGGAACCAGGGGCAGCTACACTTCCCAAAAACAGATGGAAAATGCAACTCAGGTGTCTTGGAAGGCTGGAAAAAAACCAAAACCCTCCTGATCTTTAGGGTTTGGCCCAAAGGAGCGAAGGGAGAGTGCCCCTCTCTGGAGACACATCCCTGTGTCACCTGCTCCAGGTGACCCTGCCTGGGCAGAGGGTTGGACTGGGTGATCTCCAGAGCTCCCTCCCAACCCAAACCACTCCACGATGCTTTGAGAGGAGACCAGCGGGAATTGTGACTTCCCTGACAGCTCAGAGGTGGTGGAGACCTCTATCAGCAGGTCAGCAAAAGCTTGTGTTGACAGATGTGCTTTAAAAACCTATTTCCAGAGCTTTCCAAAGCTTAGCAGGATAACTCAGAAATCCTCCGGATCTTCTCACGCTGCACAACTGCATTTTTATTCATTTTTGGAGACAACTTCACTAAAACAAGCCCACAGCACCCTTCAGCTGAAGCTTTTCAAAGCCATCTGCATCAGTTATCAATTATCATGGTGCCCAGAGAGGTGTTGTCACAGCCAATCTGAAGCAGAAACTAAATCCAAGCCCTGCCACGAATGTTTGGGGGGAAAGCTGGTCCCTGACACAGGCAGAGGAGCTGCACTCAGGCAGCTTCACACACTCTGACACTGCAGCAGCTGCTGGGTTCTTAAATCTGGCAGGATTTAACCAGAATAATGCAGAATATCCCCAGGAAACACTCCTGAAACTGGAGGTACCCCAGCACTCAACACTCCTAACTCTCAGTCTGTGGGTGGTTTTCCTGTTTGCTGTTTCCACTGAAGCCACGAAGGGGTGTTAGTGAGAGGGAGAACTCCCCTTTTAATGCTGAGCTTTAACAGTAAACCCAGAGGGGATTCCAGGCCTTGCAGGTGCTCCCTGATGAGACCAGGACGCTCCCACAGAGGGGCTGCAGAATCCTCCAGCTAAAAACTTCCACTGGGCCATGGCAAGGGGAACAGGATGGATTTGGGATCCTTGTCTGATCCTCCTCATCACTGTGCTGATGCCTTTTTGCCCACACCACAGAGAGGGAGGATCAAGGAGCTTTATTCTCCCCCTCCCTCCACGGGGTATAATTTTGCAGCCTGCACAGCCTGAGTCAGAGTGTTTTGACAATACAGAGGGATAAGTGTCTGGCTCAGGCACTGAGGCAAGTAAACTTCTCATGGTTAGGCTTGACTGACCTTTACTGTTTGCTAGTGGCCTTCCAGGTTTGCCTTGGAACTCGTTATCTTTGTGTGTCCCACTGGCACACAACTAGAAGTGTAAAGAAACCTGACCAATATCAGAGAAACATGGAATGGTTTGGTTTGGGAGGGACCTTAAAGATCATTTAGTCCCACCCCCTGCCACAGGCAGGGACACCTTCCACCAGCCCAGGTTGCTCCAAGCCCCATCCAACTTGGCTTGGACACTTCCAGGGATCCAGGGGCAGCCACAGCTGCTCTGGGCAACCTGTGCCAGGGCCTGCCCACCCTTAGAGTAAATAATTTCTTCTTAATATCTAATCTAAACCTGCCCTCCTTCAGGTTCAGCCCATTTTCTTCATTCAGGTGCCTCCTGAGCAGTTATGGACCAGACACCCAACAAAGGCCTCATCAATGAGCCTCTGATGGTTTCACATCTAATGAGCCCCTGATGGTTTAATTAACTAAGCTGAACTTCACCTCAGGACACCAAAAAGTGGCACCACCACCACCACCACCACAGGCAGAACCACAGCCTTTAAAATATGTGAGAACTATTTCCTTGCTGAATTAATTGCTAGATTTGCTCTGGCCTCTGGAAGTTCTGTCAGAGCCACCCCAGGCACAGAAGGATTGCAGGTGTTCGGGTAAAGCTTCTCCCGCCCTTCCTTTTGAGCAGGTCCTGTGTCATTACTGCTAAAAGAGCTGACACCACTTCAGGAAGATGTTAATGTGCTCTCCAGACTGCAAAAACACTCCTCTCCCCAAGCACACCGTGCTCCAGGTCTGCCTGACCTGAGAGAGAAAACCGAGCAGGGCTGACACTCAGCCCAGCCCGAACAGAGCCCACTCCACACCCACTCACCTCAGCATACTTGGCTGGAATATCGGCTTTCTCCACTCCATAGTGATGTTTGCAGTTTGTGGCTGCAGCCACTTGAAGCACCACCTGCCCCACACCTGCAGGGGGGGAAAAAAAACCCAAACTGAGAGCAAGTTTCAGCAGAAACCACTGCAAGGGGAGATTAGAGTTGCCGGAACAAAGGGCAGCAGAACAGCAGATGAACTGTGGGGCTGGGCTGCTTTAACTCCCACTGTCTGACATTCCCACATGCAGGCTCTGCGATCCCTGAAGTCATTCCCACTTCCCAAGTGCTGCTCAGCCTCAAGGCGAGCAATAAAATTAATAATTTCTGATGATAGTAGCTGAAAGTATCTAATATTCGAGCCTGCAGCACTACAGGGCTTCAGATAGGACCTTCTTTACCCTTCCTGAACAAACAACTTTTTTTTTTTTTAATTCCAGATGGAAAATAGTTTGTCAGATGTGATGCCTTTCTCAGTGTCTCATCTGAACATCAGGACATTTCAGACATCAGTCCCACTGAGGGAGGAAATGGGGGTGAAAAAAGAAAAATCACTGAAGATCTCTTAAGGTTGTTTTTTTTTTGGGGGGGGGTAAGAATTGCAGTCCTGTATTTAAATTTAAAATATATTTTTTTAAAAATGTTTTTCCCCACAAGTCCTGTATCACACCGCAACAAAACCCAAAAACATACTTGACTTAAAACTTTACAGCACATCCAGTAGGAGGGGAAATTCTTATTATTTGCTCCTTTCCTGCCCTGAACCAGATTTACCAAGAAAAAGAACAGCACGTTCTTACTCAGTGTCTCTGTTCCTTGAGTCACACCTGGTTTCCTCACCAACTAGAAACCCCTTTTTCCTTTCAAAACTCCAACCTGTGGCACCTGGGGGTTGGATTTTGTGGGGTCTCCCAAGACAACTGTTGAAATGAACCATAAAATCTTCTCTGACACACTGACAAGTTAAGTCAGAGGCAAAAATCTACTTCATTTTCGGATCCCACACCGAGTGTTTCACATGAGAAGGGTCAAGGAATCCCCTTTTCAGGTAAGGAGGTCCTAAAATCCACTGCAAACAGATGAACCCTCGGGAATGCTACTTAATTTTCCAAGCATCATTTTTAACACTGTTTCTTTCTAAGTGTATCCATCAACAGCAACAGAAACCAAGAGCTGTGTAACAATTTATTGAATTTGCACTGATATTTCAGCCCCACGGAGAACGTTGGGGCATGTGGTGGGTCCATTTAATGCCATCAGAAAAAGCAGGGGGATTATCCTGAAGAGATGCTTACCCTGCAAGGCAACCCTTGGGCCTGGTTTATGAAAAGGAAGGGGAAAACCAGGGAACAAAAAAGGAGCAAAAGAAGTCGTGGGTCACTCACCGCTGCCCAAGTCAACGAACAGATCGTCCTCTGTCATCTTGATTTCATCGATCATCTGGGCCACCAGGTCAAAGGAGGTTTCTCCATAGACCTCTGGGGAGAAGGGCTCGTAGTTGTTGAGTTTCTCGGGGTCGGTGACCGAGTGGTTGTAGACCTGCTGCAGGATGTGCCGGAGCAGCCCGTTGGAGGGACGCGTGTTCAGCTTCATGGGCTGCGTCGTCCCCTTCCACTGCAGGGGAACACAGGGCGAGGTGGGAACCCAGGCTGGGCACGGGGGGACGGCACCAAAGCCGGGCTGGGGAGGCACAACGAGGGCAAACCCCCTCCCAGCACCTCTCCCAGCGGGGCTGGAGGTGCTTCTTAAAGGTCAGAATGGTCCTGATGGGAGGGCTGAGCCCCTCTGCTCTGGAGCCAGGCTGGGAGAGCTGGGGGGTCACCTGGAGAAAGGAAGGCTCCAGGGAGACCTGAGAGCCCCTGGCAGGGCATAAAGGGGCTCTAAGAGACTTTGGACAAGGGATGGAGGGACAGGACACAGGGAATGGCTTCACACAGGGCAGGGGGAGATGGGAGATTGGGAAGGGATTGTTCCCTGGGAGGGTGGGCAGACCCTGGCACAGGTTGCCCAGAGCAGCTGTGGCTGTCCCTGGATCCCTGGGAGTGTCCAAGGCCAGGCTGGATCAAAGGAGCAACCTGGGCTAGTGGAAGGTGTCCCTGCCCGTGGCAGGGGGTGGAACAAGATGATCTTTAAGGTCCTTCCCACCCCAAACTATGACAGTAAAGGCAAACATAACCCCAGCTCTGGGCACTTTGTCACCTCACTGAGGGGTCATTCCCTGTCTGCTGGGAACAGGTGGCAAAGGGGCGATTCAAGAGATGCAAAACCCAAGAGGCAAAGTAAAGCACTGAACAAAGCTGAGAAGGTGTAGCGTTTGCTCACTGATTTTCTATTTACTGCTCGTCATTGAGCTGATACCGAGCATGTGTCAACACAGGAGCAGTTGGATTCTGCCTCGGGAGCTGTCAGATGGCAGGGAGCAGATGTACTCAAACAGGGAGTGGCAGGAAAGAGATGGAAATCAAGCTTCCTTTCTTCCTCAGGAAAAAAAAAAAACTGTCCTAAGCATAGAAGTTAAGTCTTAAAAATGTTTACCTCCCCCTTTTGATAAAAACAAACAAAAAGGGGCAACTCCTGAACATTCCTCTGTTGGGATTCAGATGCAACTGCAGAGGCTGAATAGCTTGCACTGTTCAGCTATTAACCAACATAGACATGAATCCGAACAAGCACAAGTTTTAGGGAGCTGTGGGCCCACAAAATGAAGGAAATCCTGGAAAAAGGTCTTTTTGCCATAATACTGCACACCTCAAATCATTCCCATAAGCATGGCAGAGGAAAACAAAAAATCCACCTATACTTCCAAATTCAACAGAATGGTGACATTATTCACTGTTCATGTTTTGCTTCCTCCAGTTCAATCTTTTATGGGGTAAGAGAAGCAAAAAGCTCATTAACTTGATCTGAAAAGACATTACATTCTCCTTCAGCCAGAGATCCCACGGAACAGAGAGGCTGAATTGTGTGGCAAGGAAATTCCTGAGGCATGGATCACTTCCACAGCACACAGGGGACTTCATATGGATTATTTAAGTACCCATAAGCCACAGATTTCCCCACACAGAAGTCAATCCATGCAAGAAATCCCTGTGAAACATCTTCATGTTAAATGCAGAGAAGCCTTTTCTTCCCCCTAAAGATAACACAGCTCTTCCCAAGTGCCAAAATACCAATGCCAGAAGGGCACAATAAACACCAACAGCTCCCAAACCCGTGGTTTGGGAACGAAAAGTGGGGTTTAATTGCTTTTCTTCCTCATTGCCAACTCCTAACTGCCCAGGTGTGATGAAGAAAATAAGTTTAATATCAAGACAAGCCCCCAAAAGGATGGAAGTGCTGGATATTGGTGATGTTACCACAGTAACTGTGAGTGTGTCCCAGCTTTCTGGTGTTATTCACCCCGTGTGAGCTCAAACCAGGCAGACAAGAAGGATGGCAGGGCTGGAGTTGAACACCTACCAACTGGTGGATGCTGTCGATGGCTCGGTTGTACTTGTCACACAGTCTCTGCATGCTCTCAAAGCTGGGGGAGGAAAAGAAACCACACAAGGTCAGCTCAAACAGGCAGGTCTGACCCACAGAGTCCCCTGAGTTGGGAGGGACCCACGGGCATCCAGTCCACCTGCTGAGCCCAGACCCCTCTTCTACCACCATTATTAATTCACTTTATCCTGCCAACACGGCTTTGAGGCCTGGCCAGACATCTGTTTGGTTGAGTTAGATGTTCGAATTTACTCATTTCTTAGCCACAAATTAGTCATCACACCACCACAGTTCTCTTTCTGACTCCCTGCTGGCTTGCACCAAGTGTAAGTCTCCCAGGTGTGTCCTCACAAAGATTTCAGTGTTCCCATGTTTGGTATGACAAGAATATTTCTATAATGTAAAGCAAAAATACCCAAACCACATGAAAAGGTCACCAGCTGAACTGAAGGATGCTGGTAAAATTATAAGGCTGCAAAATATACTTTTAGTAGTAACTAAAGGTACAACCTTGAGCTTTTATTGCTTACTCTAAGTGGGAGTTTAGGGTTTGTTTCTCTCAGAAGATGCACTGATTTAAGACTTTGTTTCCTTTAAAAAAAATCCCCAGTAGACCAGGAGTACATGACAAATAATATCAGTATCTTTATTATAAGCCATGCTTTGATTTCAGCCCATTTTCTCTTAATTGAAGTTCTGTATTCTCAGAGTCATTACCTCTTTTGCACGTTCTCAACTGCACAGAAACTTAAAGAGACCTGGTAATTTTTCCCCTTTTTTTTTTCCATGATAATCAGTCCTGAGACAAGCAGATGCTTCTCTAGAAATTAATTCTGGCTTTGGAAACGCAGACAGAGCCAGGGCACAACCTAAAATGTGGCCCAGCAGGAAAGTACGGGGATTGCTCCATGGGCTGGTTGGGATTACGGTCAGTCCAGGCAGATGCCTTAATGACAGAGGGCTGAGAGGATTAAACAAATTCATCTCTGGCCAGGGAAGAGAAGATATTGCAGGGAACATTATCCATTACATAATCAGACCCACAAAGCAGCAGCAAAACCAGTGCAAGGAGTTACGGGGTGACACAGTTAAACCACGGCCACTGCCAAGGCTGGGGAGGGGAGGGGGGACCAGGGGACAGCCAAAGGGACACCTGAGTCTCTTGGGATCCTCAGAGCCACTACACCCCTCTCCCAGGAGTTCTGGCCATTCCAGCTTCCAGCTGCCTGTTTCCATGCTGGGACAAAGCAAGAGGATTTGGGCTGCACAGCGTGTGCATTCCCTCCACATCCTGGGATTGCTTCCCCTGCTACCAGTCATGTTTCTGGCAGATTTTTTTTTCAAAGGAACTAAAAAAGAAAAACAAAAGAGATTGAAACCATAAGCAAAATTCCAGGTTTATGGCTTCCTGGAGAAGCTGCAGGAAGGTGAGTGGGATGTGACTCTGGGGAACAGAGGGGTTTCCCTGTTATTCAGTTTTGCTGCCAACCTCACTGACGGTCCTCAGCTGAACATGCCCAGGGAGGGTGCCAAGACTATAAAATTACAGCACTGCAGCCACTGGGAGTAATCCACAAATCCAAATTAATGCATTTGATGACAAGGGAGGCTCAACCCAGATTTCTCCCTTTGAATTTCTCATGAGGAAGAGAAGAACTAACAGGTCTGGCAACAAAACAACAAAAAACTGGGAGAGGAGGAAGCAATAACTTCAGCAGATCATGACACAAGTATCCAGTGTTCAGGAAGGTTGGGATGGATCTCAGGGAAAGGTTCTTCCCCCAGAGGGTGGTGGGCACTGCCCAGGCTCCCCAGGGCAGTGGGC
>JAYRBT010000083.1:3689558-3702863 GCA_036023395.1 Myiotriccus ornatus
AGGTTTGTAGGGTCATGGCAGAGGCTGGGGCAGGGTCAGGGGTCTGGGGAGGTTTGTAGGGTCATGGCAGAGGCTGGGGCAGGGTCAGGGGTCTGGGGAGGTTTGTAGGGTCATGGCAGAGGCTGGAGCAGGGTCAGGGGAGGTTTGTAGGGTCATGGCAGAGGCTGGGAGGATGGCTGCTGATTCCCAAGGGCCCTGCTGCAGCGCCAGCAGCCCGACCAAGGTGGAACCCTCAGCCAGCCCTGCACCCTCCAAGGTGGCCCAAACCTTCTGGAATTCAGCCACGCTTCCAAGTCGGCATTTCTGGGCAGGTGTGGGTGTCGTGTATCCTTTTTGCTGCAGTGCCCCAGGACCCAACCCAGCCTTGCAGCCCCCCCTGCAGCACAGGCAGGTCGTACCGTGTCCTGCTGGCCTCCGGGGCACACTTCCCACCGCGGCCCGGCCCATCCCTCATGGAATCCCACGTGCAGAGGCCCTTTGGCCGAGGCTCAAGAAGCCTCTGTGTTCTGTTCTCAGCCACGAGACGATGCCCGGGTGCTCCCCGTCACGCAGAGCAGCTCCATTCACACCCTCCCTCCCCCTGGAAGGAGCTCCCTACGTGCTGCTCCCTGGCCTGGCTGTACTTCCCCATGTTCCCGAATTTATGGTGCCTGGGACAGCCTTGGAATCCTCAGAGCCGCCTAAATGGGAGCTTTTCACGAGACAAGCCCTTATCTCCCCCTAAGGTGGAAAGTGTTTAAACTGAAGACTTGTAGATTCGAGTAATTATTGGCACTGCCCAAAGCTGTTCCCAAGTTTAAAACAAACCAAACCCAAACACACACTGGGGCTGTCACAGCCAATTCCTCTCCAGCTGAACTCCTCGCACAGTTCTGACTTTTTTCAACCCAAAGGCTCAATTTTAAATTGAAACGTGAGTTCCTGGGGAAAGTTCAGTAGTTTTTGCCAGTTTTCATTGGAAAAAAAAAAAAGGAAACCAACAGAAAGGAAGCACTTTGGAGAAAGTCACTTAAAGGAGAATCCAGCTTTCTGTGGAAGGCAGTGGAGCACAGTTCCAGCCAGTTCCCATTCTTACAACAGGTTTCTCCATCCACATGTTCCTACAACTCCAGTGCCAGGGGTCTGGAGCCAGGAATACACCCAGTGCTGCTCCTCGGAGCACACCAGGAGCCCCCCCAGCACACACAGCTCCTGTCCCTACACACTGAGGCCTCCCACACACCCCCCTGCCACCCCTCAGGCCACGAGGATCAATCTTTAAAGAGCTGGAGCTTTCCCTTCACCCCTCATGAAAAAGAAAAAAAAAAAGACATTTTGCATCTTGCAGCTGCAAGGGGCCCTAAATCTGCAATTTAAAGGCCAAATAAGGCAGTGCCCAAGAGCTCTTCCCAAATGTGTATGTTCGTGCAACCACTATCACTTTCTATAAGCACACACTGTTTGCTAACCCCCAGGAAAAAAACATCAATATAAGCACAAGAAAACTGGAGCAGCCCCAATAATATATATTACATAGAGATCAGAGTCTGCATGACATGGCCAGCACCAGACCCAGCTCAGCTCTCTCCTCGTAACTTTGTTCTACAAAGCACCAAATTTCTAATAAAACCAGCTGAATCTGACATTGTTTGGCAGAACAAGAGCAGAGTAAATTGAAAATTAGAGTTTGCTACGTTTCTGCCACGAGCTGGCAGTTGTAACTTGTAATTCCCCCCCCCGGTGTGGATGGTTTGGTTACATCAGTTTTTCGAGTTAACACCCCCCCAAAGTATCCAAACAGCAGGATTTTGATATAATTCCGTGCTCCAGTACCACATCCAGGACTCCTGTGTGTATTTGTGCAGGACTAGTTATCTCACAGTGCAACAATCCATAGTCCAAAGCCAATTTCTAACCTAAAGCAACAGTTTTCAACTGGTTCTGTGTTTCTTCCTCAAACACAAAGAACGTGTTCAATTAAATTGGGCAGCAGACGTTGCCTGGAGCAAGAAACAACCCCCTGGTGCCCTTCCAAATTTACATCTTTTTATATTTAGGTTGTTCTTGGGAGACTGTGCTCGTCCTTGGGATGAGACTAAGCTGGGCCTTGGGGGTGAACACCATTTTTCTAGATTTCATTTCCCCAGGGATGGAGCTTGGAACAACTCGGGATAGTGGAAGGGGTGGGACTGGATGGGCTTTAAGGTCCCTCCCAACCCAAACCAGTCTGGGATTCTGGGATTCCAGCAAAGTGGGATCCCTGTGAGATCTGATCACCTGCTCAAGAGAGGCAGCAAGAAGGCAGCCCCAGCATAAACCCCACAAACCTGAGGGGTAAACAAATGGTTTGAAAATCTGGATGAGCTCTTGAATAACCAAAGCAAAAAATGGAAATACAGCTCAGGTCCCTTCAACCTTTCCCTCTCACAGTACCACACACAGACCTTTAAACCCCTCTCTCTCCTCTCCAGAGACAGAACATGCATTTCTGAGCCCAGCTTTGGCTGCCCAGACCAAACTGCCCCCCAGCAGCAGCAACCCTCACCCTTGCACAGGTCGGTGTCTGGCTCACCAGATCACACCTCCACCCCCAAAACCAGGCCAGGTGACCAAAGCAGCTCTTCAGAAAGGGGCAAAGAGCCCTGGTCGTCCCCTACAAGTTTCCCACTGTCCGGGGTGTGATGTGAGGAGCAAAGCCGAAACAATCCAGTTACAAACAGATCAATGCCAACCCTTTAACGAGGGTGCTTTAACACCACTCCACTCCCAGCACTTCAGCTGGGTGTCACAGCAGCTCCTCCCCAGCCCCAAACACTGACCCCAGTCATGGATTAACAGAAGTCACTTGGATTTGCCAAATTCTGATCTCCAAACGATCCATTTAACTCGGAAAACAAAAGAGGTCAGTCCCACCGGCCCCTTGGTTGCCTGCAGTGGCAGCTCTCTCCACAGGCAGCAGTCCATAAATCCAAGGGAGAGGAGGATGTTACAGCTGGAGACAAGATGGTGAGCAGAGATCAAAAAGATGGATTAGGAAAAGCCAATCCATCTTGCAGAAGGCTGGTGGGACAAGTGCCTCTTTAATGCCCCTCTCCTCCCTCCATCTGGGGAGGAGGGTCAGCACTGCTCAGGCACCAAGAAAGGCAGCGTGGGGCTCCTGCAGCTGCAGCTTCCCGGGAGCCAGGAGAGCCTCCAGCATTCCGTGTGGCACACGGATGGCCCGGCACACCACAGACTGCAGCCTGGCAGGAGTTTGTGTTTCATCTCCCCCGGGGTTTAACCTCCTTTACACCTCACCCAGGAAGCCCCACCAGCACACGGAGCATGTCCACGGCCAGCACACCCACCCAGGGTTCACAGGGGCCTGGGAAAAGCCAAAACCAAAGCAGTTCCATCTGTCCAGCACGGGGCAGATCTCAGGCTCTGTCCTGCCAGCTCTGCCTTCCATCACTTGGCATTTTAAGGTATTTGCCTCGCACTTAAATACTGGTTACACCTTGAGTAAGGGGAATTCTGCTCCATCCAGTACTTCATGTTGGACAGAGAGCCTTGGTTCAGTATGACCAGATTTCATCCCAGATCAAGACTGTGCCATTCACCTTTCCACAGCTACAACCAAAGCACAAGATTTCTTACCAAGTGAGAGACCAAAAGCCTTCTCTGAACCACCCACTTACTGCTGTTCCCTCAACCAAGGCAGCACAAGGCCATCCACAAGAACACGTATACAGTGGGATGTACACAAAGAGGTCTCCTGCAGAGAACAGCTTGTGTCCATACTTTTCCTCCCAGCCTCAGGGAAGAAAAGACAGGCAAGGGCTTTAAAATGTAGTCTTGGTAGCTCATCTCCCCCCACAGCAAGAGGCAGAAAAGTCTGATGGAGTTGCAGCAGTTTGTAAGCTTATCACCACCCAAAACTAAACGGAAAACACGGAGGTCATTACAGCCATTTTAATAAGGACATTCGAAGGAAAGAAACTGTTGGCCCAAGATCCAAAATACACTAAAAATCACCAAGATAAAGGAAAAAGGCAAAGGCAAAGAGGATGCAGAGTGCTCTGGATAATCACTTAGCGTGGCTGCACCAGGGACCTGCACTGTGCCCGCAGCTCCCCGAGCCACAACGCCGCGGGTTTGCCTTTGCACACAGCGATTCCAACTGTTGCTACGGCCACTGCTCACAGCCGGCAGGGAATGGCTCCCAAGACACCTGCAGGAGGGGCTGGGTAAATACACCAACAGGCAATCAGGCTGCAGGAGCGGCCAAGGCAGCAGCCACAGGGGACGGGCACGGCAGGACCCGCTGGCTTCGTCTGTGTGAGCAGAAACACGGGCTAGCTACAAAAATGATGGCTCTGTTAAAGTGCACGGGGGAATGCAAGCATTTTGGTGCAGCAGGACCTTCACTGGGATGTGCTGCTGCTCTCGGTGCAGTTTGAGGTGGTGCCACTGTTCCCACAGCAGGGCAGCCGGAGGGAGCCGCGGTGATCCCATGTGCACACGAACAAAAACCAGCTCCTGTTTGTCCTGGGACAGAGGGAACTGCTGGGCTTTCACTCTAGGGAATGAGGAAGGCACTTCACGGACAGTTTAACCCCACACAGCCACCTGCTCTTCCACCACTTCCCCAAAAGCACCTCTTGCTTCGGGCCAGCAGTGCCTGTGCTCACACACACAGGCAGGGGAGGCCTAAGCTAAGACTAAACTAAACCCTTGTGGTGTTTTGGTTCCCTTTCAACCAGACCAGCTCAGCCAAGCAGTGACAAACCCCCTGTTCTGAGGGTGAGGGCAGCTCACAGAGTCGCTTCTACCTGCACATGGCCCAGCCACAAACCGTCACCTCCCCACGAACCCCAACAGAGAAATAACCCCCCCTGCAGCGGGACTGGGGAGCACAAAACATCTCCATTCTGACACCTCCACCCACCCTGACTGAACAAATCTTCCTGGGAAACCTGGGGAAGGGGGACCGCTGGCAGAAATGATCACCCAGGCCCAAAACTGCTGGTGCTGAAGGCAGCCACTGTCTCTTCCTCCACCCCACAGTCTTCCCACACCCTTGGTGGGTGCTGGGAGGAACCTCGTGGAATCTCTTCAGCCACCCAATCCCACAACCCTGCAAGGAAAACTGGCAGCCAAAGGGAAGCCCCTGCAGACAACACCACCTTAAATAACCACCTCACATTCTGAAACACAACTCAGCCTTGCCCAGCTCTGCAATCCTGCTCCTACTTAACACACCCAAAAAATATTCTACATACTACATATCAGAAATTAGCAGTAAAGATTTGTAGTCTTTCTGAACACACCAGGCTCCTAAAAAAGGTGTTTGGTGAGGGACAAAGGTAAAATATGAATGGATGTGGTTTTTCCTCCATAAGCTCCAACCTGTGGAGCAGAGCAGGGATCCAGTGCAGGTTCTGAACAGACAACATCCAATCCCAACCACTTTTTACAAGCTTTACTTTAAATCCTCGTAAATGTGGTATCACACACACAGCAGTGAGTGTCTGTGGTAGTAAGCAGGGGTGGAAACCAAAACAGGATCCACACAGACTCCAAACCCAGCTCCAGAGGGTCAGAGGCCACCTTGAGCCACCCCCTCATCTCCCAGGTCTTGCTGCCAACAGATACAGAAACCTGAGGGAATCACTTGAATCCCAGTGGGAATCCAGCTTTCCAGGAAGTTTCATTCATCCATGGAATGAAAGAGCAGTCCCCAAAGCTCACAGTTTTTGGAGTTTCAGAAGGGTCAGCCAATAGTCTGACAGGCAATGTCATTGTCAAACATCAATAATATTGCTGAGCCCTAAGAAGTAAATGACATTAATGCCAAAACCTCAGGAAACTGCCCTTCACACTACACAGAAAATATCACCAAAATACTATTAAAATCCATTCATTTTCTACCAAGGAACTTACTGAGAACTTTCAGTAGTGTTTGGTTTGGTAAACTTTCCAATGCTTCATTTACCTGCCTTCAGCAGCCCCTTGGATTTTTCACCCAACACTGAAAAGTCCTTTCAGCGCAAATTTTCAGAGGACTCTCATTCACTCATGAAATGAAACAAACCAAAGCACTCTGAACAGGAACTCTGCCGTTATTCACAGATCTGGTCATATCTACGAAACCATCGTTTCCTGCTGCAAAATATACTCACCCTCTTCCTATGCTCTAAAAATAGTCCCTGCCCAACTTGATATCTATAGCAGCATGTGGCCAATTCTGTACATTCAGCTTTGTATCTTGTTCCTCCTCAGAGTCAGTTTGGTCTTTAATAATCACCATGAAAATAAATATATGATGTTCACAATATGAACTTTTCCTCCTTCTGGGGATCTTTCTGTTAGGAAGCAGAAAATAAGTGAAGCAAAAATACGTTGAGGCACTTTGTGAGTACCAATACGTGATAAAGACACTGTGAGGGACAAAAAAAAACCCCTCAGCCCTGGTCCTTGTGTTGATCATTAGAGTGCAAAGCTTTAATCAGACAGTTAAAGGTTAACCCAGAGCAGGAAGGGGAAAAAAAAACAAACAAAAAAAAAACAACCCAGTGTGAAAGGAAGAAAAGAAAGAAGGAAGAGAACAAAATAGACATATGGATGTCTGGGGAGAAGGGTGATTAAATTCCCCATAAATCTCACATACCAAGAGGTAAGATATTTTGCCTAAATTCCCCAGAGGGACACAATTCAGTCCCATCTCTGAGACTTGAAAGGATAATCATCTCCATAGATAATCAGGCTGCCATGAAGGACAAGAGCTGGGGCTGCCCGTGGTGGCACCGATTTCCCTTGGCACCCTGAAAGCTTCCAGGGCTGTGTCCCACTGGAACTGATGGGGAGGTTTGTAGGTGGATAAACCGGAATTGTCTGAGCTGGAACTTCGGCCAGGACAGGAACATTAATCCTCACTCATCTGCTGATGGGAAAAAAAATGGGAAAAACAAGCAATCTTGGACAGCTACTCTGTCTTCCAACAGTTACCTTTCAGATAAATAAGTTACACAAAAAAAAATAAAGACCAGTGTGGTCTTGAGATGTGCGACAAGAGAACAGCTTTCACTTTTCAGCCAGAAATACTGGGGGGAAAAGGCGCCTGTTAAGTGAACTCATGATTTATCTTGTATCCAACGGGTCAGAGCTGGGAACAAAAGCCAGTCTGAGGACTGAACAAGCACCGATTGTCACCCGGGGCAAGTTCTACTTCAAAGGGTAAAGCCCAGAAGGAAACTGCTCTTCTGTGCTCCCCACGTGCTGCACAATTAAACACCGCGGGGCTCATCTGCCTCCCCCCCCAGGAGCACATTTTGGGTCCCCGTGGCTCTGGGGAGAGCAGAACGGGCAGAGAAAATGATGCAACTGCGCCAACTGTGCCATTTGTTTGTGTAGATCTGCCGGGCAGAAGAGAAAGCCAAGTGCTTTTGGAATTACCAGGTCATTAGTGCCCAGTTCTGCCCCACTCCAGGTGTTTTTACAGCCGGGCAGGGCAGAGGGGCGCTGAGAAATCAGAAGCTTGATGATGTTTTCAGACCTTTCCTTGACTAGAGAAGTTTCTCTTAAGTGATTAGTCATCCCCCACCAAACATTTCCCAAGTGAGCTGCATCAGCAGCATCTCCCAGCCCAGAGAAATCCCCTCAGCTCTGCCACCGCAGCCGAATTTCTGGGCGATTACTCAGGGGGTGAGGAGGCTTTGCCTGGCAAAGGCAGAGCAACAGTTTCCCCCCGCTGCCACCCCCTCCGCGGCGCGGCCCTGGGCAGGCAGTGACTCACATTTCAGAGCAGGGCGGTGGAGGATGGGGTGGGGGGGTGGCCGCGCTGTGAGAAAACACTGCAACATTTTTTGTGCGGCGCGGATTATTTCCAGCGCTCCGGTTCCCAGAGCCGCCCCACACACATGGATCCCACGGGCACCGCCTTCCCCACCGCCGGCAGTGACTCAGGGGGGGCTTCACCGTGACACTCACCCCCCTCCCCACGTCCCACCTGCTGCCTCCGGCACAAACTGATCCCAGGGAAAAGGCGGAGGCACGAACATAACGTGAGGCTGTTTTCCATCAGCTGGGAGTGCGGCGGAGGATGGCATGAGGATGGCATGAGGATGGCATGAGGATGGCATGAGGATGGCATGAGGATGGCATGGTAGCAGGCCAGGGGGCACCGGCCCACCCTCAGAGGCTCCAACCCCAATTTAGCTCCGATTTAGGACCTTCCCAAATTGATCTACAGCACCGTGCCGTGCCACTCGACCTGCCCAGCTGCCTGGCAAGGCAAAGTTACTCATCAGAGGAACTTCCCAGTAAAGCTGGGTGACACAAACACACAGGAAAAAGGCATGAAACTCCCAAACAAGGTCTGTTATTCATCTCTCCTGTTGATCTTTCATTTCAAAGGTGATGCTCCCTGCTGGGCTGTGATTTTCATTACCACTGCCTGCCCTTGAGCTTTCCCTGCACAGCACATTCCTCTGGTGACAGAATGGTATCAGCTGGATCAGGACAGTGGAGACAGGGAAAAAAAAACCACCGCAGACACACTCTGCACCCCCCCCAGCCTGTACAGAGTCCAGCAGTACCAGGTTTGTACCCCACTACTCCCAGCAGCAGCCACACACACCTCTCCACGTGCGGGGTGATGCTCTGACAACACTCAATTAGAAAATGAGAATTTTCCTGCCATCACAGCTGAGTGGAAAGTCAGCAGCAACAAGGAGGAACACAGATAAAACAATGAATTATTCAAGCCAGACTTCTCCTCCCAGTTGCTAATTTGGAGGTTTAAGCTTGAGCAGCTCAGGGCAGAGGCACCTGACCCTGGCAGGATGTGCACAGTGGCACGAGCAGGACTGTTCCCTCCCGGCACAGAGGAGGAGCAAGGGAACAAAAATGGTAGGAAATTAAAAAAATGGTATTAACATACGGTAAATATGGCAGAAGATAAGTTCTTCCCTGTGAGGGTGGGAAGGCACAGGTTGCCCAGAGCAGCTGTGGCTGCCCCATCCCTGGAAGTGTCCAAGGCCAGGTTGGACGGGGCTTGGAGCAACCTGGGCTGGTGGAAGGTGTCCCTGCCTTGGCAGGGGGTGGAATGAGATGAGGTTTGAATTCCCTCCCAAACCACTCTATAATTCTATACCCAGAGCAAGACCCTGCTGGGATCCCCAGGGGCTTCCCCAGCAGCAGCCTGGGCTGCAGGAGGAGTTCCCAGGTGCTGTCACTGCACAAACCCTCGGCCCTCACGAGTCAAACAGGGAGGGGGGAACACGACACGTGGAAACCTGACGCACACAGAGGCTTCCAGTCACCTTTTGGGGGATTGCCATTCACCAGGGAACAGAGCACAGCACGACAGGCAGATGCTTAATTCTGAAACTTGGAAGGACTTGCTCACTATTGGATGTGACAGGCACTGAGTCACTCACAGCCGGTGAAGGACACGGTGCCACAGCCACTCCAAGCCACCACCAGGCCCTCCCTCATCACCTGGCTGTGCCTCCTGTCCCCTGTGTCACCACCGACTGGGATCACTGCAAGCCCTAAGGAGAGGAGATAAGAGAGCCCCGGTGTCCTCTCTCTGACAGGCAGCAAACAGGCTTTTCCACATTCACCAGCTCCAATGTTGCAACAGGGTGCAGGCCAGCAAACATCGGTTTTGGGGACAATTATCAGCTTGAGCAGCTCTGAACCTCCAATTGCTCAGTCATGCCACAGATCCAGAGTAAAAAAAAAACCACAAACAAAAAAGCAAACAAAACAAAAAACAAACAAACAAAACAATGAAAAACCCCCAAAATCCCCCACAACACCACACAGTCCTTTTTCCCTCCCCCACAGGCAGCAGGCTGGGACTCTAAGCAGGAACTTGTCAAGAGGAGTTCAAAGTCCAACCTGAGACACCTCACAGATCAGGCAGAGCTTATCATGGTACAAAAAACCCCATGTTTAAACCTAGTCCACATTCGCTTTAACTATAATAAAAGTCCGAGACAAGAGCATGAACCATTTTAAGGAAAATTCCGTGGAAAAACCCTAAATATCCCAAGCCTTAGAACCAAACAGGACTTCACCTGTTGTCTCCATCAGAGGTAAGTAACGAGTAGGAAGCTGTTCATAGCAATACCTGAAGTACCACTACAAACACCACCCCCGCTGGCAGCAACCTGTTTAAGACCACCTGGACCCATTAACTCTCAACTAAATGCTTCCTTTAGCCAGGCCAGCACCAAAATGCGAGTGTTCTTGCCGTATGAGTGGTCTCTGACAACCCGAGCCCGGCAGAAGGCAGGGCAGGTACGTGGGAGTGCAGGAGTCAAGCGCGGCACAAAGGAGTACACTCACTCCGGCTCTGATTAAGCGGGGCAGTCACCAAAACAGAGGTCAACATCAGAAAATATTTTGTGAGTCATGAGGAGAGATTACTCACCGTGCACCACTCAACTTACTCATGGCGGTGTGGCACGGCCTGCTCGGGGCACCGCGGCCTCTCCTTTGAGCCGGCGGAAGGCGGGGGAAGGAGCCGCACTTTCGGTTTTGTGTGCGAGCCAGTGGGAGGCTGGAGCTGCTCCGCCACCGCTCTCTCCTCCCACGGCCCTAATTACACGCGGAGGGAAATACATGTTTCACATCAGCCTCCCCGGCTCTTTCAGCGGCCCAACAAGCTCGGCAGCCGCTGGGGTTACGCGGGCTCAGCAGGCTGAGGAGACCCCACTTTTCCTATTAGACGGGAAATAAAGCAGCAGCCCGGCAATAGAGAGCCACGTTATTAATCCAGGCGCCCATTAATAGGGGAGATCAGCCTTTTACACAGCGGCACCGACGCCACTAATTTAAGATGTAGTAAGGGCATAAAAATAGCCAAGTTACTCAAGGCAGAGTTACATCACCCCACGGAACCCGTCACGCAGCAGGTTTACAATACACAGCGTCGGATGTTGGGAAAGATGATCCCATGCCAGTCCTGCTGCTCTCACCAAAAATAACCCGCCAGGACCCCGAGCTTCCCCTGCCCTTTCCCTCCCGCTCCCTCTGGAAAACACACCTCACCTACGACAGGAAACGGCAAGAATGCTGCTAAATAAAACTACCTGAAGCGTGTATTTCCCCCCACACACACACCTCAGGTATCCCACCTTGCTCACTCAGAACCACGCAGCAGCACCGCTGGTGAAACTAAGAAATGTTGTGCTTACGTCAAACACAGCCGAGCTCTCAAACCAAACGGCCTCGGCGCTGCCGGGGAGGCACGTCTGCAGTTCAGCAGAGCACAGTGTCAGCAGGCCACGGGCAGAGAGGGATTTGCTTCCAAAGCTCCGGGGTTCATCCGGAGCGCGCGCGCGCGTGTGCGAGCACGCGTGTCCCACGCACGCAGCCCGACCCGCTCCCCCGAGCTGCGGGGAGGGGACATCGATGGGCTCCAGATGAACCAGGCACTCGTGAATGACCGGGGAAAAGCCGGCAGTGGGAAGGGGACACTCTAAGGGCAGGATGTTCGGGGTGTTTCTCAGCACATGGGGATCACCCCCACCACCCTCCCCCGCATTTCTGGTTATGAGGAAGAAATTAATTCCCCAGAATTTCTTCTTCTTCTGGGGAAGAAATTCTACGTGCTCTGCCATCTTCAGAACCAGCCGCTCAAATTCCCCTGAATTAACCAAATCCTCATTTCCTATGCTGCAAAACACACGTTTCACCCTTAAAATAAAGGGCGGGGGGGAGGAGGGGGAGGTGATGTCGGTTTATCGGTTTTTAAGCCCGTAGGGATCTCTGTGAACAGACAGAAAACCACCCCTCCCTCCCAGATTAACCCCTATCCTGTATAATCCTTAACCTCTGCCTCGCAGCAACCTGCCGCGGGAACACGGGTTAACGTTTGGCGACGCGCAGCCAAACCCGAGCTGGTCATCGCGGCACTTTCAGTTTCTGACAATTTGAGCGGAGCGCGCGCCCGCCAACACAGGCGGCTGACAGCGAAACAGGAACGCCGCTCAGCCGGCATGTGCTGGGCTCCGGCCCCGCCACCGCCGGCAGGGAGCACGTTTGGGAAGGCAGGGATACGGCAGCGGCTCCGCAGGGCTCACCGGAGCCCGCAGCCATCTCCCCTGCCACGAGCGAGATATTTCCAATCGTTCACACGCGCACACACAAGCGCCTCGCGATTGCCGAGAGAGTGACAACAACATCAGCGGTATCAGCTGCCCCAGACTGTGTGTCCCGGCGTGTTCTCGCGTACCGCAGCAAAGCCTGGAACACAGGGAGGATCAACAGTGCTCGGGCCGGGGAAAAAATATACGGGGAGATTTTTCCTTTACGAACTGTCCTCTCAAGGTGCTACAAGCCGGGCGAAAGATCGCCCAGCGGTTGATAGGGAGCCTACACGCATCCAAAAATACCCTCCGGAGCCTTTCGGCTCCCGTGGGATTGTCACTAATTCGAACACGGACATTGTTATCAAGGTCACACATCGCTCGCCCGGGCTCGGCGGAAAGTCAGGCAACTTAGGGCAAAACGCGGCCGGGTAACTAAGCGAGGACAAGTGACATTTTATTTGGGAGCACGAGGGCTGCGGCTGGCTCGGAATTCTGCCGGGGATAAATAAAAAGGGGAGCTCCAAGGGCACGGCCGGAGGGGGACTGGCGGCAGCCCGTGACACCCAGTGCTGGCTCCCGACCCGCGGCCAGCGCTCGCCGCCCCTGATTCCCACCCTGCGGCTGCTCCCGGGGGTCCCCGAGACCACCCGGGGCCACCCATCATTCCAGCGCCACTGCCCGGCCGGAATCCCCGCATTCCCAGCCCGGCTGCGAGCAGCCCCCGCTTTATTACCCGGCCACACGAGCCCGGCTCAAGGGAAAACACGAAAACTTTTCATTAACCAGTCCTCCTCCTCCCCGCCCTTCGCTTTTAGTCAACCAATTATAAAATGAAATCGGGGATTTGACTTCCAGGGCGAGCGGCGGCGGCACCCGGGGCCGGGGCTCCGGGAGAGGCGGGGGTGGGGGGGGGGACACACGACCCCGGGGGGATCATCCCGCCTGAGGGAAGGGGGGGATCATCCCGATGGATCCCGGGAAGGGCCCGAGGGATGGGGGAGCGACGAGCGAGAGCCGCGGCCGGGGCAGGGCCGGGGGGGCGCTGACAGGGCAGGTGCGGGGCCCGGGCCATACTCACGTAGACGGGCAGCGGCCACGGGTACACGGCGGGCTCGGCTCCCACGGGCGACTTCAGCCGCAGCTCCAGCCTCTCGCCCATGTCGGCAGCCGGAGGACGAGGCGGCGGCGGCCCCGCACCATGCTAAGAGGGGGCGGCCGGGGCGGGGTGCGGCGGCCGGGCCGG
>JAYRBT010000083.1:3702878-3744043 GCA_036023395.1 Myiotriccus ornatus
GGGGTGCGGCGGCCGGGCCGGGCCGGGGGGCGGGTGCGCGGCGCGGGGGGCGGCGGGGGCGGCGGGAGGGGCGGCGGGCGCGGGGCGGGGGGCGGCGGGTCCCGGCCCTCCCTCTATTGTCGCTGGCGGCTCGCGGGGCTCTCGGGCGCCGCCGCCATCTTGGGCCGGCGTGAGGCGAAGCACAATGAGAGGCGCCGGGGCCGGGCCGGGCCGGGCCCGAGCGACGCGACAGACGCGGGGAGGGAGGGAGGGCGGGAGGTCGGGAGGGGAAGGGAGAGAGAGGGGCGGGCGCGGTCTCGGGGTCCCTCCCCCCGCGCCTTCCCTCCCTCCTCCCCTCCCTTCCCCACTGTCCTCAGCTGCCCCCGCGCCGCGCGCGCGCTCCCGCAGCCCCCCCTCACACACAAACCCCCCCGCGGGGGAACGCGGGGATCGGGGACAGGACGGGGGGGCACATGGGCACGGGAGAGGGCCGGGCTGCGGTGTGACATGCGTGTGACATGCGTGTGACACGCGTGTGACACGCGTGTGACGGGAGACAGGGTGGCACATGGGCATGCGAGAGGGCTGGGCTGCGGTGTGACGTGTGTGTGACATGCCTATGACATGTATGAGGGTGGCACATGGTCACAGGAGAGAGGCTGCGGTGTGACGTGTGTGACATGTACAAGGATGGCACATGGGCACAGGAGAGGGTCTGGACTGCGGTGTGACATGTGTCACGTGTGTCACGTGTGTCACGTGTGTGACATGTACGAGGGTGGCACATGGGCACAGGAGAGGGACAGGCTGCGGTGTGACGTGTGTCATGTGTGTGACATGTATGAGGGTGGCACATGGGCATGGGAGCAGGACTGTGGTGTCACATGGATTTGAGGACAAGGGTGTGACACATGTTACAAGGTGGAGGGTGGCACATGGGCACTGGAGCAGGATGGGCCGCGGTGTGACGTGTGTGACACGCATGAGGGTGCCACATGGGCACAGGAGAGGGACAGGCTGCAGTGTCACACACATGTGATAGGGTGAGGGTGCCACATGGGCACAGGAGTGGGATGGGCCACAGTGTCACACACATGTGACAGGGTGAGGGTGCCACATGGCACACAGGAACAGAGCAGGCAGCAGTGCCACGCACATGAGACAGGGCAAGGGTGGAACACAGAGCTCAGGGGCTGTGCAAGGCTGGAGCACCCACCCGTGGCGTGGCACAGGGCTGGCACACACATGTGCTGACACAAGGCTGGCACACCCGTGTGGTGGCACAGGGCTGGCACACCCGTGTGGTGACACAGGACTGGCACACCCAGGTGAGGTTCACAGTTCACTGAAAGAACAACCCAAGCCCACGTGGCTCCCGGTGCAAAGTCTGCACACAAGTGACACGGGCGGTTTGCACAGGCAAGGGGGGTGTGGGTGTGTGTGGGTGTGGGCGTGTGTGGCACGTGGGTGACACTGGTGAGAGTGCCAGGCTGGTGCCAGGGGCTCTGCACAGCTCTGAGGAGGAGCTTTACTGGGATGGAGCATCAGGAGCCCGTGGCAGAGCCGAGCCATGGCCTTGAGCCACGGCCTTGCACCGAGGCAGCACCGTCTGTCCACCAGCGTGCCCACCAGCGTGTCCGTGGGGACATGGGGACAGGGGGACACGGGGGTGGGTCCACTGGCTGCACGGGGTAACCCGGTAGGAGGACTGGGGCACCCCAGCCGGGGCTGGGCACGGACTGAGCTGGAAAGTGCCCCGGGTGGGCTTGGGAGCTGTGACACCGCCCTGCAGCCCCACAGTGTCCCGGGAGGAGCTCCGGGACAGCGCTTTGCATTTCTATACGTGCCACCCACGGCCCGGAGCAGTGACAGCCTTTGCATGTCTATAGGTGCCCAGCTGGGCCATTAAATCGGGCCGGAGCCTCCTCCCTCACAGCCTTTTGGGTGAGAATTGCCCTTTTCCGGGGGGACCTTGTGGGTGTGGGGACATCAGGGTGTCCTGCCACCCTGCCCTGGGGCTTGGGGACATCAAGGTGTCCTGCCACCCACTCTGCCCTGGGGTGTGGGGACATCTGAGTGTCCTGCCACCCTGCCCTGGGGCACTGGGACAGGAGAGGATGTGGTCCAGGCAGGACCACGCTGGCTGTTGGGGGCCACTGAGCCGGGCTTTGGCACCAGCTCAGGGTCACCCTGTGTCAGTGGGGTCACATCCCCCCCTCCTGCACTGGGATGAGGCTCCAGGACCACTTGCTTCCATGGGGCCTCTGCAAATCCTTTGGGATGTGGCTCCTTGCCCCCCGGCAGGGCACGGGGACAGCCCGGATTTGGGCTGAGAAGTGGCATCGTGGCTGCGGGCAGGGCGTGGGGCTGCCGTGCTCCATCCTGGGGTGGGAGGGGTGCACCGTGCCTGAAACGCAGCCAGAGCAGGATATTCCCAGAGCAGAGCTGGTACATTATTGAACACCTGCATCTCCTGACAAGACTCTGCCTTCAGTGGAGACGAGGAGCTGTTTATTTGGGGCACTTGCACAGCCCTGTGACGGGGCCAGGGGCTGGGACGTGTCCCTGTCCCCACAGCCGTGTCCCTGCTCCTGTCCCCACAGCCCACAGCCATGTCCCTGCCCTGTCCCACAGCCATGTCCCTGCCCTGTCCCCACAGCTGCTCCCTCATCCAGAAATGCCTCCAAACTCATCCGCTCTTCCCTTTGTATCCTTCCCCCCCTCCCCAATGTCCGTACGTGCAGAAAGCTCCATAACTAGGAATGCTTTTCTAAAGAAAACACTAAAATCATCAAGTCAGCAGTGCTTAAACTGCTCTGACTGCCTCTTAAATAATCAATTCATTTTTAATTAGCTTACCACAAAAATTCCATTAAATTTAAATAAATAGACATGGCAGGAGTTCTCCGAGGCACAGCGGGCTCCGTTTAAAGAATTCTCTTTGACTTCGTGAGGTTGGTCTTTAATCACTTTGTTGTCCAAGTTCTTGTGTGGCCCAAGGAGGCTCCTGGGCTGCTAATAAAGAGTAATGGAAGCTTCCAGGATTTCCCAGATGGGTCCAGCCCAGTCCCAGCCATCTGGCTGCCGTGCAGGAGTTCGGGGCATCACTGCTGGCTCCTGGCAGGTAGCGGTGAGTGGGTCACTTTGGAAGCACCTGCCCTGAGCAGGAGATCCTTTTTTCACTGATTGCTTGGAGTTTTCCATTAGGAAGAAGAGAGGGAAGTGAGGAAGGGCAGTGGCCTGTTTTCTGCTGGTTCAGGGAGCTCAACTGGCCCCTGAGAGATTGAGAGGCCCCAAGAGCTGGGAGCCAACCTGTCCCCTTGGACAGCTCTGAGATTTTGGGGGATTGAGTGTGTTGGGGACCTACAGAAAATCTCTTCTAGATGTAGTGACAGGACCAGGGGAAATAGGTTTAATCTGAAAGAGGGGAAATTTAAATTGGACATTGGGAAGGAATTCTCCCCTGTGAGGGTGGGAGCCCCTGGCACAGGCTGCCCAGAGCAGCTGTGGCTGCCCCATCCCTGGAAGTGTCCAAGGCCAGATTGGACGGGGCTTGGAGCACCCTGGGCTAGTGGAAGGTGTCCTTGCTCATGGCAGGGGGTGGCACTGGGTGATCTTTAAAGTCTTTTCCAACCCAAACCACTCCAGAATCTTTTCCCCCTCAGCCCTGTGCTTGTCCCTGTGCCCACCTGCAGCTCAGCTCTGCAGCTGGACCCTCCAGGGACTGCCAGGGCTCTGAGGGCCTGTGATTTTCCAGGGACACCAGTGACCCACAGCATCAGCCCCTCCAGAGTGTCAAGAATCCACTTCCAAACCATCAGCTGCTGGATTTTGCTGGTGAGGAGCTCTGTGAGAGGTGCCCATCTCCTCCCAGGGTGTGCTGGTCCTGCAGCTCTGGGCTCCGGGCTGGAGCAGTTCAGAGCTGAATTTTTGTTGCCACCACCAGGTGAAGCAGGTTGGACAGGGAGGAGTGGGAATTCACAGCCCCCTGGATGTGGCTGGAGAAGGGATCTTGCCCTGGTCGGTGCCCAGCACAGTGTTTGGCTGCTGCCCAGCCCTGCAGAGGCTCACAGGCAGCTGGCACAGCCCCTCCTGCCCCACCACTCCCACATCCCAGCTCTGCTCCCACACAGCCCCCCGGGGATCCCCCAGAACGGGGATCCCCCAGAAGGGGGGTCCTGGCTGCTGCGGGCATTGGGGGACACAGGGACGGCACCAATGTCCCAAGGAATCCTTGGGAAAACGATGCTCCAAGCACTTCCTGCACAAGCCGCGTGCTGAGGCACCTCTGGAGCTCATCCCACGCAGGTTTATTCCCCTCGGGATGCGGGGTCGGCTCCTGCCACACTCCCCGGGCCATCAACCCTCGGGGCAGGGGGAGGGCTGGGCGCGGGGTGGGGCTGTGCTGGGTGGAGGGGCTCGAGGTGCACAGTCAGCTCCTCCAGCATCTCCCTCTCAGCAGCGTCTCATCTGGAGTGCTGACCCAATTTACTTGACAACAACAAGTTGGAATCACGAGGCAGGTTAACGCAGGCAGGTCTGTTCCCATCGGGTTAAATATCCCAGCTGGAGCCCCTGCAAGAGCAGGGCGGGACGCTGGGGGTCCACAGCCCCGGGGGGGGGCAGCTCCCTGCTCCAGCCCCCTCCCGCTGCCCCAGCTCTGCAAAAGCCTCCCATCAGCCTGGTGCCCACACCTGCCTGTTTGTTCCTAATTTGGGCTCTCCTGGGGTGGTTTCCCCCTGTGCCACCCAAAGCCCGTTTTTGGGGCAGCGTTTCACGGCAGGACCAGCAAACCCCGGGCTCTGCCCACCTCGTTTTGTGGAATGCGGCTGTTCCGCCCCAGCTGGAATTGCACATTTCCATCCCTGTTGGCCTTTTGATAGTCCTGTGGAACAAGGCAGGAGGTCTGACACCCCAAACCAGCCCAGCCATGCACAGCCTCCCTTCCCCTCGAGCCAAACAACCCCCGAGCAGTTTGACTTTCCCAAGCCCCATTAGAATTTCCTGGGGTCCCTCCTGCATTGCACCAGGGAGGTGATGGAGCAGCATCTGCCCTTTCCATCCGTCCCAGCAGCTCCCTGGGCCAAATCTCCCCGGGAATGCTCTGCCTGCAGTTGCCACAACAACAAAGTGATGCAACAGTTTCCTCTCGGGATGCAGGAGATGTCGGTGCTGAGGACCAGGGGGGTGTGAACTGTCTGGCCACGCTGGTGCTGGAGGAGATCCAGGCAGGGTGAATCCCATCCTGGTTGTCAATGTCCCCACTCTGGTCCTGGTTCTATCTGAGCCCAGTTTGGGGGGTTTTGTCCCCGCTGAGCTGTGGCTGCCGCTGCCACCATCCTCTCCCAGGGGAGAGCCGTACACGAGGAGCCAGAGCCCCAGATCCAGCAGGGAACGAGATGGACAAATAAATCCAGGGGGAGCTGCTGTGCCGGGCACAGCCCCCGGCACACAAATCCCTGGCTCGGCCCCCGGGGCAGCCCCGAACCCCGTGGAAGTTACGGGGAATGCGTTCAGTGGAACACAACAGCTCCCTCCCACCCAGCCCTTGGAGGATCCCCTCAGCTCTGCTTTGCCAAGGAAAAACAAGCCCAAACTGCTCCTTTTGGGCTCTGCTGGAGCTTCAGCTCCCGGTGCTGCAGCCCCGGTGTGTGAGAGCAAACCCACAGTGCCAGAGAGCCCCTGGAGCCACACAGGGACCCTCTGCTCCCCCAGCCCCCACAGAGGGACAGCGAGGCCAAACCAGGTGCTGGGGGTGGGCTGGGGGGTCCCTGCTGTCGCCTCCCACCTCTGCCACCCTCTGTTGCCCCCGGTGTTTGGAGCAGCTGGGGCTGGGGGCACCCCAGCAACGTTTCACGGGCAGAGCGAGGCACAGGGCCCAGCTTTCCACAGGCTCTGGGCTCTTCCCAGCCTCCAGTGGGCTCTTCCCGGATTCCATCTCGCCAGGCTGGGCCCGCTCCCACCAGGCCTTGTGTGGAACCGGTTCCATTTCTGAGCAGGAAGCCCCAGTGGTTGCTCCTCAGGCTCCAGGACGGTCCCATTCCCGCCGTGCCCGGCCCTGTGTCCCTGTTTCAGTGGGGACAGTGGGGGAATGAGGGCTCAGGGTTGGTGGGCACGAGGGGACCCCACCAGCTGCCCCTGCAGCGGTGCCAGAGCCGCCCCCCCAGCGCAGGGCCCGGGGCACCCGCGGCACACGGAGCTCCTCAATGGGTCCCTTGTCCCCGCCGTGCCAGCTGGCCCAGGGGACACCAGCTGTGCCCACAGCTCACCCGTGCCCCGCACACTGACGGGGGGTAGGACCGGGTTTGGGGCACCCAGCACCCAAAAACAGGCACCCAGCACCCAAAAACGGGCACCCATTGCCCAAACATGAGCATCCGTCACTCCATTACCCAAATCTTGGACACCCATCACCCCCAACCAGCTACAGTTCATCCACCACCCAAACACAGGGCACTCGTCACCCAAACCCCATCACCCCAGCGTGAACCCATCACCCCCACCCAAACTTGGGGCACCCATCACCCCCAACCAGACACCACTGACCCGTCACCCAAATGTGAGCACCTGTCACCTGAATCTGGGACACCCATCATCCCCAACCAGCTACAGTTCAACCGTCACCCAAACGTGAGCACCCACCACCCCAATATGGGGCACTCATCACCTCAAACATGGGGCACCCATCACCCCCAAAGGGACACCACTGACCTATCACCCCATCACCCAAACACAGGGCACCCATCACCCCAAATATGGGGCACCCATCACCCAAACATGAGCACCCACCACCCCCACCCAAATCTTGGACACCCATCACCCCCGGCCAGCTACAGTTCACCCACCACCCAAAGACAGGCACCCATCACCCCAAACACGGGCACCCATCACCCCCAGCCAGACACCACTGACCCATCACCCATCGCCCAAACCCGGGGCGCCCCTCACCTCAACACCCACCGCCCTCACCCAAACGCGGGTCACTCCCTGCCCCGACACGGTCCCCACGCGTGTCCCCAACCCCCGGCAGGTCCCGCCGTGTCCCCCCGGCTCTCCCGGGCCACCGGCGCCACCTCGCGGGGAGAGGCAGGGACGGGTAGGGACGCGACACGGGCACCCCACACAGGGCACCCCACACAGGGCACCCCACACAGGGCACCCCAAACAGGGCAGCCGTCCCCAGATGGGGGGGCAGAGGCGGGCAGGGCTCACCCAGCACCCGGTCGAGGGCACCCAGGGGGGTCCCCCTGGCACTCGGGGTGCCACCACCCCACGGCACGGCCCTGCCCCTCCCTGCTGGCCCGGGCACCAGTGGGGTGGTGGGTGCCCATTTTGGGGTGCCCCATATTGAGGTGCCCCATGTGGCGGTCCCCAGACTGAGGTGCCCGTTTTGGGATGCCCGTTTTGGGGTGACCCGTGCCCTGGTGCTCCATACTGGGGTGCCCATTTTGGGGTGCCCGTGCCGGGGTGCCCCTGCTGAGATTCCTGTGCCCACATTGGGGTGCCCTGTTTTGGGGTGACCTCAGGACTGCGATGCTGGACCAGCCAAGGCCCAGTGTCACCTTCCCGGGGTCACACATCCCCCCTGTCCCATCTGCACTGGGCACCTGGACTGGGGCACCCCAAAACGGGCATCCCAAAACGGGCACCCCAAAACGGGCATTCAGTTGGCCCCTCAGATGCTGACCAGCCCCAATTTCACATTTTTTCCCCCCAGAACCCTTCACACAAAAATCTCAATTAATGTCACAGGGTAAAACCTCGTTAAACTTCATCAGGATGTGAAACCCTTGGGAGTGTTTTCCCAGTACCAGGAATGGGGGAGGAAGCTCCGGGATGTGCTGCCCTGGGGGAAAAGCAGGATCAGGCCCGAACCAGCAGCTCCCTCAGGGATGTGATGGCCGGGATTTTGTTTTCCCACCCACACCGGGACTCAGTAGCTCCTCTCAGAGCTCTCCCATGGCACGGCGTTCCTTAGGGATCCATCCGGTTCCTTCCCTGGGAATGCTTCCCTGGGAAAATACAACGGGAAAAACAGGAGGTGGCGTCATTTATACATAAAAATAAAATACATCGGAGCTGCAAAAGCCAGAAAAGACAAAACCTGGGAATTTTGAGCTCTGGTTATTACCTATGCCGAGTTGGGAATTTAAAGCTTTAGGTATTAGCTATGGAAAGCTGGGAATTTGAAGGTTTAGGATTCACCAGTGGCAGCGACGAGGGTTAGAGCCCCGCTCCCAATTAAAGGTGGTGTAAAGGAATCTCCCCCAAAACCCTCCAGGGTTTTCAGGAAGAAAAAGTCATTCCTGCCCCAAACGAAAGTTTCAAGGCTGAACCAAGTCAGGAGGAGAAATCCTTGGAAACTCAGTCTGGAAGGATCAGTTCGTCTGCAGGTGTTCCCCACACCCTGGGCTGCTGCATCTCCCAGCCTGGCCCTGTCCCGGTGACAAAGTGACGGTGGGACGGTGTCTGCATCGCTGCAGCGGGCTGCGTCAATCCCAGGGCTTTTCCCAAGGTTTTTGGGGAGCCCCTCGTAGGGCAGCGCCAGCAGAGGCGGGGGAGCAGTGCAGGCGAGCCCCCCAGGGCTGAGGAAGGGGCAGGATCCCCTCCCTGCCCCTCTGTCAGCGCTGCTGCTCACACAGCCCGGGACCCCGCGGGGCTCTGGGCCCCGGGCCGGGTCCTGCAGCTCGTTAAACACCCCAAGCGCTTCCCGGGTTGGGGTTTCCCTTCACCGGTCGGTGTTTGCTGCTCCCATCCCACGGGATGGGAGGGCGGGACCCCCTGGACCTTGTGTCCCCGATGGGCGGGGCCTACGCGGAGTGGGCGGGGCTGGAGAGCGGAGCGGTGGGCGGGGCAAGATCGGGGGCGTGGCAAGGTGGGCTGTGGTCTGGGCTCCTGCGGGGGCGTGGCCAGAGTGGCTGGGCGTGGGCTAACGGGAGTGGGCGGGGCTGACAATCCATGAATGGGCGGAGGTCTGGCTATGGGGGCGTGGTCATGAGGACAGGGGCGTGGCCAGGAGCTACCGGGGGCGCGAGCTGATTGGAGTGGGCGGGAACGAGCAGCTGCACTCGGACTATTGGGCGTGGCCATGGGGCAGGGCGTGGCTAGCTGGGCTCGGGGGCGTGGTCATGTGGGAAAGGGGCGTGGCCGGGGCGGGCAGGGGCGTGTCTAGAGAGGGGGCAAAGCGGGCAGACCCGGCAGGGGCGGGGCGAGAGGGCGTGTCCTCCCACTCGAGGGGCGTGTCCATGCATCAGGGGCGTGTCCACGCGGTCTGGGGGCGTGGCTGGAGAGCGGCGAGCCTGGCGGGCGCGCCAGAGGCTGCTGGGGGCGTGGCGACACGCGTGGGCGTGGCCTGAGAGGTGTGGGCGTGGCTAGAGAGAGCGCGGCGCGTCTGAGAGGGCCGGCGGGGGCGTGGTCTCTCGGCGAGGGGCGTGGCCTCACAGGGGGGCGTGGCCTCGCCCTCAGCTGACCGGCCGCCATTTTGTCGGCGCCGGAGCGCCAGGGCCGCCCGGAGCTGCGCCCGCGGCCGGGGCCGCCCCTGCCCTGCCCTGCCCGCCCTCCCGCCCGCCGGGGCCGCACCGCCCGCACCCCACCAGCCCCTCCGAGCCCCCCGGCATGTGAGCGCCCGGCGCCGCTGCTCCCACCCGGCTCCGAGCGGCAGCGGCACCGCGGCGGCCCCGCCACCCCCCACCCCGGCCGGGCCTGGCCCCCTCAGCCCGGCGCAGGCCCCGCCGCCGCCATGGCGCTGAAGATGGTGAAGGGCAGCATCGACCGCATGTTTGACAAGAACCTGCAGGACCTGGTGCGCGGCATCCGCAACCACAAGGAGGACGAGGTGAGGGCCGGGCCGGGGGGTGTCGCCGCTCGCTGCCCGGAGGGGCCGTGTCTGGGGTGCGGGTGTGGGCTCGGGGAAGGGGGAAGCGGGAATCAGAAGGAGGAAGGCGACGCCGGGGTGTGGGGAAGGAGGGACGGGCTGGGGGAGAGCACGAAACTTCACAAGGGAGGGTCACGCTTGGTGCTCGCCTTCCCGTTTAGTGTGGTATTGAGGCGTTGAGATCCCTGGTATACATATATATATGTACACACACACATATATGAGGAATATAGAGAACTAATATAGAGGAATTCCTTCCTCCACAGCCCTACAGTCACGTGTAGTCAACTATATGTTCTTCACCACGAAGCTGATCTCCAGGAGAGCTGAGCTCAGTCACAATTCAGCTTCCAGGTTATTCCCGCTGTGCGTCTTCTGACTGAAAAGCCCCTCTCTCGGAGCTCTTTCTGAGCAGCACTCACTTGTGGGTGCTGGCCTGTTATCCCTCGTGCATGAGAGGCACGTGATCAGGAAATTAGTATAGGTGAAATAATTAGTCATCAAGAACGTGTTATGTGAGACTCCCCAGCGAGGTGTCACATGGGGACTGGGAGGTAACGGGCTCCGAGGATGTCATTCATGTTCATCTTCAAGTCAATCACGACCTGAGAAGCTTTTTTCATGTCTGGTGTAACAGTTGGGCTTTGCTGGGGTGTTGGGGAGTTGCTCTGGGTAGTAACAGGCTTAAAAAAAAATAAGACTACAATGTCTCTTTATACAAATACAATATCCAAGTGGTGCTGTCCAAAGCAGCTGGAAAAGTTGTGAACGTGTAACTAGATTAAACACTGGGAAAACAGATTTTTTTCATTGCTGGTGCTGCTGGGCTGAAACATAAAATAGAACTTTCAAAATGTCTGGACTGTTCAAATGGTTTTTAAGTCTCTTGTGCACAGGACAAGGTACTGTTACACTTGGAAACTTGTATGATTTTATAGAATATGCTGAGTTGTAAGGGACCCGTTGGGATCATGGAATCAGGTTTATTTTAGTTTAAGTTAAATTTATGGGTGTTGGTTCGGTGGCAGAGGAAAACACTGCCCTGCAAAATGTGGGGAAGCGTGACAGAAAAGTGGAAAACCCATTTCTGCATGGAATTTGTTATGAGTCTGACGTTCTCCCCAAACCTGGCCCTGCTGAGCTGTGTTCCTGTGAGCCGTCCCCACAGCAGTTTGTCTGCTGTGCTGCTTTTAGTAAACCTGCTTTATTCTTTTGTGCGTAGGGCAGAAAATGTTTCATCAACTCTCAGACCTCTGAGGATCCCCCTGGTGAAGGTCCAGGCTGGTCAGGACTAGTGGCTCCAGTTCTTTGAGAAGAACAGAACTTGCTGTTCTCCTTTCTCAAACAATTCTGTCACAAACAGCTTCCTAAAGAGCACGAGTGCAGCATGAACAGGTTCCTGTGCATCATGAGCCACTCGGAGCTTGTTTTCAGTCTGTGACAAGAAATGGTTAAAATACAGTGGCTTTGGTGTCCTTTGGAGCCAGGAAAGAACACACCTTGGATAATTTTGCAGGGCTCTGTGTATTTGAAGGAAGTTGTTACTCAATATATTCACATTCTGGGATTTAGTGAGGTCAGAGCAAAAGTGTTGTCTCTTACAACACATCTTAAACTCTTTAGTTTGGAGTACAAGTGGTAAGATTTCAAAACAGATAACTGTAGGGGTAATTCCTTTTTATATCCTCATGAGCACAGCACAAATTAACCCCCAAATTCCGGGTGTGTTCAGCTCATTAAGACTGGTGAAATGTGTGTGTTCTGTGGCACAGACTGTTTGGGAAACTTTCAAAGATCTTGCCTAATTCCAAGGCCTGTGCCTTGTCCTGGCTCAGCTGGAAAACCTGCTGTTGAGCTTTAGGGCCTGGATTAAATGCTGCCCAGACATTTGCTAACTTTCAGGTGATGTTACAAAATCAAAAAGCTCTTTTAGAGGAAGTAGCTGCAAAAATTCTTCCTCCTTCTCCTACAGTGCTTCCATTGTTCACTGTGTCTGTTAAATGCTGCTCCAGTACTGAATGTAGTTGTTTGACCAACATTTGTGTGTCTCAAGGATAAGTGTTCGAGCTTAAGACACACAGTCTGTCCTGTTCAGAACAGCAAAATTGTTTAAACAACCAGCAGTGTGGGGGGAGGATGTTGGCTGTTGGTCTCAGCTCAGCAGGAGTTAACTCCATGAAGAGCTGTCTCTGGAAAGGACAGTGGTTGTTCAATGAAAACAACATGGCAAGAAGTGAAGGCGTGATTTTTGCTTTGGTTTCTGATTTAGTTATTTTTTACATGTTGAGTTTTGTCTTTTGGAATTCAATCATATGGAAAAATCAGCCATCCCTTTTCCCCCCTCACCCTTCTGGGCAAGGAGGGTTTATTAGTTTCTCCTTCCTGCCCAGGTACCACGGCAGGTGAGTGATTTGTGTTGCACTGTCTCCTCTGCAGGATGTACCAGGTGCTTCTCACCTCATTTCACACGCGGCTTTCTCTTTGACAGCCCCGTTGTGCTCCTGCTTGATGGGTCTGTGATCCCCCTGTGTCCCTGGGACCCCAAATCTCCCCCACCACGGGAGGCTGCAGCTCTTTATTGGTAAATTCTGTGTCCTGCTCAGCTCCCAGAGGAGCTGAGGGTGCTGGAGCTGCCTGGCCTGCAGCTCCCAGCCTGTCTGCAGGGCGTGATTCCCTGTCAGAGGCATTCCCGTTGTCCTTCCCGGTCTGTATCCAGGGCTGAGCCGGTTATTTTGAGTTTCAACCACTGAAACTGCAGGATGTGAGGTAAGAGGGAGGAGGTGGTTAACACAGTCACTGTTCTGTGCAGGCTGTGTGCGTTTTCCAGTTTTCCAGGGAATGCTGGAGCTGCATCATGGGCCGAGGGGAAGGATGAGGTGGCAGCACAACATTAGCTCCTTGCCGGGTTTGACACGTTGTGTTTACTTTCCAACACTTCGGTCCCTGCGGTGTTTCCCAGAGCCAGTTCAAAGTCTGAGGCAAAGCCAGACGTTCCAAGAACGACTTGATCCTGCTGTGTTCTCCCAACTTTCACTCCCAATACCTCATTCTCTCTCTTTCTTTTGGAAAATGAGTCCTTTGGCTCATGAAAGCTGTGAGTCTCATGGTTTTGTACCCCATGGAATAACTTCTCCCACTTTGTGCTTATTCCTTATGGATCTGCTACACAGCACTCTCAGCTTGAACCCCAGGCTGTTAGAAGTATACTGGACTTTTTCCAAGATATTCCAAACTGGTAGATGCTGTCTGTTCTCCCAACTGTGAAGTAAGGGATGGGACAATCCTGTGATGCTGTTTGGCTCTTGCACAGTGTTTTGTGTTTGCAGTTAAGGAATTTGTCGTTGCCACCAAGGAAGCTGCTGTCAGATGCTGTGGTGAGAGGCTCCTTTATAAAACTGAAGTAATAAAGGAGCAGAAGCAGAGATGTCAATCAGGTGCTTTGTCCTGTCCAGACCACAGCCCTCTGTTTCAGGTGTCTCTGATTTACTGGAGGACACTTATGGAGGGAGAAGGGATTCAAAAAGTCCTGCATGAAATGTCTGCACACTTCTCTCATAACTTGAGAAAATCCCCTCCCTCTTCTCCCAGGCTGTGCTGTGTGTGGCAGGATCAGCCCTTTGTGTTCTGTTAATCGATACTTTCAGGAAAAAGCATATTAAAAAATTCATTTTGTTCTCTAGGGTGTTTGGTGATAGTTGTCTCGTTGCTGGTTTACATTTAGGAAGCTGTTTTGTACAGAAGCAAGTTGGAGGAGTGAAAGGAGCAATCCGTGCTTCTGGTTGGAAAAAAACATTCGTGTCAGTTGATATAATGCTGAAGAGAAACGTTTCACTGCTCAGCCTGGGCAGCAGGTTACCTAAGGACAGGGGACTTGCTTTGTTCAAAACCCTTTTTCCCTAAATAAAGGGCTGCTGTGCTCCACTGCACCTCCAGCTTCTCCTCCACAGTGATGTCTGGAGGAGTTTTGAGGAACCTTTGAGCATCTCAGCCTGTCGTGAGCGAGGCCAAAGGCCTTCTAATGCTGTGGCTCCTGGGCCTCGGCCACTGGGGGAGTACTGGGATCTGATGGCAAAGGATGTGGGATGGAACATCAGCAGGGCATTTTGAGGAATGCTAAAAAGCCTTTTGGTGCCTGAGGCCGTGCAGTTCATTGATGACAGGCGGCCCTTTGAGGCTGTGCAGCTGATCAGTCACTGCGTGGCATATGTGTGTTAATCTCTCTGAAGGCAGCTCATTATTCCACCCACTCTCGAGTGGCTCTGGGGTTGCTATTGTTAATTCTTTGAATCACTGCGAAAGACGAAGTCGGAAATAGAAACAATACACAAAGAAGGTTGGGCAAGGACCTCACACCAGTGGGGGGAAAACCAGTGTGGGCTGTGTGTGAGTGTCCTGCCTCACCTGCCCTGTCCTAGGGACAGGGCCTGCAGCGTGGAACACGAGCCAAGGCGTGGCTCTGTTCTCCTGCAGGGGCAGCTGAGCCTTTGCATTAGTGCTGCCTTTCATGAGCTCCTTGCTTTCTCCTGTATTAAATATTACTTAATTGGCTGTGGCGTAAGTGGGGCTAACAGCTTTGTTCCCAGTCCAGGTTGGTTTGGAGCTGTCTCTGCTGAGGGTTTGAAAGGATCCAGACGTGTGGAAGGAAATATTGTGCCTGGCCAGGTGCAGGGCAGGGGAAGAGCTTTCTGCTAACTAAGGAATGGACTGGCCATGCACTGTGCCTTTAGTGGGGCCAGTAAAGGAACAGCCTGATAAATCAAAGTAAAATACAAATATAAATTCCATTTCTGCACTGTGATCGTGTGCAGAGACTTATTTGCTGCTTTTTGATGCAGATCTTGGTCCCAGTGCTGAGTGCAGAAAATAGGGCCTTTTGTGATTTCCTGTCATCAGTGGCCACTCAAGGGAGTGAAAAGCTCTTCCTCCACAATGTGGGTTAGAGAATACATTTGTGTACAGAGAGTACCTTTAGATTGTTCACTGGGGAGTGTTGAACACTCCCTGCTACTGTGTCCTGTTCTGTGCCATGTAAAGAGCAGCAAGGGCAGCATTACAGACAGAACCGAGTCATGGGAGCGGTCACAAAGAAGCATTTGTGTTCCTTAGGTTATTAAAAACCTCTGATCAGTGAAATGCTTCCTAATCTAAAGGGGAGTCTGCTAAAATCCAGGTGGCAGGAAGCATAAAGATGTTGGAGTAGGGGAAAAGGTGCAGAAAATAACATGGTTAGTGGTGGTGTTAGTAGCTCATAAAGGTGATGCTGTTTTTAAATGAGAAGCAAACGTTCAAAGTAACTGAAATAACTGGAAGAAGTGAGTCCTATTGGATCCTGAGTGTAACTGGGCACAAAGATGGTTGGGTCATACCAGCTCCCCTCATCCCTGAGCAGTCAGGGTTTGTGACCCACAGAGTTCAGTGCTGGGTTTGGATTAGCTGTTTCTTTTTAATTGCTGTTTCTGGGATGACCTGGATGTTCACACCTGAAAGCTTCCACTGAGCAATTCCCGGGTTAAAAGGTGTGTAAATGGAGGGAGGTGTCGGTGTGGGAATGTTGAAACTTTCTCCTGGTTGGCTCAGTCTCCACGGCAGGGCTGTATAAAATCCATCACTCCAAGCTATCACTGAGTCAGCTACAGCCTGGAGAGTGTACCTTTGTTTGGAAAGAATGGTGTGATTGTTCAGCAGGGAGGAGTGAACAAACTTATTTAATGACACAAATATTTGTGCTGAATTTAAGAAGTCGGCAGTGGCTGCTAATAATGTTTTTCTTCATTATCCTCCTTACCTTTCCATAACTATGAAGCCCGCATGGCTGTTACAGCTTTGTAATTTTTCAGTGTTCTGTTTTTATACAGTATTAGTACATCATTAAGCATCTCTTTTGGTGATGTTTCCTTCTGAACTGATTCCAGTCAGCTGAGTTTTTTCAACAATAGCTACTTTAGTTCCCTAGAAGGAAGTGACTGTTTCCTATGCATCCAACAAAGCACGTGCTTGTAATGAAGCCTGACTTGAGCAGAACCTGAAAGTGCACAGAGGGATGTCTGGAATGAGCAAGTTGAAAAATCTACTGTAAAAACACTTGCAGAGCTTTTTGCAAAGTAAGGTAAAAATAAAACTTGGAGTACATCTTGTATTTGCACTTTTATCTGACACATCTCTCCAGGCTTGAAGTTGTCTGCTCGGATATGATTTAGACAGCAGAGGCCCCTGAGGATTTGTTTAATTGCTGCAATTAAATTAACAAATGCTGTGATCAGACTGGAGATGGATTTATATTAAGGGACTGATCATTCTCAAGATAATTAAGGGCCATCTCCAGCCCCTGTTTGCTGATTCACACCAGGGTTTGGGGGTTGCTGCTTCCCCCTTCACTGTTGGCCCCTCGGCCAAACCTGCCTGCGAGGGGTCAGGATGGCTCTGAAATCCATCTTTGTGTGCAGCAGTGAACTGTCTCTGGCCTGGAGCATCTCTCTCCTGAGGAAAGGCTGAGGGAGCTGGGGCTGCTCAGCACCCAGAGGAGACTGGGAATGCTGCTGGTGCTGCTGTGCTCAGCCTGTCTGGGTGCGTGTGCTGGCCTGGGTCTGGCTTGGAATCACTTTGGACAAGCAGCTGTTTCTTCCCTGAAACCCAGCCCTGGTGTTCTGTACCTGTTCAGAGGGTCATGTGTGTTTTTTGTGGTGCCTTAAGGGGCTGTGGTGGTTGGCCTGGGTTTGGTGTCTGCTCTGAACTACTTGCAGAGCATCTCTCTGGATCTTTAGAATAAGGTTCAAAGGTTTTTCTTGGTTTATGGGTCAGTTTAGAATGCATCACGCCAGGTTTGAGTTGGTATGTATAACTTCAGCAAACATAAGGAAAAGAAAAAACCTGTACATTGACTTCTTGCATTCCTTTCAGTGTTGTTTGGCCAGGGAGCCTCGTGATCTTGCTGTGGTTGGAGTGGACAAGGGGGCACTGGCTAATGCATCGTGTTTCTGATAAATAATACACAAGTCTGCTGCAAATGGCCCAGCAGAGGTTCACCCTGGTGCTGCCAGGGTGTGTCACCAGGAGCACAGCACACTGTCTGGCATCCTTACCCCAGGATGGGTGAATAAATCCTTGGAAAGCTGGGCAGCAAGGGCAAACTCGTGTTAAAACATGCACAATTTATCAGCAACCCAGTGGGAGATAAACTTGGCTTTATGAAGGTCCTTCCAAGTTGGAACCTGTTTCCTGAGTGTGTCTCGCAGCTCGGTGCCCTCTGCCCTGCTGGACTTGGGCTGGAATGAGCTCAGGGCACTTCCCATCTCTCTGCTCACCTCTGGTGTGTTCTCATCTGCTCTGCTGCTTCGTGGCTCTGCTGGAGTGAGCCCGAGCAGCGTGTGTGGGAGCACCCTTGGAATTCACTTTCTCCCCAGCCACGGAGAAATCTGAACAAAGGATCTTGTTATTTATCCCAGAGAGCTTTTCCTGCAGTATTTAAACAATGTCCTATTTTTACTTAACATCTAATATGTTGATTTCTGATGCTTTCCAATGAGTGGAAAGCAGCACCTTGTGCTTGTTCCTCCTCTTGGCTGTTGGTTCAGTTGATAATTCTGTGCTGTCACAGTACAGTGCTCATGTCCAAGGACTGCAAACACTGAGAATCTACATGACTAGTTCAGTGGTGCTTGGCATGAAGTGCTGCTTTTGGGGAGCCTGATGGAAGCCTGGCAAGTGATCCCTATTTCTTCCCAGCCTCTTGCCGAGGCAGCTGATCTGTGCTGAGCTGTACCAGGATCTGCCTGAGGCATAACAAGTTTGGAAAGTTGTTTCACCTCCACAAGGTGTCTGAGGTGTGAAGCATCCTGGTCATGTCACATGGCCTATGTGCCACAGGTAATGTTTGTTAAGGTTATTAAAAGAAGAAAAGAGAAAAAGGAGGGGGTGGTTGTTGCTGGTTTCCTGGAAGTTGATCTTCCTCTCATGTGAGATCATCATGTGCTTGTGCTCAGCGTGATTTCATGGAGTTCATTTCAAAGTCCTACCAAAAACTGATCAATCCTACATTGCTTAAAACAAAAGAAATGTCATATTTCATGCTTGTTATTTAATTTCATCTTCTAATTATTCCAAACTTTTGTGGTTTAGAATGGTGTAATTACGCATTTATGTCGGAAAATACCTTGCTTGTTGTGGCATTCACTGTTAATAATCCCTCCCTTAAAACACTGTATTTAACCCTGAAAGAGCACAACAAAGAGGGACTAATATTTCCTGACATTTTGCTCCTGTGTCTGGGCTGGAAGGGCTGTTGAGTGACAGCTTTGACTCTCAAATCAAGTGCATTTGGTTTGCTGGGCTGTAACCCTGAGCAGGCAGGAAAGGTTCTGCAGTGATCTCCATTCCAATCCCAGTGTCTTCTCATGAGCTGCTGATGGACAGTCCCATTTCCTAGGAATGGACTTGTTGTTCAGATCAGGGATTTTTCAACTTGGTTCACATACTGCTTTTGTGAATGTCTCTGGAATTGTCAGCAAACCCCAAGTTCTGTCTTGGCCCCAGCTTGGAATAAGGGTTTAGTGTTTTTCAAAGTTAATTCAAAAAACATGGCTTGGGAAATGAAAAATCCTATAAAGTGACATTTTGGCTTCTTACCATGACCCACTTTCATTTCAAAAGGACTGTGTCTTTGATTCATGATACTTTCCTTTTTATTTTAGCCACTCACACTCATTTAAATGCACATATTTTCGAGGTGAGATCTTGGAATTCTTGAGGAATTCAGGCTTATTTTAAACCCAGCCTGTCTATCTTGTTAGTGGCTGTAAAATGCTTACAGCATCTCTCTGGTGGAACGCACTGAGAAGTGCAGTTGTGACTGTGCTGTTTGCACAGCTTTGTTGAGTAATCTCAGCTCCATCTGCAGCTGTACGGGGTTAGCTGGGCTGCTGGGGTGTTGTGGGATGTGCTTGGAGGATGGCAGTGAGAACAATCAATCCCGAGTGGTTGCTATAGCATTTCATTAAGGGGCCTTTTCCACTTGGCATCCAAGCAGGAATAAAAGAGCTCCTCTCAGCTCGTTCCCCTGTGCTCTCAGAGCCCTCCAGCTCTGCCCCTGCTGCCGGCCTTGTGCCTGATGGCTCTGCTTGTCCTCGCCCACACCGAACCAGACACGGCTCTGAAAAGCTGCTTCCCTCCCTCAGAGTCTGGCTGGGCACGGCCAGAGGTCTGGAAATGCTGGCACTCAGAATCTCCTCAGTCCCCTGGCCAGAAGGTGTGAGAGGACTTCAAATGACAGTGTCACAGGATTAGTAGGGAATTAATAGTTCAGAAATATATTGATAATTTAATGAATATTGTGAGTATAAACAATGGGGTGATTCTGTACCTGGAGTCAGTTCTGGGCCCCTCACAACATTGAGGGGCTGGAGCATGTCCAGGGAAGGGAAAGTTGCTGGGAAGGGGTTGAAGCAGCAGGAGCAGCTGAGGGGGTCGGCCTGGAGAAAAGGAGGCTCAGGGGGGACCTTCTGGCTCTGCAACTCCCTGACAGGAGGGGGAGCCAGGGGGGAATTCAGGCTCTGCTCTCGGGGAACAAGGGACAGGAGGAGAGGGAACAGCCTCGGCCTCCAGCTGGGCCAGTGGAGGCTTAGATTGGATATTAGGGAATATTTCTCCATGGAAAGGGTTGTCAGGCACTGGCACAGCTGCCCAGAGCAGTGGTGGAGTCACCATCCCTGGAAGTGTTCAGACATCCTGTGGATGTGGCACTTGGGGACAGGGGGTTAGTGGTGAATATTAACAAGCATTGGACTTGGTGATCTTAGAGGTCTTTTCCAGCCTTAATGATTCTGTGATTCATGGGACTTCCAAAGCATTTAAGGAAAAACTGAACCAGAAGTATTGATTTTTAATTACCACACCAGGAAATTCCTGTATTGGAAGGATTTATGCAGAAACAATCAATGCTGGGAAGGATGTCCAGATTTTGTCCTGCTTCAGTATGTAAATGTGTGTGTGGGGGGGGTTCTTCCAACTATTTCATTGCATTGGGTGGTGGTTCTCCCTTTTCCTGGGTGGTCTGACCCCACACAGGAGCTGCAGTGGGGCCTGAGGCTGTGGGTGAGTCAGTGGGAAGTGCTCTGAGGCAGGTCCTGCCTGCTGCTGTGCCGAGGTCAGTGATTCCTTGAGGCAGAGCCTCACTGAGAATCCTCTCACACCTCCCAGTTCCCTCTGCTCACGTGGGTGTTCAGTCTGGCTGGGTGTGCTGCCTGGGCTTCCCATTTAAATGGGAGACTAAATAGATCAGTTTTCTTCATATTGCTCACTCAGGGCAGTGCTGCTCCACCAGATTAACAAAAACTTAATACCTGCTGATCCCATAAAGCTTTCTATATATAGGGGCTGTCATTCCTTGTGCTGGTTTGGGATTTGAAGGACAGCTGTTTTGGAAGGACTTCTTTCTGCTCTTCAGAATGCCTTTTTCTTGTGGTCTCAGTTCTGGTGGTGAGTCCTGTAATGCACTTTTGCAGAAGTTGGAGTGACTGGTAGGCAGGGACCTGAATCTGTCTGGGGGATGCTGGGGCTGTGACAACCGTGCCAGGCTGGGCACTGCTGAACTTCTCTGGGTCTGGTTGTCTTTATTTGCCCTCCCTGCTCACACAGGGGTTTCTGCTCACCTCCAGAGGAGCTGCCAGGAAGCTTAAACTAATATTTGAATCGTTTGGGGGTAGATCCAGTGGGAAAGGCCAGTGAGGTTTCTGGTTATGGGCACGAGGACTGAGAGCCTGTGTGAGTGCTGTGCACTGGGATCCAGTGCTGACCTCACTGCCTGCGATGTGGCAACGAGATCCTCCCGGGGAGGATTCTGTGACACTGTCCCAGCGAGTTCTTCTGGGAGCATAAAATATTCAAGGCCAGGTACAATGTGTTTGAGGATCAGTTGCATGTTTTGTAAGTCTCTCTTTCAGCATCTTTGTTCAAGTGTTTATTTTCTCCTCTCAGGTTTTTTAGTTTAGGCTCAAGAGTTTTGAGTCCCATGTGAATTGTCTGGACCTGAATCACTTTCAGGTTTAGGATCCCAAATCTTCTGCTTCTGGTGGAAATCCCCTGGACATTGTTAAGCATCTAGGTTGAAAATATCTTTTTGGTGGAAGGTAGTGGTGTTCAGACAGGGTTTTCTTTGGGAATTAGGTAATCTGTTTCTGACCTGGTTCCTCTGGCAGTTAATTTATTTGTATGGAATGTGAAATGCCCTGGTGCATGAGTGGCTTTCAGAAGAGATTATTTCTCTGCATTTCAGTTTTCATGATCTCTGTAGCAGATACCCTCAGTACTTAAATCATAATAATTGTGAACTGGAAGAATCTCTGGCTGAGCTAACCCTGCTTATAAAGTAAAATCTGTAAAGATATTTTTAAATCCCACGTTTGCCACATCCTTCCCACAAGCACAGATGTGATTGTCTGGTAAGACACAAAAGACCAATATTTAAGTGTAAACATTGTGACATTTGGCTCTTTGAATTGCTGAGAAATTCATACAAATAACTGTTATTTATCAAAATGAGTAAATGGCAAAAGGACTCAACTAAGATGAACTGGGGGAGGGGTTCATGACTTTCCGTGGAGCTTTGTGACTGGGGGCCCTGGCAGGGAGCACCTTTATCCCTTCAAGCAGGAGGGTGGATGTGGGTGCACCCCTGCAGTGCCATCATGTGCAGGGTGCCCAAAAGTGGAGTAGTATTTTATCAGCATATTTTCCATCAGCCCCCTGAGATTTGTGGGTTATTAATAACATTTGGGCATTTGACACAGTTTTTTTGTAGTCACGCAGGGAGCAGGTTCTCTGGTGTCCCACAGGGGTGAGGGAGCACTCCAGGAATGGTGAACTGGGCTTTGTTCAGACCCCTGGTGCTCAAACCTCTGGTGAACAACGTTATTTTTGCGAATTTGGGAATCCAGAGCCCTGGACAGTGTAATTGTGAGGGAGAGGGAGGGGAAGGGAAACCCCCCAGGATCGTGATGGTTGTTTTTACCAAGCAACTCCATCAGAACCGAGTGCCTGCTGAAATGTGTGTGAGTGTGAGATTTGGGGCTGGCAAATACCAGGTTCTGCTGCTTCTGCCCATCTCCAGAGCTGGTGAAGGAACCCACCTTGGACTGTTTGTTTTCCTCAGGCCAAATACATCTCGCAGTGCATCGACGAGATCAAGCAGGAGCTGAAGCAGGACAACATCGCAGTGAAGGCCAACGCCGTCTGCAAGCTGACATATGTGAGTGCCTCGCTGGCCCCCCTGCCCCTGCAGCTGGGCTTTGTGCTGCCCCAGTGCCTGCTCTGCTCAGCTCTCAGGGCAGAGCCTGCACACTGCTGTTCTGCTCCGTGCAATTGGGTTTTACTGGCATGGATCAGGGAGCAAATCTGATTTCAGATGAGAACAGTTCTAATAAAAGGTTGTTTCTTATCACGTAGTGCCACAAGCACTTGAAACTGGTCTTGTTTCTCCTTGCTCGGTCCTTTGACATGGAGAAGACTAAAGTAATGATAAAGAATTATGTTCTGGTTTTTATTAAAAAAAAAAAAAAAATCCAGGAAGCAAACCCTTCACACCAATGCTCATATAATTGTATAGCATAGAATCCCAGACTGGTTTGTGTTGGAAGGGACCTTAAAGCCTATCCCTGCCCCGGGGAGGGACACCTTCCACTAGCCCAGGGTGCTCCTTTGATCCAACCTGGCCTTGGACACTTCCAGGGATGGGGCAGCCACAACCTCTGTTGCCTGGAATTAATGCAAACTGTTTAAAATTTGTTTCTGGTGAAACTTTGAGATTTCTTTCATTTCCTGTGAATGCTGTAGAATGTAATTTAATTTCTCATAAGCTGGAGATGTCTTACACCATTATTTTCAACCTCTTGTCACATCCTCAGTTTTGAGAGGTATCCTGATTTCCTCAAGTCTCTGATTTCAGAAGTTTCTCTTGGTTTCTCTGCTCACAGTTACAGATGCTGGGCTATGACATCAGCTGGGCTGCTTTCAACATTATTGAAGTCATGAGTGCATCCAAGTTTACATTCAAGGTGAGTTCCCAGTCCCTGCAGCTGTCCTGGCCAGGCTGCTTCTCGACTGGGTGTCCTTCTAGTCCAGTGGGGAATTCTTGGTCTGCCTCTGCTGGGTGTTTGACAACAGCTGTCAGATTCTTTTAGTGGAAAACCCAGGGTATTTTTGTGTGAAGGCCACCTGAGATTCCTAGTAGCAGGAGTGTTTTATTTTGTAATTTTTTATAATTTTTCTTGAAAGATTTGTTTCGTGCTCTTTCACCAAACAGGGTGGAATGTTGCTTCCTAAAGAATAATTTCCAAATTGGGCTTAAGTCCCTGAAAGTCAGGAGTCGACACAAAGTAAATGTGGTAGACAATCCTACCTTATTTCTACATCTTCATGGTCACTGAACCCATGTGTTGTAACAGAGTAGAGAAGGTGAAGGTGGTTTATTATCCGTAAACCAGATGTATTATTACTAGAGATGTTACTTGTCTGGGATTACTCTTTCCCCTTTCCTAGAAAACCCTATGTCCTAACTGCCCATATTTTTAATGTTGCTAGTCAAACAACCGGTTGTTCTTTATCAAAACATTGTGTAAATTGACTTTATAACCAAACTGTGCTTCCCTTCCTGCCCTCCCCCAGCGCATTGGTTACCTGGCTGCCTCCCAGTGCTTTCATGAGGGGACCGATGTCATCATGTTGACAACCAATCAGATCCGGAAGGTAAATTTGTTTCACTGTCTCTCACTCTCCCTTCTTGTGTTTTTACATCTGCACAAGGATTTGTCTTTCAGGAGTGTAAAGGTGTTCAGGCAGAGCTCTTGATTTGCATCATTGCACAGGCTGAGGGATTAATGGCACAGCCAGGATTGCCCCTTGTGCTGTCCCGCTCTGTCCCTGGGTTTGTCCAGCACAACAAGAGCTCCCTGACACTCCCTGGGCTCTCAGGCAGCCCCTGGGACAGTGGCATGGGCAGGAAAAACAGCTCCATTCCTGAAGGAGAAGGAGCACTCTCCAGCTCCCCAAAATCTTTACTTGTGAGGGCTGCTTTCTCCTGGAATGACAGATCAGACTTTGGCTGCTTTGGTACAGCTGGGGGTAAAAATGGTGCAGAATGTATGTAAAGTCCTGTATTCGTGTACCCAGGTGTGTTGTATTCATTTTCACTGGGGTTTTTCAGAATTGCTGGGTTACAGCATCATTTTCTCATTCCTCAGATCACAATTGTTTTTAAAGCTCTCAAGTTTGATTTTTTTTTTTTTTAAAGTATCACTTCTCTAAAACTTGACTGATCCAGTACAAGATGTGCCCAGATTTTTACTATCTAGGGAACCAAAATGTCTTTTACTTGCTTAAAAAAGATCAGTGGGATGTTATCCAGTATCTTCCCTAAAGAACTAGTGCTTTTGCCTTTATCTCTTAAACTGTTCTGCTCTGAATATGAATGTCCATCTATTTCTTGATTGTGGAGACTTGACTTTACTGAATTTCAGTCACTTGCTTGGCTACTTCTTCCACTTTGTGCTTGAGTTTTTTCTTAAAAGCATCTTTTTTTATGCCTTTTCATGTTTCATTGATCCACTTTATATTTTAAGGCTTTAAAGCCGGGATGAATTGCAGTTTTTTTATTTTTTGCTCCTTAAGCAGCAGATTTCATTATTCTTAAAGTAGAATCTAATTCCCCACCACCTGCAGCAGGTTTTTGATGTAATGAGATGCAAATGGCACAGAAGCCCCAAGGCCTGGCTATGTTTAGCTCTCCTGAAGCTGCCTGTGTGTCCATGTGGATCTGGGCAGTTAATTCTGGCAGTCCATCTGGGAATGCTCAATGTAGTTCCCTCCACACTCCTGTTTCCTGAGAACTGCAGTGCAGGAGTGATCCTGGGATGCTCTGCAGACAGAGATGTGGGTTTGTAATCTGTGCTGAACATGCCCAGATAGGAATATTAATGTGAAGTGCCTGAAGCTTGGAAAGCCCTGGAGGATTCTGGAGGGCTAAGTAGGATGCTGATGCAAATAGGGCCAAGGAAACTTGTCCCACACCCTGACATGGGCCATGATTTTGTGGATGGGAGCTGTGGGTGCTGCCAGCAGCTTGGAAGGGAAATAATCCCATTTCTTTAATGGATTAAGCTGATGAGCACTCACCAGCAGTGCCTGTTTCCAGCCGTGCTGGTGACACTTGGGCCTTGTCTTAGCAGGGTTAGTGTATAATACCAATTTTTTAGGACTTTAACCATGCTAGTGATCATGTAACGAGCGTTTAAAAATGACTTCCGTTCCTAAAATCCCACCAAGGTGCCACCTCCCTAATTGCTTTTATGTTGCAATCATCCATCTCTTGTTGAATTACAGTTCCTCGTGCCCATTATTAACCCCCAGGCTGGCTGTATTTTAGCAGGTGGTAGGGGCTGATGTAAATAATCCCACGAAGCAGAAGCTCTGCCTCATTTGTGTTGAGTGAATAAAATTGGTCTGAGAAAATTGTTTCTCAGCGTCCTGTGTGATCTTAAATTTTTGAGCCTGTTTTTCCTTTTTTAGGATCTGAGTAGCCCTAACCAGTATGATACTGGAGTTGCACTGACTGGCTTGTCCTGTTTTGTTACTCCAGATCTTGCCAGGGACTTGGCAAATGACATCATGACTCTGGTGAGTTGGGAAGATTGAAATGACTTTTCCCTGTGATAAAAGAATATTAAATTAGTCCAATTTGATAAATAGCTGTTAAATGAAGAACTGATACATGTGAAAACTGATGCTTTTCTTGTGGTGCTTTTGGGGGAGCATTTACAGCCTTAGCTCAAGAGGATCACCTTGAAATACCTGTTAGTTTTGGTGCTAAACAGCAACATTTGGCTCTTGAGTTTCCAAAAAGCAGCCGAGCATCCCAGCAAGGGCTTTGGGCTCACAAAGTTCTCCAAGGTGCTGTGACCTGAAAGAGCTCTGGCAGCCCAGGTTTCCTCAGAGCCTGACTGGGCTGTGTCCTTGGCAGATGTCCCACACCAAGCCTTACATCAGGAAGAAGGCAGTGCTGATCATGTACAAGGTGTTTCTGAAGTACCCCGAGTCCCTCCGGCCCGCGTTTCCTCGCCTTAAAGAGAAACTTGAAGATCCCGATCCCGGTGAGTGGATTTTAGGGAATTCCTGCTGCTCCCACACGTGTGCTTATAGAGCTGGTGGAGGGGAGAATCCCTGAGATCCTCTTTTGGGCACTGATTCACCCAATCCAGGGGTGGATGAGCCCAACAGGGTCCTGACAGATGTTGCCCCATTAAGAAAACGTCCTTTCAAATGCCCAGTTCTTCAAACCCAAAGCTGCTCCAGCTGTAGCAGTGGATTAAACCTTAATGGCCCAAAGCAGCTTAATGGTCCTGGTTTGGTGCTTGCTAAACTTGACTTAAAAATACTTCAGTTGATCTCAGGGTTTAGGGCTTTGTGGTTGTTTCCTGTGCTCTTTTACAAAGCTGCAGCTACTGGCTTGCAGTGGACGTACTTAAAATAATTTTACGTCGCCAAGTGCATTTTTAAATTTATTTTTAGTTTAATCTTTGAGTCCACACTGCTCTTCGGGCCCCTCAGAAGTGTCTTGACAGTTCAGCAGCAGCACAGGAAATTTGCAATTGCTCTGTGTCATATTCGTTTTCACTCAGTCCTTGGGAGGTGCAACAAAACACTTGTTCCAAGAATCCTGTGTGTGATGCAGTTCTGGGATCTCCACTGGTTTTAGGAATTCTGTGTGTGATGTATTTCTGGGATCTTCACTTGATTTGGGTCTGCATTTAGAGGGAGAAATTTAATTGCATGGATTGGACTAATTTATGGTGGGCACGGAAGGTGCACCTTCCAGGGTGCATCTCTATTTTTAAAGAGAGCAAACCACACACATCCCTCATCTGCAAACAGATAAAAAAATCCCTGATAGATCTTATTGGAGAGAAGTTGTGTTCTCTGCTGGGACACCCAGCCTGTGCAGACTAAAACATTCCCGTCTGAGAACAGTCCATTTCGAGGATGAGAAGGGAGTGAACTTCTCCAGTCAGATTGTTGTTTAAGGAATCATTATTTTTGTACTGTATTTAAACATGTCTAAATAACACATGTTCAAGAAGCAGCAGTGTTTGGAAGCTTTCTGGGGGGTGATTATTGATGGTGGTGGTGTCTGTTGTTGACCCAGAGCAGACACCCAGCTTGCTGATACTTTAGAAAATAGCCAGAATTAAATAAAATCCTTTCTCAGATTGCTTGGGCATCCTTGCCTTTGCTTCAGTGCCTCAGCTGGGAATGAGGCCAAAGCATCAGGCACTCAGGTCTGAACCTTCAGCTGCTTCTGCTCCGGGGGTTCTGCACCAGAAATGGCCATGACAGCTGAGGCCCTGCTGAGATTCCTGCTTTTCCCTGTTTTCCCAGGTGTGCAGTCTGCTGCAGTCAATGTGATTTGTGAGCTGGCTCGACGCAATCCCAAAAACTACCTGTCCCTCGCTCCGCTCTTCTTCAAGTTGATGACTTCATCCACCAATAATTGGGTTCTCATTAAAATTATAAAACTGGCAAGTCTTCTGCTTTTTTTGGTTTTAGGATTGAGGTTCTCATTAAGTCACCTTGGGTGTGAAATGGCTTTCTTGCTGGGAGGTGTGGTTAAATTATAAAAGAACCCCCAGGAATATCTTCTGATGTTTGTGAATGTAACCAAGGGGAAAAAATATGTTCACAGAGCTTGGTTTAAATACAGTGAGCTGCAGTTGCATCCAGTAATTTATATAATATTGTGATGATGTTTAAAAGCAGTTATTAAACCACTCTGTTGTCTGCACTTCTCTTTGAACAGTTTGGTGCTCTTACTCCGTTAGAACCAAGACTGGGCAAGAAGCTGATTGAGCCCCTGACCAACCTCATCCACAGGTTTGTGGCACAGAGCCTGCTTGGTTCACTAGGACTGGGGAAGGGCCTGCTGGGTGGGTCAGCACCTGGGCTGGGGATGCATTTCCCAGCTCTTTCTGGATTTCAGTGTATTGACTTCAAATATCAAAAGCTAATCTCACATCAGGGCTGTTTCTGAAAAAACTGAGTGAGGGAAAAGACCTGAGAGGAAAGTCTGGGTGTCTGTCAGCGTGAATTCTCCCAAAGCATGTGTGAAAACTGGAGCAATTTGCTTTCCTTTCACTGCATTTTGAGCCAGAGATGACAATGGAGGATGTATGAAAGCCTTAAGAAAGGCTCAGCTGGTTATTTGCCTGTCCTGTTCACCTCAAACATTTGGTTCCTGACGTTTTTGGGAGTGCCTTACCCACCAGAGCAGCCTGGCAAGGAATATGTTAAAGTCCTTTCTCAGATGTGTTTTGGGAGAGTTCTTACATTATAAGTCCTAAATATAGGTGGAATAAAATTGAAGATATTTCCTTGTCCCTTGTTCGAGCTGGTTTGGGGGTTGTTCTGGCTCTAATTCTGAACTGAAAGCAGGAAGTGGATGCCTTGGAGGCAGTTACCATCTCCCAGTTATCAGGACATCCCGGTGTCAGCTCATGCATGAGTTGTGGAATGAAAAGGTTTGTTTCTCTTCATGTGACAGGGCAGAGGGATGGATGGGAAGGAGCAGGTTTTGAACAGATATCTGTGTAGCTGTGAGAGCAGCTCTGGCCTCACCATTCCTGGCCATCCTCCTTGGATTCCTGGCATCCAAATACCTACAGAGGAGTTTGGGCAGCAGTCAAAAATAGATTAACCCCCCCCAGGAAAACTGTTAAAATGGACAATGCCTTCAGTCCTGCCTCTCCCCAGCTCCCCATTAGACATGCATTTCTTTAGCTGTGAGGACTGAGGGGTGTTTGGTTTGGTGTCCATTCAGTCACTTTGGATCTCATAGCACTTCCTGAGCCAAACCAGCCCCCTACCACAACAGTCATCTTGAGTTTTGGGGGCAGGCAGACTCTGGGAATGGGATGCTGGCTGGCAGGGGTGAGCAGTGTGTACCTGCACACCCAGGACTCTGCTGCTGGGACGTGACTCACTCCTTGGAGGGAGACTTGACGTTCTCCATCTGCCTTATGGTGGATTTTTGACCTTGGGCAGAGGATTTAATTTGATTTTTGGACAAGATTGCTTCAGTGCTCTGTAGCTGGTGCTGAAGTTTGAGTAATGCTTCCTTCCTCATTCCTTGTCACAGTGCTCTTCTTACTTGCTGCTTCTGCAGGAAGAGTTTTGGTTTTTTAAACATTCAGTTTAAAAATTCCTCCCCTCCAGCAGTTTTTAAGTGGGAATCACTTCATCTATTTGAAGGGATATGGAACAGAATACTGGCAATTTCTTGTGAAGTTCAGGGTGTTAACTTGCTCTAAGATACTGCTGACAACTCTTGCAAATGTGCCAGTTTATTCCTTCTTTAATATCCTTGATTTCTGTTGCAGCACCTCAGCCATGTCTCTCTTGTACGAATGTGTGAACACAGTAATAGCAGGTGAGAACTGAAACCCCGTGATGAACTTTGTCATCAATTAACCCCCTCTGTAAACCTTCCTCTGTTTCACTTCATGCATTTTGTAACTGGAATAAGAGTCCTGGCAAACTTTGTGTCACTGTGGGGCTGAAATCCTTTGCCAGTGGGTGAGGCACAGTCACTACAGCTGTGTTTGCTGAAGGCTGAAACCAAGTACAGACAAACAAGATTATTTGTGTACAAGCTCCTAAATGTTGGTACAACTCCAAAATATACCAGCAGCAACAGAATTCACACAGAGCTGGTGTCTCTGTCAGAGTTTTCTGACATGGTGATGAATCAGAAGTTTGCAACTTCACAGTTTAAAAACTTGATGTCTTAGGGGAGATAAGAGGGGACTGCACTGAGATACAGTGGGTGATCCTGTGGGAATTCACCACCCAGGACACCTCAGGGGCTCTGAGGTCACAGAGCCAGCAAAGAAACTGTGAAACCCCAGAGCAGCACCTGCCAGTGTCCCTGCAGCTCTCCCGTGTCCCAGGGCTTTAAAATATCCCAAATAGTCACCAGTGGGACCTGATTTGTGCCATGAGTCTCTCAGTGGCTCAATTAAAGCCCCAATCCCATCACATTAAACTCCAGGGTCCGTTGCTGCATCTCGTGGAATTGGGAAGATCCACACTTAAAAACCTCAGCTGTGCAGTCTCTGCTGACATATTTCTGTAAATAAAACAGTATTTCTGTAAATGAAAGTGTAAAAGGGGTTGTTACACTTTTTTTTTCCTGCCCTCTCATTATTGTTAAAGTATATGAAACTATAAGTTGTCACAACCTTCTCTCCTTCCCCCAGACCCTCAAAAGTCCAAGCAAACAAACAACAAAATAACCTGTAATATAAATAATGATAAATATACATCTAGGTAGGACATGTAAATAAAAGAAATACACCTTTGCCTGTGAGCTGAGCTGGGTGTGGACCTCCAGGGGTGTTGTTGTGTTGCTGCAGCCCCTGGAGCCCACAGTTCTGACTGGGCTTTGTGTTCTGTGTTTCAGTGCTGATCTCTCTGTCCTCGGGGATGCCCAACCACAGCGCCAGCATCCAGGTACCAGCCTGGGGTGCCAGCCTGGGGTACCAGCCTGGCTTTGGGGGGGTTGTTCTGCTCTGCCCTGTGCCCCCGAGTGCCCCAGGGAAGGGGCTTGTGTTCTCTGCCGGGAGTTAAGGCAGGAGCTCCCTGCAGTGCTCGCACTCGGGTGCAGTCCTGCACACTGCAGTGTTTCCTGTATAAATTCTCATTTATTTGGCTCTAAAATGCAGATTCTCCTCATGTAGAGTTGTCCCAACTCTTTATTCATCTCCTGCTATCAGGTTCCTCCTGATTGGAAATCTGTTGATGCAACAAAACCGTCTGAGCCAGAGACCCTTGGTGCTCAACACTCTTCTTTGTGTAACGAGTAAACTTTGGGAAGAGTTATTTTAATCAAAACTTGTAATAAACATAACTTGGTCCTTTTTTTTCCAGCTCTGTGTTCAGAAGTTGAGGATACTGATAGAAGACTCTGACCAGAACTGTAAGTATGGTGCTTGTCTTCATGTAATCCTTGGCCCCCAAGCTCTGGGGCTGTGTCTGCAAACACCTCCCTCAGGGTTGTAGGGCCTGGAGTGCTCCAAACAATGCCTGGGGGGTTTAATGTGGAAATAATTGCACTTCTTTATAGTGATTTTTTTGAAAACAAATGAGAGCAATAATTACTTGTCTTTGTGGTCTTGTAAATCTAAACCAGTTCTTTCCATGCCCTGGGATTTCCCTTTTTATAGACTTGCAGCTTGGAAAGCAGTGAGGGGTATTCAGCAGTGGGAGCATAACAGTGAAATGGGAGAGTGTTGACTTATTTTAGTGACCACAAAGAACACTGGGAAATCTTTCTTTTGTGCAGCTCTTTTTGCTGCCATCTGAATTTGTCTCATTGAGAACAGGACTGTTACACACCATAAGCTCTGTTCCTCCCAGGATGCCTGTTCTCCAACCCCATGGTTTCTAATATATAAAATACATGTGTTAATATCAATGATAAAACTTGAGGTGTGTAAGAAGCTCATGATGAAGATTATAATTACATGTCTGTATATGGAATTATGAATTAAAGGCTATAATCTGTGATGCACAATTCTCAAAAAATGCTTCTCTTCGTCAGAGATTTTTATTCAAGTGTCCGAATACCAAGTGCTTCTCCTGAAACCAGCTTTTAAGATTTCATGCTCAGCACAAACCAGTGTTTCTATATTTGGAAAGAAGTTTTATTTTGTCTTTCACAGTGAAGTACCTGGGACTGTTAGCAATGTCCAAAATCCTGAAAACACACCCCAAGTCGGTTCAGTCCCACAAGGATCTCATTCTGCAGTGTTTGGATGACAAAGATGAGTCCATCAGGCTCAGAGCTTTAGATCTCCTCTATGGCATGGTATGTTCCTACATTTATTTCCTCTCCAGCCCCATGTCCCTTTAGGAAAGGGCTATTTAAGAAAAACATGCAATTTTCTCTGCCCCCCTTGAGTTGTGATAACCACTCCCATGTCTTTTCTGGCACTTATGACAAGTGAAACACCTGGCACGGCATGAGAGGGCTTTAAAAACTTTGCTTCAGACTGGAAGGAGTTTCTCACTTTGGAAATCACCCATTCTGAAGTGCTAGAATTCCACTGGATGTCAGGGACTCTTAAATTTGTTTCCTTTAGAAGCAGAAATATTTTGAACTCCTAAATTTGCTCATCTCGCAGTAGAAGATGAATTTCCTGCTGGCTTTCTGTGCTGCTGTGAGTAATTCTGATCCTCAGCTCTCCCACAGCACAGCCTTGTGCACTTGGGCTGGCTCTGCTTTAACAACAACATTACAGATAATAATTGTTAGAATAATTGTTATAATTACTTTAATAACAATATTACACAGAGAGACAAACCGGTTCCCTTTTGGGTTGTGACCAAAGCGGGGACCTGGAGAGGTGGTTCTGGTGTCTTGTTAACACGTGGCATGGGCCCAGCCAAGACCTTGGCTGGAATTGGAAGGACTTGGCAGTGCAGAGAAGGGCTTAGCTGTGGTCCAACCCTTCAACCCTCTGCCAGGTATCGAAGAAGAACTTGATGGAGATCGTGAAGAAGCTGATGATCCACGTGGACAAAGCCGAAGGGACGACGTACCGGGATGAGCTGCTGACCAAGATCATCGACATCTGCAGTCAGTCCAACTACCAGTACATCACCAACTTCGAGTGGTCAGTGCTTGCCCCCGCCGGCTCCGTGCTCCTCCCGCGGGTGAGGGGGGCTGGCCCGCTGACCCCCTGCACCCCTCCCACAGGTACATCAGCATCCTGGTGGAGCTGACCCGCCTGGAGGGCACGAGGCACGGCCACCTCATCGCCGCGCAGATGCTGGACGTGGCCATCAGGGTGAAAGCCATCAGGAAGTTCGCGGTGTCGCAGATGGCCACGCTGCTGGACAACGCCCACCTCCTGGCCAGCAACACGCAGCGCAACGGCATCTGCGAGGTGCTGTACGCGGCCGCCTGGATCTGCGGAGAGTTCTCCGAGTGAGTGCCGCCGTTTCGGGCGCCGAAACGTGGGCTGGGGACCAGGATGGGCCGGGCTTGGCTCCTCAATGCTACCAGAGTGGGGCTGCTTTCCTGCTCCCTCACCCCCTGGATTCCTCAGCTCTTTCTAGCCCAGGCACTTTGAGTATCTGGTGGTTTTTCTTCTCCACAGTCCTACCCGTGCAGGAAGCCATAGCAGTGATTCACAAAGTGTTCTGAGTTGGAAGGGACTCAGGATCATCCAGTCCAACTCCTGGCCCTGCCCAGGACACCTCAACAATCCCACCCTGTCCCTCAGAGCGTTGTCCAAACGCTCCTGGAGCTCTGGCAGCCTTGGGGCAGTGCCCACCACCCTCTGGGGGAAGAACCTTTCCCTGAGATCATCCCAACCCCCCTGGCACAGCTCCAGCCCTTCCCTGGGTCCTGTCCCTGGTCCCAGAGCAGAGCTCAGCGCCTGCCCCTCCGCCTGCCCTCGGGAGGAGCTGCAGCCCCCAAGGAGTCTCCCCTCAGTCTCCTCTGCTCCAGCTGAGCCAGCCAAGTGCCCTCAGCTGCTCCTCACACCCTTCCCCTCCACACCCTTCCCCATCTTCTTAGCCCTCCTTGGGCACTCTCCAACAGTTTTACAGTGTTGTGGGTAGAAGCTGTTAGGTCTTAAAAAGACATTTAAAGAACTCCTTAATCATTAAGGTCCATCCCCATTTATATCTTAGGACACATGTCCAGTCACCATGTTTGAATTAGCTCTTCCTCTGTTCCCTGTTTTGCCTTTGAAAGGTTTTTGCAGAACCCAGTCTTCCTGGGAATTAGAAATTGTCTTCCTTTTTGCTCAGAGTTTCTCAGTACCAACACTAGCTCAGTTTCCAATATCCTTGTACCAACATTGCCTTTTAGCTTTAATAGCTGTTCTTGGCTGTGTGTGCAGATACCTCTGCTTGCCCAGCTTTCATTTTGGTAAATTGAACTAACTGTGTGCTATAGTCTCCTGGTTTGGTGTTTATTCTTTTAATTGTCATTCTGAACAGTGGCTCCAGTTTAAATTCACATAATAGATGTGATATTTAAGAAACACTGGTCCAGATCAGACCTTTAATTAAAAAAGTTGTGGAAAGAAAACTGTTGATTAGAAGGTAAAGAACACATACTCTCCCTTTTCAGTTTGATCACATTTTTATTATCTTTCAGTTTTTCCTAGTCCATTAACTGTTTTGTGCACGTTCCCTTTAGCTGTGAGGAGACAATTCTAAGTCAGAGCATGAGATTTGTTCCAACAAGTGCTGTGATCTGTTTTCCTCTGTGAGCAATCCACGACCTACCCGGGCCGAGCGCTGCCCGCTGGGGTTCAGTGTTGGTGCACTCTCTGCTTTGCAGACACCTCGAGGAAGCCAACCAGACCCTGGAAGCCATGCTGAGGCCCAAAGTGACCACTCTGCCCGGCCACATCCAGGCAGTGTACGTGCAGAACATGGTGAAGCTCTATGCGTCCATCCTGCAGCACAAGGAGCAGGCTGGGGAAAAGGAAGCAGCTCAGGAGATCACCCAGCTGATGATCGAGCGCCTGCCTCAGTTTGTCCAGAGCGCAGACCTGGAGGTGCAGGAGAGGGTGAGACAACAGAACTGCTTCGGGGTTTATCATGGCAAGGCTCTCATCTGTCTTGGAGCAGGCTGTGGCCAGGCTCGTTTTCTGTGAGCTGTTATCAAAGCCAAAGCCCAGATCTCATTGCTGTTTGATGCTGTCTCTGAAGGCTGCAAGAACTTCACTCAGAACAATTTAATTTTAAAAGTATTCAGGCACATAAAGACACAAAGAAGACCCAGCTAGAAGGGAGGGTTAATGTGGATTTTTTACATTTACTCCAAGCCCGCAGTTTATGCTGCTTCTCTTAATTCTCTTCCTGGAGTAGAACCCTTACCTTCTGCTGACTTCCACTGCAGTTGATTTGTTTGGTTCAGTTGCTTAATATTACTCCTGAAATTACTTCTGTGTTTTTAGGCTTCTTGCATCTTGCAGCTGATAAAATACATTCAGAAGCTACAAGCAAAAGAAGTTCCTGTAGCTGAGGAGGTGATAGCCCTGTTTGCTGGTGAGCTGAACCCTGTGGCTCCTAAAGCACAGAAGAAAGTACCTGTTCCAGAGGGGTAAGGTTCCTTCTCTCTCCCAAAGCCTTATTTAAACTTTTAAACTTTTAAATAATAAAGCAAAGTGTGTGATGGGACCCTGAAATACTCAGGGGTACTGAGTCAAGCTGTTTGTTCACTGCAATTCTCCCCAGCCTGGACCTCGATGCCTGGATCAATGAACCTCCCTCAGACAGCGAGTCTGAAGATGAAAAGCCCAAAACAATCTTTCATGAAGAGGAACAAAGGCATTCCAGGCACAGACAGCCAGAGATAGATGAAGAGGAGCTGGCCAGAGTGAGTGAATGTTAAAATACTTTTCCTTCCACAATTCAGCAGTACAGTAAGTGCTGCTGAAGCAGTTGGAGCTGTTGTGGAGTGTCCAGGTAGCCAGGGAGCTGTTGTGCTCTGTTCAGATCAGGAGAACTGATGGTTTGATCTGAACTGATGCTTGTGGACCTCAGCAGCTTCTGTGAATGACTGTAACATGTCTGTCCTCAGCAGTGATCGCACCTTTCCTGCCTCTGACCTTTCTGGTGTCACAGAGAGAACTTGTTGATAACAATCTTCACTTCTTACTCTCTTTACAGAAATGAAAACAAACATTTGAATTGCCATCCAAATTGCCACCTCTAGCAAAGAAGGGTGTTCTAAGGAATATTAGTCATAAAATCAGAGTCATGGAATGGTTTGGGCTGGAAGGGACCTTAAAGCTCATGTTGTCCCACCCCCTGCCATGGGCAGGGACACCTTCCACTAGCCCAGGTTGCTCCACTCCCTGTCCAGCCTGGCCTTGGACACTTCCAGGGATGGGAATTAGTAATGGTACCTGTATTCTATCCGGGTACGTCCTGACACTCAGAACTGCTTTATCCTACACAAGCAGCTCTGCTCTTCTCACAGGTAGTTATGTATATTGTTCCAAAAATTCAGGGAGATTGTTTTGATGCCTTTTCTGTCTTTGCTTACAAACAAACATTTTAACTCCAATTCCTCTCTCGTTTTTAGCGTCGGGAAGCCCGGAAACAAGAGCAGGCAAACAACCCATTTTATATTAAAAGCTCTCCTTCCCCACAGAAGGTGAGTGAACTGCAGTATCTCCCTGGCCTGCTGCTCTTGGGATATCAGATCACTCCTGAGGTTCTCAACACAAACAGTTTGTGCAGTTTGTCCTCTGAAGTGGCAGGTTATTAGCAATAAAACACAAAGCCGGAATCCTTCAGGGAGTTGCAGCGAACCTTCAGGGCAGTAGTGGGGTTAAAAAACTGTAGCAAGAGAAGGGTCCTTTGTAATAATTATCAGCTGGCTTTAAAGCACACTCTGCTGCCACCCAGGATTAGTAACAAGCTGTTCCATCCCTATCCTTTAAAATGCTCACTTAAGGGATTGAACTGCTGGATGTTTTGTAATGTCTGTTTACAGAGATTTGTACTTGCAGTGCTCAGAATGTAACAAGTCTCTGTTTTCCCAGCGATACCAAGACACTCCAGGGGTGGAACATATTCCTGTGGTCCAGATTGACCTTTCTGTCCCATTAAAAGTTCCAGGTAAGCACAGCTAATCTTGAAAATTAATTACAGAAATTTCAATTAAGCAAAAGTCCTGATTCCTTCTTAGGAATTCCTCCTGAGGTTCTGAAGGGTAAGGAGCACACTTTGATCAAACTCTTAAATATAAATCTCCTTAATTTACATTTGAAAATAATAATTTGCAGTCAAGTTCCTTTTGAGATAATACTAGAAATAGTTGTGATAAAGGATATTGTGCAGCCAAGGCTGTGACATGTAAATGAGGGGGAACAGTCACCTTAACAATGTCCTAGAAGTGGTCAGGTAAATGATGGAGGTGGTCAGGAGACTTGGAGTCTGATGGGAGAGATACTGTTTTAATACCTATACTCCAATATCAAAAGGCATCTGTGCATCTGATGAGTGGTTTTCAGCTGAAAAGCTGCTGATAAAGTGCAGTACATTGCAAGGGACGAGTTCGAAGTGCAGATATTTAATATCAATATTAAATACCAAACATCAAGCCTCAAATATCGAATAGTTAAGGCCTGAAAGCAGCTCTGCTTCCCCCCCAGGAATGCCCATGTCTGACCAGTACGTGAAGCTGGAGGAAGAGAGGAGACACAAACAGAAACTGGAGAAGGACAAGAAGAAGAAGAAGCAGAAGAAGGAGAAGAGAGGGAAGCACCACCGGCACAACTCGCTGCACACGGAGAGCGAGGAGGACATCGCTCCTGCCCACCACGTGGACATCATCACCGAGGAGATGCCCGAGGTCAGTGGCTGTGCCTGGGGCTCTGCTGCATCTCTGTGCTGCTCTGGGATGTTCTGCCCCCACAGTTGCCAGCCAGTCTGCAGTTTTGCATCTCCAGCCCTCTGATTCCTGGCAGAGCTGTTTCAGGGATGACTGAGATGGTCCAAGGCTGCTCTGTGCAAGGGAGGAATGATTTTTGTGATTTTTTTGTGCACAAAAAAAGACCAAAAATATCCCCTGCAGCCATTAAAAAAATCAAAACCACCCAACAAAACAATGTGCATCCCTGCTCTAAAAGTAATGCTGTCCAAATAGCATTAATTATGCTCTGCTGCTTCACTTTGACAGTAACTTGCTGTCTAGTCAGCAGCTTTGCAGCTGATGGTAATTAATTGCACATGCTAATGATGTCATCTGTGTTTGTTCCTAAAATTTCCTTTAATCAGAACCGAGCAGCAGCCATTCAAATGCTGCAGTTTATGAAGAAGGGTTTTCTGTTCTAAATTAATCTTGTAACTTGATGCTGCATTGAAGAGCATTGTTCCCATAACTGCCTGACTGCAGCTGGCCTGGGCCAGGGTTAACAGGCTCAAAAACATTTAATTTGGGTGATGTGGAGCTTTAGTGTGGGAATTGCTTCCTCAGTGATGGTCTCTTGATCTCTCCTGCAGAATGCTTTGCCCAGTGATGAAGATGACAAAGATCCCAATGATCCCTATAAAGCACTTGATATAGATCTGGATAAGTAAGTGGCAGTTTGTGTGTGAATTAATGAGTTGCTAATGAGAGCACAGGAGGGCAGGGCTGGGCTGAGCAGGCACAGGCCCTGCAGTCCAGAGGAGAAAAGGCTCAAGTCTCTCACATGCCTTGGGTGACACCTCAGGCGATGATCCAGTTTGGGCCCCCACTGCAACACGGGTGATAAAAGCTCAGCTGCTGCATTAGGGAGGGGCTGGGAGGGACAAGGGAGTCACTCAGTGTGACTGAAAGGGGTCTGGAGGCACAGGCAGTGTCACTGCATCAGGTGTGAGTTCCTCTCAGCTTTTGGGTGTCCCACTGTGTGTCTGCTGTGACCTGTGTTGGCCCTGAGTGTGACCTGTGTCCGTGTGTCCCTCTGAGAACCTCTGTGTCCACGGGAGCCCCTGTGCTGTGATCACTGCCCAGTAACACCCAGTTTGTCCCACCCCTCTGCCCTGGGCTTGTTCAGTGTGGGCCCACTGCTGAGAAATGCTGTGAGTGAACTGTCACAACTGTGAGCAGTCCCCACTGAGCTGCTGGAGCTGTGCCAGTGCCAGCATCCCAAATCCCTGCACCCACACTAGCTCTGGGCTGCTCAGTACTGCACATGGAGCTTGGTGGTTTTTTTAGTTGCTCTTTTACAAAATCATCATGCTGAAAATAATTGTTTCATGGTCCAGGGATGCCTCCTGGAAAGTTTGTAGTAACTCTCTCCCTCTTGGAAGTCTGTGCCCTTCTCTGCAGTTGTAGAGCTTTGGTTCCTCACCCCCTTGCAAAAAAGGGAAAGAACAGTTTCTGAAAAGGTTCCTTTTTCCAAGAGCCCATCATTCCTCTGGGTGTGCAGGTGCCAGTGTTTCAGGGACTGTTTTTGATGGAGCCCCTGGATTTGCACGAGGAGCCTCCCCAGGGCAGGGCACAGAGCAGGGGTGGGTGCTGTGCTCAGGAGGCATCTGTGGGCTGTTCACTGCTCCATCCATCCCTGCCCGTGGCCCGTGGGTGGCTCTGCTCTCCTGTCATGGTTCTCATGTCTCTGTCCTCTCTCTCTCTCTCTGTGCTTGCACTGCTCTGTCTGTCACGCTCACACACAGTCTGCTTTCAGGGAAGCCTTCCAGGTAAGAACACATTGTTAAGTGTTGACCTCTGCCAGGTTGGTTGATTGTGGTGGACTCTGGAAGTCCTTGAAGGGTGGTGGAACTGCTGAAATCAGTGACCCTCACGTTTGGGGGAGGGTGTTTTGTCCTTGGCTCTCAGCCTGGTGCCTGTTCCTGTACAGGTGTGTGTGAAACAGCCTCTTGGCTGTTCACACAGGTGGGCTCCATCTTGCCCTTGTAAAGTGAAAAATTAGTGGGGTCTGGTGCTTTGTGCAGTGTTAGCCAAAAAATTAAGGTATTTGAAGCCACTGGAAATCTTCCTGAACTGGTGTTTGCTGTGCAAACGTGAAAATTAACATTAAATAAAAGCTGAGAAATGAAAAAAGAGGCAAACTGTGAAATTATTGCTGGTTACTGGAAATGTTTGACAAGAACAAGAGAAATTACTGTGGTGTTTTTTTCCCAACTAATGAATTTGGGATACAGTGTGAATGTGAACTACTGTTTGTAGTGTAACTGTACTGCTGTACTGTTTTGGAAACAGGTGTCTGAAGTTCAATATAACTTAACTTTTACAATGTGATAGTAGGGTCCAAATTGAGACTGTAAACTTCCAAGAGAAAAATCCTTTAGAATAGCTCCCAATTGGAGGGATCTACTCATCAAGAACAACAAACCCCACACCCTTCAAGGGCAGTTTGAGCTGTGCTGACATCCCACTGCTCCAATCTCCACGCTGGTGGAAATGCTGTTTCCCATCTCTGCTCTTCCTTGGGGAGGGATTCCATGGAAATAACACACAGCGTGTTCTCCTGCAGGTGTCACTCAGCCTGCAGGCCTGTAACTAGCACTTCTAAGAGTTAAACAGCAAGACTTTGGCTCTCAGTCCCCTTCAGATTGTTTCCTTCAACTTTAATCCTCCAGGGCAGTGCCTGCAGTTTGCACAAATAAACCTCAGGTGCAGAAATATGTGCTGACTTAAGATGATTTTTTAAATATTTTTTTTTTATGGGGCCCAGCTCTTTAAAAACAAAGCACACCTTGTCCTGGCCACGCTGCAGATACTCTGGGCTGGGAGAGATGTTTGCACCAGGCTGATGGGCTCTCTCTGTGTCTCTCTTTTCAAGGCCCTTAGCAGACAGTGAGAAGCTGCCAGTGCAGAGACACAGAAACGTCGAGACCCTCAAGTCACCGGACTCAGAAGCTCCCCTGGTAGAGAAGAAGAGCAAGAAACCCAAAAAAAAGGAGAAGAAACACAAAGAAAAAGAGAGAGACAAAGGAAAGAAGAAAGAGAAGGAGAAAAAGGTGGTAGAGGAGGAGGAGGAAGAAGAAGAACAGAAAAAGGTAATTCTCCAAGCCCTGCATTATTTTAGCAACTGCTGGTTTTTTATTGCTGTGTTTGGTTTGTTGCTTAGGAACAGTCACATTGACAGTTCAAACAGCTGAATGCCTTCAGCCTTTATCTCCTTCATTTTTTACAGCCGTAACAACAGGTATTTAAAGATTTCTGTTAATTAAGGTTTCCTCAGCCTCCTAAGCCAGCAGAATTCAGCTTCACTGAAGCCCACCCAGCAGAGCTGCCAGAGCCCAGCTGGAAGCTGTTTTACTGCTATTTTGTGTGTTCTTCAAACAGGGAATTCCCTGGAAAAATACCTGGGGCTCCGGTTTTGTTCTGCATCCTGCCTGTCATTTACTGCAGGACCTTTCAGCCTTGCAGTGTCCTCATTAAGCACCCTGCGGAGGTGCACTGCTCCTCTGTTCTTGGAATGAACACCCAGTGTTCTTGGAATGCCTGCAGATGGTGGGGAGGGTCCTGGGCACTCACTCTCAGCTGGGTTTGGAAGTGCTCAAAGGCTGAAGTGAAGCTTCTTGAACTTGTTAGCTCCTTAAAGTGTTGCAGCATCTGTGCATGAGGAGCATCTGGAGTGCTGCATTTCCATGAGAACTTCAGGTTTTAATTTAGTTGTTACAGAGTCATGGAATGAAACACTGGTTGGTGCTGGAAAGACCTTAAAGCCCATCCAGTGCCACCCCCTGCCATGGCCAGGGACACCTTCCACTAGCCCAGGTTGCTCCACGCCCC
>JAYRBT010000083.1:3744287-3755502 GCA_036023395.1 Myiotriccus ornatus
ATCCCTTGTCCCCAGTCCCTCTCCAGCTCTCCTGGAGCCCCTTTAGGCCCTGCAAGGGGCTCTCAGCTCTCCCTGGACCCTTCTCTTCTCCAGGTGAACCCCCCCCAGCTGTCCCAGCCTGGCTCCAGAGCAGAGGGGCTCCAGCCCTGGGATCTTTTGGTTTCCTCTGTCGTTTTTGGAGGGGGTTGGTTGGTTGTTTTAAGAATGGTATCAAAACAACCATAATGTGTTTTTCCTCTTGAAATTCAGGGTGAAGACTTGGATTTCTGGCTCTCCACTGCTCCAGCTCCTGCTCCCACACCCCAGGCACAGGTAACCCTTATCCCACATCTTCCCCTCGCAGGAAACCTTCCTTGTGATGGTGTCTGGGCTGTGCTGTGTCATCCTGCAGCACAGAGGGGAAATCAGCTCCATCTCCTCAGCTGGATGCTGGGGAGCAGTGATATGTGTGTCCCCAGTTCACAGGCACTGGAGTGGGAGGTTTCAGGCTCATTCTGCTGTGCAGATCAAGGGATAAAAAATAGAAATACAGATGCAGGGACAGCCTTGGTCAATTTTAATATTGCTGGTGGGGTTTAATATTGTATAGTTGCATGGGTTTTATTTCCTAGGGTGAGCTAGAGATGAGCAGTATTAATAGACACGAGAGACAGAGTGTGAAAGAGAAAATCTCATGAATTTTGATGGGAGATGGTAGAGGAAGAAAGAGGGAATAGAAGGGGGTGGATTCCTTGGAAGAAACCTTTTGAATGGTGTCCTCAGGTGATCATATTTGCTGGGTTTCAGAGGCATAAATTGAAGGGCTTGGTCCTAATGTCGTGTTTGAAGTAACAGTCGGGGGTGAGAGTCGCTGTTGGGATTCCTTTGGTGTGAGGTTGGGTTGTTTCATCTGCACAGTGTCAAAATTCCCTCTGCTCATGTCCTCAGAGCGAGCCTGCCCCAGGAGCTGCTGTACTGGCTGAACCTCAGGAGCCCACAAAGGAAGAAAGGGAAGAGGAGGAGGACGAGGAGGATGAAGGAAAGGTAAGTGGTTTCAGTTAAGAGGAAACGGCCTCAAGTTGCACCAGGGGAGGTTTAGATGAGATATTAGGAAACATTTTTTCATGGAAGGGGTTGTTAAGGCCTGGCACAGGGTGCCCAGGGTGGAGTCACCAGCCCTGCAGTGTTCAAACAACATGTGGAGGTGGCCCTTGGGGACACGGATTAGGGTGACCATGGTGGTGCTGGTTGATGGTTGGACCTGGTGATTTTAAAGGTCTTTTCCAACTTCACTGATTCTCTGATCCTATGAAGTTGCTGTCACCCTTTAGCCACCTTCTCCTACTGCCTCAAATTCCTTGAGAAGCAGCACAGGGGAATTGCCAACAGCATCTCTTCAGTGTTATGATCACCTGCAAATGTTACACCCCTGAGGAGCCCTAAACCTTGAGAGGTTTGGTTGTTCTTTAACAGGTCCCAGTTAAAGCTGAGCTTCCAAGCAGCCTCGTGCTGCTCCCAGCCTGCTTTGGCACAAGGTATTATCATCCCAGTGGGGGGAGCAAGAGTTCTCTGGGACTCATCCCTGGATTTAGGGAATGGGAGCTTTGCTTTGGGTTCTGCAGTGAAGGAAAACTTTGCTCAATCCGGAAAGTGCAGAGTGGGATGGGTTGGAAGTGTGGCCCAGGGGTCAGGCTGTCATGGCTAGAGATCAGGGGGGCTTTCAAGGGCTTGTTGTAATTTCTTGTTCTTCTCAGCAGAAATCCTCCAAGCATAAGAAGAAAAAGCACAAGAAGGAGAAAGAGGAGAAATCCAAGGATAAAAAGAAATCCAAAAAGAAGAGTCATCGCAGCGAGGAGGAGCCCCCGGAGTCGGTACAGAACGGAACACTAGAGGATGAGCCACTACCAGTGAGTAGCTGTGCCCTGGCAGCCCAGCCTGGGGACCAGGCAGAGCTGCACTGCTGGGGAGGAAGGAGGGGGAGCCCCTTTTCAGAGAAACAACTTACACTGTGACACTGATTCCTCTCTTGTGTTCCAGCCCATGTCCAGTTACCGCCTTCTTGCTGAAAATCCGTACATTAAGATGGTGAGTTTTGTTCCAGGTGTCTCCTCTTTGTATTCCCTGAGAACAGAGGGGATGCCCTGGGGATGCTGTGGTGACTTCAGGTGGGCACCATTTAACTGAAGAACTGTTTAAATCCCAGGAGGCAGAACTATAACAATTTCCACCCTTCGGGTGCCCCACTTAAGTTTTTAAGTTGCTATTTCCCCCCCATGCAGCTCATCACCAGTGTGTGTTCATTACCCTCTAGCTGTGCAGATTCCCTCCTTTTGAGCCTTGGTTTATCCTTGTGTTCTGCTCCTTGGAGTCTCTGCACCTTCCCTGTGACACTTTTCCCTTCGTTTGCAGACCTATGACATCCAAGGAAACCTGCAGAACGACAGTCAAGTGACTGTGTCTGTCATCTTTGAGAACAAAAGCACTAGCTTCCTTAAGAGCATGGAACTAAATGTCCTGGACTCTCTCAACACTAAAATGCTCCGACCAGAAGGATCCTCAGTCCACGATGGGATTCCTGTGCCCTTCCAGCTCCCCCCTGGTAGGCTTTGCACGGGGTTCTTGGACTGTGGCTGGCCCTGCACTGCCCTCCCGTGGGAAGAATGGTTTGAACTCCCTGCTGTTTGCCAAAACAAACCTGTCTCTGCCTGGGTGGCTTTCCCACAGTTCTCTGGAGAGGATAAAGCTCCTCAGTGTGGCTGTGCCACAGGGGGTTCTGTGCAGCAAGAGCAAAGCCTTGATTTAGGGCTGGGGGTCCCCCAGTGTCCCAGTTCCTTCTCCAGCTGCCTGCAGGCTGGCACGCGTTGGACTGCAAAACCCCAACACTCCTGAGGAGTTTGCTGTGAGATTGAAAATGAAACCAAGTTAGGGGTTTGTCAACCACTAGAATCCACTCTGGGTTTATTCTGGAGCTGTTTGTCCCACTGTTTCAGTGGCAGAGGCCTCGTGCAGTGAAGGTCTGTGGTGGGGATGTGTAAGGAGGGGAGCTGAGCCCTTCAGGGGTGATAAGACACAGAGAGGAAGGATAATGGCTTTGCACAGAGCACAGCAGGACAACTGAAGTGCTGAACTTCCTTGGATTTCACTTCCTTCACCAGAGAGTTAACTGGAATACTGGAACAGCTCACAGAGGGCTCTGGGGGCCTCAGGGTGCATTTTGATCCCGTGTGAAAGGCAGTGGGGTATTTAATTTGGTTTTAATTCTGTTCTTCACACAGACTTGTATATTAAAAGGAAAACATAGAAACATTAGAATTCAAATTACCTCTGAAAACTTTATAATTTCCAGCCATACAAATAGTTTCAGTGTGTGCCACTGTGACATACTTTGCCCAGGCACTTGCTCAGTGACCTCTACCAAATGCTCTGCTGAGAGACCCAAGTGCTGTAACACTGACTCACCACAGGAGTTGTGTGTGGAACTCTCTCCCAGCTACACAGAAAATTCCAAATGTGGTTCAGAAATAGTCAGCACATAAATGAGTTTACTCTAACCATGACTTAGATCTGGAAACCGTGTTCTGACCTGACTTCTCCCTCTCCTCTTTCCACACCAGGAATCTCTAATGAAGCCCAGTTTGTGTTTACACTTCAGAGTATTGTTATGGCTCAGAAGTTAAAAGGAACACTGTCCTTTATAGTCAAAGTAAGTGCAGCTCTCAACTGCTTCTGCTTCCTTTGGCTCTGTGTCAGGGAGCTGCACCTGGGTGGGACATCCTGTGCAGGGAGTGTCCTCAGAGGTCACTGCTGGCACTGTGTGAGCAGGACAGCCTGGGACAGGGGCCACCCTGTCAGCTGCAGAATCCCTGCAGTGATCTGGGCCACCTGGAACCAGGGGCTGTTCCTCCTGATCCCAGTTGGACACTGCTGGCTGGAACAACAGTAATAAGAATTAATGGAGTTAATAAGGGTGGAAACCCAGAGCATGAGTGAGGTTATCTGAAGGCATTGCTTGAAAAGTATTGATGTGTCTATGATTATGTGGGGGTTTGATCTCAATTAGTACAATTAATGAAGGAGCTGCATGAGCAGCTCAGAGGAAGCGAGCAGAGACAGTTGTGGCTACTCCTGAGTCAGCCATTGTCTCTATTTTGAGGGTTCCTTAAAAATAGCAGGCTAGTCCTATTTTCAGTACCTGAGAATCTGGGAGATACTCCTTTATTGTTTTGCTCAGGAAATAATGAGCTGTAAACCCACATCTCCAAGTGTTAGTTTAAACTCAGTCTGCTCAGTCTGTTCCAACAGAGTGCAGGCAGAACCTGCAGCCAGTTGTGCCTTACCTGTACCAACCCAGCTGCCCAAATCCACGAGTGGGCTGATGTTTTAGTGGGGTGGTTGTTCCCAGACTGATCCTGCAGGCCCAGCCAGGGCATTTCAGAGGGAACTGAGCCCTGCAGTCCCTCTTGGTGCCTGGTAGGTGGGGGTGGTGCCTCCTCTTGCTGCCTCAGGGCTGCCGTTCATCTCCTTTCCTCTGACCTGTTGCAGAATGATGAAGGTTCAACCCATGAAAAACTAGATTTCAAATTGCACTTCAGTTGTGCTTCATACTTGATCACCACGCCTTGCTATAGGTAAGTGCTGCCCTGGGGGGGCTGAGCCTGGGCTGCAGCCCAGCTGCTCCTGGCTCAGTGTCCTGGGTGGTGGTAAATGTTGTGTGAAATGGTGCTAAATGATTGTGTCCAGTGGCTTGTTTCGAGTGGCTGTGAAGGAGCTCCCTGCCCCATGTGGCAGGGGCAGCTCTGGCTGAGGTCACAGGATGCTCCAGAGGAGTTTGGATTGGGCTTCCCATGTTTGCTGCAATCCCATTTTCCTAGAGCTTGGTGGTACTTAGACCTCTCCATCCCGAGTGTCTCCGTGGGGCACATTCCCCTTGCATTTCCAGTGAAGGGTTTCCTTCCCTCCCTGTTTTGCAGTGATGCTTTTGCCAAGCTCCTGGAGTCTGGAGATCTGCACATGAGTTCTATTAAAGTAGATGGAATTAGCATTTCTTTCCAGCATCTACTGGCAAAGATCTGTTTTCATCATCATTTTTCAGGTGAGTAGAACCTCCTGCAAAGCTCCCTGTCCTAAAATCTCTGCTGTGCTTGGCAAGCACGACACTCCATGGCCTCAGCAGCCACAGGGGCAGGTGATGGCCAGACTAAAGAAACTTGGGAGATGAGTTTTTTCCAGTTTTTTAATACTCCAAGCAGGCAGTGTTGTTCAAAATGAACTCTCCTTCTGTTCCTGGGGCTTCCCTGCAGGCCTGCGTGGAGTTGAGGCTGTGAGTGTTCCCTGGAGGGTGGGTCTGATCTCCAGGGCTTCATTTCCAAGAGGGAGAGCCCCAGCTCTCCAGGTTTGGATTTACCAATTAAACCACAAGCGCTGGCTGAAGCAAAACAACAGGCTGTTTCATCATGCTCTGCTGTTTGCAGCAGGCATTGCCTCACTGGAAGTATTTCTGGGGAAGAAATCTGCTCTCTGGGCAGCGTTTCTGCCACACCATGTTTGTGCCTCGGGAGACAAATGAGTCACCTCGTGGTTGTGAAATGTCCCAGCCAGAAGGCAGGAGGAGCCAGGCCCTTCTTAACCCCGACCTCCTCCTCCCCTGTGAGGAGCTGCTGTTCCTCGGGCCGGGCAGAGCAGGGGGCAGCAAGGCTTGTGTTAAATGCTGTCCCACTAACTGGGATTGCTGTTCCTTCGCAGTTGTGGAACGTGTTGATTCCTGTGCATCCATGTACAGCCGTTCTATCCAGGGCCATCACGTCTGCCTACTGGTAAAAAAGGTGAGAGAAGCCAAACCTGCAGCCTTCCCTCTCTTCCCTGAGCTTGGGAACAAACTTATCCCAGCTTGGAAGAGGGGCTGATGGATTTTTTTTGTTTGTTTTTCCTTTCCAAGGGAGAGAACTCAGTATCCATAGATGGGAAATGTAACGATTCCACCCTGCTTAGCAACCTGTTGGACGAGATGAAAGAGACATTGTCCAAGTGCTGAATATTCCCTCTCCAGTATTCCAAGGACAAGGAACACAGCTGAGTGTAAAGAGCAGACCCAAGTGTTAAGTTTCTCCCTCGTACGCATGTACTACCCTGGGGCACTGCTTTCAGTTAACTCCACCCTCCCTTGCAGTTTAGGCATTTTAAGGCTGTATTGTTACCTTTTTATTTCACAACTTTTTACAAACCGTGGTGTTAACCCTTTCTAGCCCAAAGAGATCCTGGTGACATGACTGGAGGAGGGAGGGGAGGGAGGGAGGGGAGGGCACTATTTATTCAGCAGCTCATGATGATCCCATGACCTTCCATCTGCGTGGGACGAGGGATGAGCAGGACTTCATCACCAGTAGCACAGTCTGTTGCTTGTGCTTATGCCAGGGAAGGTTGACTGAATCCTTAGCCATGGAATATGTCTTCAGGGCTGCTGTAGTTGATGTACATTTCTAGCAGAGGCTGGTGCTGGACCTGAAGGCCTCTTTTTTGTTTTGGTTTCTTTTTATATATATATATATGATTTATTATTATTATTATTATCTCGATCTATTGTGATCAGCATATAAACATCCTCCATCTCCTTGAGCTAATCCAAAGGAGCCCTGTGAGAACTGGGATGTTTGAGTTTGTCTATAGTAGTTGCCTTGAGCCTTAACCTTCTTTTAGTGACAGCTGGAAGAGTCGAGAGCGGGAGCACGAGACGGGCTGGAAGTGTTGCTGTTGGGTCTCTGCTCCTGAGCCTGCCCCGCACCCAGAGCCTGCCAGGCCTGTGCCCCCTGAGCTGGCTCTGCTGCTGTGTTTGATGAGTCCACTTCCATTCCACATTCCTGAACAGTGAAGCTGTAGCAAGAAACTGGAACTCCAAAGGGGTCTGTTCCTGCACTTCTACCCATGGCCAGTGTGCAGCACAGCCCTGTCCTCCCTCTGGGCTCTGCAGCCAGCTGTCCCGGTGTCCCCACAGCGTCCCCTCAGTGTCCCCACAGCTTCCCCGGCCCTGCAGATCCCTCCCTGCCCTGGGGCAGGAGGGAGGGATGGGTTGGGAGCCCCTTTCCCAGACAGGATGCAGGAAGGAGGGGGGATGAGGAGCTGCTCTCCTTGCCTTGGTACAGGAGGGAAGAGTGTGTATTGGGATCCCCTCTCCAGGTGCAGGATGGGCTGGGGGTGAATTGGGATCCCCTCTCCAGGTGCAGGATGGGCTGGGGGTGGGTTGGGATCCCCTGTCCAGGTGCAGGATGGGCTGGGGGTGGATTGGGATCCCCTCTCCAGGTGCAGGATGGGCTGGGGATGAGGAGCTGCAGATTTGGGTCTGCAGCAGGTTCCTTTGGAGGGAAGAAGGGTCTGAAGTGAAGCCCATTCTGCACCACTGAAATCTAGTGGAGTCACCACTGGAATGGGATGTCACTGTCCTGCAGGGGTGCTCAGCTCATGTCCTTCTCCCCATGCCTTGCTTTCCATTTATTTTTTATCCCCCCCCAGTTTTTCCCTTGCTGTTCCACACCCAGCAAACCCAGAAGTCCTGGAACGGTTTTGTTCAGGGCCCAGCTCGGGAGGGGTTTGTTCTCCAGGAGGGTGCCCAGGGAGGAGCTGGGTGGGTCTGCTCATCTCCAGCACCACCAGCACTCCTAAAAACCCCAACCCCCCCGCAGGGAGCAGGATGAGGTGGTGATCTTATCCCTTGGGTGATGTCCTGTGCTTTACACGTGTCTTGTGCTCTTCACACTCTTCCCCCAGGAGGGGTTTTGGCCAAGGCTCTGCTCTGGTGCTCTGGGTTCATGGCCAGGCCCAGCTCTGGGTCTGACTGAGCTGCTGGGACGTGGAGGGTTTGGTTTTGGTCAGCCTCCCTTGATTAGCCAGTTGTGTATTAGAAACTGAACATATTAAAATTGTCTTAAAGGATAATGTTCCTCAATTAGTGGTTCTTTTGGTTTTTTGGGTTTTTTGTTTGTTTTTTTTTTTTTAAATCCATGGATGAAAACTGTCACTTTAGCATGTAGAGTCTCTTACAGAATCCTGTGCAGTGATTCTAGAATTTTGAAACTGTATGATGTGTTACATTCACAAATTTATTTGCTATCAACATTCCCTTAAAAAAGGAAAAAAAAAAAGATAAAGAAAACAACATACCACAAGCTGCTGTAATGATTTTGTGTCAAGATGATCCAATAAACTTTCAAAACAAAGTTAATTTTTTTGGCTTTATAAGTGGTTCTTTTATAAGACCCTTCCAGTTTGGATGGACCCAAACCCAGGGTCCATCCCAGGATGTGGATTTGCCCCAGCACTGAATGATGTGTCTTTGGGGGAGGTTGGGAGGAATCTCATTCCTAAAGCTCCTTGCCTTCCAACAGCAGGTGAGGAATCTACACCACCCCTTTGGAAGGCCCTGGCACTAATGTGAAATTACAGGGAAAAATAATTCAGTCTCAGTTAAAGCTGCATTAATTGTTCTGTGTTTTGAATTGTGACAGCAGCTAAAATCCAGTATTTGGGAAAATGGGAGCTCTGCTCTCAATGAGGCCACAGATGGGCCCCTTCTATCTCTTCCCTTGGCCCACAGTGACATTGGTGACACTGAGCTGAGAGTGAAGGCCCCGTCCTGCCACAGCAGCGATGAGGCCTTGGCTTTGCTGCTGCTCCAGAGGTTTCCAGTCCAGCCAGGACCTGGAAGAACCATCCTGGGACAGGGATTCCCCGGGACTGAGAGTCACAAGTGGCTCGCTGGCTGTTACTGGCAGAGGAGCTGCTGGGCAGGAGGGGTGCAGGTCCTCAGCTCTGTCCTGGGAGTGCACAGATCTCTGGCTGTGGTGGCTGCAGGAGGGGACACAGCAGGGACCAGGCTCTGCTCCGGGATGCTGAGCTGTAGGACAAGAGGAACGGGCAGGAACTGCAGCACAGGGAATCCCACCTGAGCAGGGGACGAACTTTGCTCCACAGTGCCCAAGCACGGCCTGCCCAGGGAAGTGGCCGAGTGTCCCTCAGCAGAGCTATTCCAAAGCCTCCTGGACACAGCCCCGAGTGCTCGGGTGGGGGGAGGCTGGGCCAGGGGAGCTCCAGGGGTCCCTTCCACCCCCAATTCCATGATCCTGTGCCCTGCACCAGGCAGGAGCTGGCAGTGCCCCTGGCACACGGGCTCTGTGCCAGGGAGGAATCTGGGCAGGGAGGCCCCGGGGCTGGAGCAGGAGTGGGATCAGCTGCTCTGCAGGAGCATCCAAAGCTGCTGGATGAGGCTGTGCCAGCTGGGAACGGGGGGAGAGCTGGAGCTTCACCCTGGGGGCTGTGGCACAGCTGGGCTGGGGGTGGGCTGGGAGGGGTGAACTGGGGTCTGGGGGGGGCTGGGAACACCCAGGGCGGGTGAACTGGGGCCTGGGATGGGCTGTGAGCTCCTGAGGGGGTGAACATCCATTAGGGGATGAGCTGGGAGGGTCTGGGGTGGGCTTGTGACCACTTGGGGTGGGGATGGAGTGGGGGTCTGGGCCTATGTTGTGGACACTGAGGGGGTGAATTGGGGGTTTGAGGGTCTGGGGTGGGCTGTGACCACCCAGGGGGTGAACTGGGGGGGGTGGGCTGTGAGCTCCCAGGGGGTGAACTGGGATCTGGGGTGTCTGGACTGGGTGGGCTGTGAGCTCCCAGGGGGTGAACTGGGCTCTGGGTGGTCACGGGGCACCCCAGATCCCCGGACTCCCAGTGATTTGTGTCAAAGGCCTTGGAAAAGCCCACGGGGTGCAGGATCAGGGGGTGGGAATGAGCTCTGAGGAACAGCCCAGCTTTGGTCACCCCTTGTTCTGGGGCTTCCCGGGGATTTCCCGCTGGAGTTTGCCCGTCCTGAGTGAGAAATTCCCTTTGAGCCCCCCCTGGTTCTGCTGCTTCTCCTCTGTGTGACCTCAAAGTCCAGGGCTGGGGCTTCCCAACCTTCATTTCTTTTTTCCTTTGGATTTCGGAGCGTTTTGGCCTTTTCCAGGGCTCGTTGTGAACTTCTGACCCCCCGCCCTGGGCTCTGTCCCAGCTCCACCAGATTCCTTGGATCGTTTAATCCCGGGGCCATCGGGGGCCCTGAGCATCCCAAAAACCCACAGATATTAATAAAGGGGAATAGAGGAGAATCAATAAAACAGGATAAAAGGATAGAAACAAGCAGAATGGAATAAAATTTTAAAATAATAAAATATGTATTAATCGAGGAAAATAAAATTCAATGAGGGAAATGAAATAGAGGAAAAGGAAATAAATAGAATGGAATAAAAGGAAAAATAAAAAAAGAAAATATAAATAGAAGAAAAGGAAATAAAGTAGAATAAAATAAATAGAATTGAATAAAAGAAAAATTAATAAAAAGAAGAAAGTAATACATTAATAGAAGAAAGAGAAATGGAATAAGGTAAATAAAATAGAAGAAAAGGAAATAAAGACAATGAAATAAGAGGAAAAATAAAAATTAATAAAAATAAAATAGAATAAAATAAATATTTGAATAAAAGGAAAAATAATAAAAATAAATACATAAACATTAAAAGGAAATAAACTATAAAGTAGATAAAAATAGAAGAAAAGGAAATTAATAGACTAAAAGGCAAACAAATAATAAACAAATAAATAGAATAAAATAATATCCAATAAAATTAAACGAAGTAAAATAACAAGAAAAAGAAATAAAGGAAAGAAAATATAATAGAAAACGAATAAAACCAAATAGAAAAGAAAATAAAAATAGAATAAAGGAGATAAAATAAATAGGAACTAGAATAAGACAGAGTAAAATAAAATAGATAAATAAGATCACAACCAATGAAATAAAATAGAACGAAATAAAAATATTGGAATAGAAAATAAAATATGGACATAGAAAATAAAATATGGACATGGAAAATAAAATATTGGGAAAAAATAAAATAAAAATATTGGAATAAATAAAACATCGGAATAGAATAAAGGCACAGTAAAATAAACCGGAATGGTTGTTCTGAACTACCCTGAACCAGCACTCGCCTCCCCTCTTTTGCCCCGCCGGGGCGGCCCCTTTAAGAGGAAGTAGTTCCGGCGGCGGGCGGCGCGCGGCGCGCGAGGGCGGCGGGAGCGCTGCGGCCCGAGCGGGGGGTGCTGCGGCCCGGCCCGTGCGCGTCCGCCGGAGACTGAGCGCGGCCGGAGAGGTGCGGGCACGGCGGGGACAGCGGGGACGGCGGGCTGGGGGGCTCTGAGGGCTCTGGGAGGGAGC
>JAYRBT010000083.1:3763347-3776947 GCA_036023395.1 Myiotriccus ornatus
GCTGCCAGAGCTCCAGGAGCGTTTGGACAACGCTCTGAGGGACAGGGGGGATTGTTGGGGTGTCCTGGGCAGGGCCAAGAGTTTGACTGGTGATCCTTGGGAGTCCCTTCCAGCTCAGGATATACTGGGATTCTATGAAAAGTCTCTCCATCCTGCTCGAATGACAATTTCTCTGAAAAATGATCAGTGTTTGTTTCTTGATGTGTGTGGCAAAGCCCAGAGGATGTTTGGTTTTGCTCTTGCGTTTTACCCTGTCCTCCTCTGCGCAGATCCTACAGAAAAGCACTAGGAATGGGGTCAAAACCAGTAGGAATGGAGTCAGAGCAGTAGGAATGGAGTTGTGCTGCTCCAGGGATGCTGCTGGTGCTCTGGGGAGGGCGGTGCTCCCGCCCCTGCGTGCTTGCTTGTGTCAGGGGCCGTGTTTTCCTCCCTCCCCACCACAAGGAGCTCGTTGCGTGCAAGGGCTTCTCTGGGACTGATTTGCTGCTGGAGAAACCATCTGCATCCCCAGCACGTGGTGCCCACATTGCTGGATCTGTGGGGGCTGGTTCCGTGGCACGGGGTGGGCGCAGCCCCTCGAGCTTCCGGCCCGGCCGTGCCGCAGGATGTGGCCAGGCTGTGACACAGCTCTGCCACCAGCGCTGCTGCTCGGCTTCCTCAGCCGAGTGTGACAGCACACGCTCCAGGGACACGTCCCCCTGCCCTGGGCCCGGTTCTGCCTCTCCCACAGCGGCCCAGCGGGTCACAGGGGCTGTTTTGGCAGCACCAAGGCTGGGTGGGGTGGGGCTTGGGGCAGCCTGGGCTGGTGGAAGGCGTCCCTGTCCATGGGGTGGTCTTTAAGGTCCCTTCCAACTCAACCATTCCACGATGAGATGTGTGTCATGGATTCACCTCCCAGCCCAGGGAGGATCTCCCTGAACCACATTCTGGTTTCTCCCAGCACGTCGTGGCCCGTGTTGCGACAGGAGTTGGGATCTCCCTGCTCCTGCACGGAAGAGGTCACTGAGCCCGTTCCCGCAGGAAGCTTCGAACCTGTTCTTAGTGGGATGGACTGGAGCGGTTTGGGGTTTCTTCCTCGCTGTAATTAAATAAGAAAACAAGAGGCCTTGGCTTAAAGCTTTTTAATCTTTCTCCAGAGAAGAACTGCTGATTAGCACTGCGGCATCTGGTAGGGACTGCAGCGATGGCAGTCGTGACCTTGAGTTTGGGATCTGCTTCCCAACATTTGAGGACACTGTTTACCTATTGGAACAACACTGTGGCTTCATATAAATCTAATCAAAATTCTGCTTGGGGAAAGGGGTTTGTTTGCTTGCTTGCTTATAAAATTATGAAAACTGACTTGTGCTATTTAAGGCATCAGCTTAATTTTTGTTACTTTATTCATTTCTGTCCAGCACATGTAAAACAATATTTTTGGTACGCAAAGCTTTCTGCTTTAAGCCTCCATCAAAGAACAGCCTGACACGAATTCTGCAAGGGGCTGGATGTGGGAACAAAGGAGGTATAATTAGCTACAGATAAACAGAACTGTGTTTCTCATCAGCATCCCTTCAGATCTTAACTTGGGTCTCACCCTTGGAGCTGATTCTTCTCCACAGACTGGAAGAGGAAGGTGAGGGAAAGCTCATCTTGAAGTGAGCTAAACTGAAGTGAAAAATGTGTTTCTGGTGTGTGTGCACCTGCAGCAGAGGCTGTGGCTGCTCTCAGGGCTGGTGTTATTTCAGGAGATTCGCTTTCCGGGCGCCTGAGCTGTGACTTCTCGTTCTTCTTCTCGTTCCCCTCCACCCTTTGGTTCCTGTCTCTCACACTTTCCCCGCTGGCTGCTCTGCTGGAGGGTGTCTGGCAGCAGCTCTGAGCTGTGCTGTGGGTTGACATAACCTGACCTTTTGGGTAGGTTTGTTCCCAGAGGGGGAAACTCAGGTGAAAAGTCGGATCCAGGTGAAACCCAAGTGGTTTTTACCCTTTTTTTGGTGCTGAGCAGGAGCTGAGCAAAGTTTCTCTTTGTGGGGTTGGGGCTTTTGGTGCAGTGATGTCGGGGGAGAGCCTGTGGGGCCTGTTCCCTCGATCCCACATGGAATGTGTCAGGAGTTCTCTCAGGACTCCCTTCAGCCCAGGTCACCCTGACAGCCGCTCTGCTCCAGCTGGGCTGGGAAGGGAAGGGAAGGGGGAGGAAGGAAAGCTGGCATGGGCTCCCCCCTCCTCAGATGTGGGGCGAGAGCCCAGATGGCATCCCAGATCTCTTCCTATGGGATTTAGACACGGTTTCCTGTTGAGAGAGCTGCTCCTAATCGCTGCCCTTCTGTGCTGTGTTGCAGCTCAGGACCAGATGAGCAGAGGGAGGTTTCTCTGAAGATCAGAGTCGCCCCAGCCGTGCCCTGGGAAGCGGCGCGGCCTCCGGCTGTCCCCGCAGCGGGCCTGGAGCAGCGCGAGGAGGCGGGAAAATGTCCCACGCTCTGAAGCAGGTGTTCAACAAGGACAAAACCTTCCGGCCCAAGCGCAAGTTCGAGCCGGGCACGCAGCGCTTCGAGCTGCACAAGAAGGCTCAGGCCTCGCTGAACGCCGGGCTGGACCTGAAGGTGGCCGTGCAGCTGCCGCCGGGCGAGGAGCAGAACGACTGGGTGGCCGTGCACGTCGTGGACTTCTTCAACCGCATCAACCTGATCTACGGCACCATCAGTGACTATTGCACCGAGCAGTCCTGCCCCGTCATGTCGGGGGGGCCCAAGTACGAGTACCGGTGGCAGGACGAGCACAAGTACCGCAAACCCACCGCCCTGTCGGCCCCCCAGTACATGAACCTGCTCATGGACTGGATCGAGGTGCAGATCAACAACGAGGACATCTTCCCCACTAACGTTGGTGAGTTTGGGGTCCAGGTGTGGCTGGCGGGGAGGGAGGTGGGTGCAGAACCTCGTCCTGGAGCCCTCGGGTCCCGTTTCTGTTCAGGAGGTGCTGCAGAGCTGTTTCTTGCTGGAAGCTCTTCCCAGCTCCTGTGCAGTGCTCAGATACCCAGAGCTGCACCAGATCCCCCTTGGAGTCGTGGTACCTGGAGGAAAGCCCAGGCAGGCCGTGCAGACAGGAGGCTGCCCTTGGAGCACAGGCTCTGAGGCAGCTCTGGAGTGGAGAGGCAGCTCGTGCTCCTGCACATCAGCTCTCCTGGCACTCACTGCCAGCCTGGATGCAGGCTCTGCGTCACCTGGTGATGCTGCCACGTGCCCTAATTAGCCTCTTTGTTGTTAAGAGGCTGCTTTGGCTGCCGCTGCCCCTCCAGAGGGCTGGGCTGCTGGCACAGGCCCGGAGGGAGGGGCCATGTTTCACCTCTTGCTAGGGCCCTGGAATGGAGAATTTGGCCTAAGACACCTCAGTCTGCATATCCAAGCACAGCTTCTGTGGATTCAGGACGGAGGTTGCTGGGGTTTGTTTATTTTGTGTTGGAGATGGGAGAATTCATTCCCTAAAGCATCAGGTAAAATATGGCTGAGCCCATGCAGAGCTTCCATCTCCTGCCATGCAGGAGACAAGGAGCAGCAGAGCTCCCTCCCTCCTGCCCCAGTGTTTATCCCACTGGAGCTGTGACAGGATGCAGTTGGGCACTGCTTGGGGCACGTCTGCCCTTCGAGTTCCTCCTCTGTGCCAAAATGCTGCTTCAGCCTGGTGTGGAGTGGGCACAGGGGGGAGGAGGGCCATGAACAGCTGAGACACCGACCCCCTGGCCAGCCCTTGTGCTGTGGCTGCCCGTGCAGGACCCTGGGGAGCACTGTGGGGGTGCTGGTTCTGTTCCGGAGGCAGGACGAGCTTCCCACAGCACGAGGGTTGTGGTTGGGTTTTTGTTTTTTTCTCAGTTGTTACTGTTTTCAGCTCAGCTTTCAGGCAGATCCCTCCCCCTTAACACCGACTGAAACATTGCAGCTCTCTCAGAGCACTGGAAGGGTTTAACTGGCCCTCCTTCCTCCAGGAACAGCCCCTGTGGACTTTACTCCCTGATATCCCACCGAGGTGCTGGATGGCCAAGCCCTCCTGCTGTCAGGGCCTGGGCAAACAAAGACCTGGTGCCTTTAAAGAGCACCTTAAAGGCTTTAATTTTTAACCAAAGACATATCAAATTAAGGGGTAGCTGTGGGGAGGTAACAACACCAACCCTTCCCTTCCGGAATTCGCTTGGTCATGTCTGGTGTTTTGCACTGTTTGTATAAATATGTCAAACAGGAGTAGAAGAAAACTCTGACTGAAACAGCTGCAGGGAATCTGGGCTCTGCTTTCAGTGCCAGCAGTGCAGCACTCTGTCACTTAAAAAATCCATGCTTTTGAATAATCTGATCCAAAGGGAAGCAAAAAGGAGAGGGGAATGGACATTGCCAGGGGACAGAAGCCCTTTTGTCTCAATCTGCCTATTTTACCAATTTATTTTAGCTCTGAGGAACCAGTTTTAACTTGACTGAAGATTTCTCATGGCCATTCCTCCCTCCCAGGTACTCCCTTCCCCAAGAACTTCCTCCCAGTGGTGAAGAAGATCCTGTCCAGGCTCTTCCGGGTCTTTGTCCACGTCTACATCCACCACTTCGACAGGATCACCCAGATGGGCTCGGAAGCCCACGTGAACACCTGCTACAAGCACTTTTACTACTTTGTGAAAGAGTTCAATCTCATAGACACCAAGGAGCTGGAGCCCCTGGTGAGTGCCTGGGTGGGCTCAGGGTGCACAGGGGGCTGTCGGGGTGTGCAGGGCTGGGGGGGGCACAGAGGGCTCTGGTACCTTCTCAGGAGGCCCCACCTCAAATCCTGGGGGCAGTTCTGGGCCCCTTATTCCCAGAAAGACATTGAGGGGCTGGAGTGTATCCAGGCAAGGGAACGGAGCTGGGGAAGGGGCTGGAGCAGCAGGAGCAGCTGAGGGAGCTGGGGGGGCTCAGCCTGAAGAAAAGGAGGCTCAGGGGGGACCTTCTGGCTCTGCAGCTCCCTGACAGGAGGGGGGAGCCAGGGCAGGGTTGGGCTCTGCTCCCAGGGAACAAGGGACAGGAGGAGAGGGAACGGCCTCAAGTTGTGCCAGGGGAGGTTTAGATTGGAGATTAGGGAAAATTCCTTCATGGAAGAGGTGGTCAGGCAGTGGCACAGCTGCCCAGGGCAGTGGTGGAGTCACCACCCCTGAAGTGTTCCACAAATGTGTGGATGTGGCACTTGGGGACAGGGGTTACTGGTGACACAGCAGTGCTGGGGGAATGGTTGGACTCCATGATCTTGGGGGTCTTTTCCAACCTTAACGATTCCATGACTCTCTTCTAATCTGGTTGCCCAAATTCAGCACCAGTTGGCCCTGCAGTTTGGCTGCCAGCAAACTGGGAGTCAGGATGGGCAGGGCTGGGGGCAGTTCTTCACTCCCAGCAGCTGTTTGCCTCATTTATAGGCCCTGTGTGATCCCAGCACTGTCAGCCATCTGCACATAGATGGATAAACCCCCTGGGGTGTGCTGGGAATGGGAATGGTGGGGGGAACACGGCCCTGCCCATCCTGGAGCTCTGGGCAGCAGTGTCACCCACACCTGAGAAGGGTACTGCCAGCTAAACACAGGGCAGGTTTTCCCATCCATCCACCCACCCCCTCACCTGGCAGCCTGGATCCTCCTTCACCCTCTTGCCTTCTCTGTCCCTTCGACAGAAGGAAATGACCTCCCGGATGTGCCACTGAGCCCTGACCTTCCTGCTCCCACCTCGGCGCCTCCTGCGAGGGCCCAGCCCCGCTCCCGTGTCGGAGTCGTGATCCAAGGGGAGAACAGAGACGTTTTCTTAAAGAAATGATATATTTTTAATGAGTTTCAATGTAAAACTGTGATATTGCGGGAATATTTTTTTAAAGATGCTTTAGATTAACTAGTTTTTTATAGGAATTTCTATTAAAAAAAGAAAAAAAAAAGAGAGAGAAAATATTTTGAGGGCCATTTGATGGGAATGTCCACTCTTGGAGAGGGAAGGAGCTGCCCTGAGCCGCCCCTTCCCTCTGCCCTGAGTGAGCTGAGCCAGACACTTCAGACAGAGCTGTGTGTGAAGCTGGTGCTGCCATGGAAGCAGAACTTCCCTCGGGAAACCCATTCCCACCCCTGGAGGCAGGTTACCTGGGGGCTGGGGAGGGAATGCTGGCTCCCCAGGGTGCTGCTTGGCTCGAGCACCTCTTCCACGGGCCAGTTTTGGGCAGAGCTTTGTGCCCCCCTGTGCCCAGGGCTTGGCCCTGCCCGTGTTCCCTTCAGATGAGCTGGGAGCAGGGTTTTCCCCATGGTTGCTGCTGGTGGAGTCTGCCCTGCTCCCCTGTAGGAGCAGCTAAACAAGACAACAGCAGCCACCTGGATGACAGACAGAAGAAAATACTGAAGCAAAAATATTGTGGTCCAGGCTCTCCAGGCAGGCAGATGTTTCCCTATCTCCCCACATACCACACAGCCCCATGTGACTGCTTCCAGCCACAGAGAACAGCCATGCTTCAAGCAGCTTTGCAGCCTGACCTTGTGATTCTTCTCACACACACACTAATCTTAGCTCTGGCTCGCTCAGAACCACAATATTTTTGCTTTAGTATTTTCTTCTTTTATCATCCAGGTGGCTGCTGTTGTCTTGTTTAGCTGCTCCTACACTCCCCTGGTGCAGCTCAGTGCTGTCCCCACGGGGATCCACTGGCAGCCCTGGGCCAAGCTGTGCCTCGTGGGAGTGAGCAGAGGGACAGGGAATTCCTCCCCACACCTCGTGGTACGCTGACCCTGCCAGGAAGGACCACTTGCCCTCCGGCCTCACTGGCCACGGGGATCACATCCTGCTTCCCTTTAGGGTACAGAGCCCTCTCCCTCTTCCCCAGCACTGTCCCCATGTGGGACCAAAATCCCTGGTGTGCAGCCAGAGCCCCCTGGCCTTGCCTGCTGCTTGCACAGTGAGAGCTCCCAGTGCCCCCAGTAGGTAGGTGGGTCTACCTACGATTGGGACCAGTAAGAGAAAAGGTTTCTGTGAACAGTGACCAAACTACCACTCACCACTTCTTCCTCACAAAGTGTTCCCGTGCCCTGGAACGTCTGTACATACGTGACTCTTGTTCCTGGGACGCTCGTGCAAACACCACTCGTGCTCTGGAATGGAACCAATAAATTATGTTGTATTTACACAGCACACGTGACGGCCCCTTTGTCAGAGCCCTCCTATCAGCAGAGCAAACACGGGCTGCTGGGAGCTCGTGGGGCTTGGGGGGGTTCCTGCTGCTCTCTGGGTTCCTGCTGCTCTCCGGGTGCCAGGTCAGGGCTGGTTCCCAGGGCTGTGGAGCTGCACCAGCACCCCGGGGTTGTCGTGACTTGTCTCTGCAGTGCCCCTGTACCCGAGGGTTGGGCTGTTCTCCCAGCTCTGCAGCTCGGGTGGAAGTGGGCAGGGGAGGGGAATTCCTGCACACTGGAGGTGCTGGGCCCTCCTGAGCACCCTCCAGCTCCTCTCCCAGCGTTCTGTGGGTGCAGCTCAGCTGGAAAAACACTCTGTTCTGTGTGGACTATCCCTCTGGCCACGCTCCCCCCAGTTTTTGTGCCCCTCATCGCTGGCAGAGCACGAGACGCTCCTTGTCCTTGGCTTAGGGTGATCATTGCCCAGCTACACCAAACCCCCGGGGTGTTATCGGCGTTATCCCCACCCCAAATCCCAAACACGGCCCTGTACCGGCTCCTGGGGAGAAAACTGGCTCCGTCCCAGCTGAAAGCAGGACGCCTGCGAGGACCCGAGTGGGGCTGCTCGTGGGAAGTGAGCGCTGCTGGGGCAGCTCCTGTGGCTGTTCCTCAGCTTTCCCTTTCCCACCCACCTGGAATGCTGTGAGGGCCGTGCCCGGAGGTGAGCAGCACCCTTGCACGGGGGTGCAGGGCCCTGCCGTCCTCTGCCCCCCTTCCTTTTTTGGTGGAAAGACCCTCCCACCTCCGTGCGAGACCAGCCGAGGGAGGAGGAGGAGGGGGAGCACCTTCCTGGGAGATGAGCGGGGCCGCTGCGGCTGAGCCCGGCCCCCACAGCGCCCGGCGCTGCAGGATGTTGCCCAGACAGGTCTGCAGAGCCACAGTCGGAGCTCAGCCGCGCTCTGCCTCTGCCTCGGCAGCCCCAGCCCTGCTTTCATCTCCCGGTGCTTTCATCTCGGGTTTACGCACCCCAGAGCCCCAGCCGAGAGTCACTGCAGGGAGCGGGTGACTGTGAGCCCCAGGGCTGAGCCCCTGAGTTGACCCCCCCAGGCTGAGCCCCCAGGGCCGAGCCCCCCGAGCCCAGCCCAGCCTGGCGAGCAGGTTGAGCTGTGGGTGCCCAGGACCCCTCGGCACTGTGACCGCTGTCTCCCCGGGCTCGGAGGGTGCAGAGGCACCGGGAAGGCTTTGCTGAGAGCCCAGAGAACAGATTGCCAGGGCCTGGGTCGAGCAGGTCCCGTGCCCGGGGCTCGGGCAGCCTCCCCTCTGCGGGGCTGAGCCCTTCCCAAAAAGCACAGATGGCACCTGCCCCGGAGCTGGAGCGGGCGCGGGCTCACGGCACGGAGGGGGCTGCGCTGCCGTATGTTCCCAGGGAAATGCTCCTTCCCTTTGGCTCGGCACAGAGTCACCCACTGCTCCAAGGAGGCAATGGCTCACCCTGTGCCTCTCCCCTCCGGCCCCCAAAAGCTCAGCAGCTTTAGGGCCTCAGTTCTGCCACAAATCCCGATTTAGGATCCTGCCAACAACATCAGTTTGTGACACATGAGTGATTTAGGGTCACTCAAAGAATCACCATCAACGTTCTCAGCAACAGTTGTTTTCATGTGAATTTATGGAAGTGTGATTTAACAGTTTGATGGCGAGGTTCCCCCTGGTACTTCCTTACCAGACTAAGGAAAATCGAGTTGGAATCAAGCTGGAATGATTTACTAAGAGACCAAATATATGAAGGGTAAGAGAGACCCTTCTGTTGAGTATGAGGTTCCCACACACTTCCTAAACTCCTGATGGAGCTTAGGTACATCCCAGTCTAGTTTCAGTCTCAGTAAACTGGGACAACAGTTTACATCTGAAGGAATTAACTGCATGGATTTGGTGTTCATTCAGTGTGATGTCAGGAACTCACCGAGCAGCTGCTGCAAACAGGGGCCTCTCCACCTTGGGAGAGGAAGGATCTGTGCCTCAGGTAAGGAATCCCAGACCTTGAGGGGCTTCCCAGCTCCAGGGGAGGTCACCACGAGCTTCCAGGCAGGGAGAATTCCAGGGGAGGGACTCAGTGGGACTGGCTGGTGATGGGATGAGGCCGCTGGCTCACAGTCAAACGGCACACGAAGGGAAAGGTGCAGGAGACTCCTTGTGCCCACGGCTCTCTTTGTTCCTTGAAAAATGAGCCTTGGAAAAGCCACCCGCTGTCCATGTGTTAATCCCAGGATCGGTGTTCCAGGCTCACATGGATCGATGCTCCCTGGGTCACTCTGCTCGTCCGTGGGTCCCCTGGGGCTGCTGGGCCCGGCTCTGGCCTTTTCCCTCCGGAACCCGGAGCAGCCCCCCCTGGTTTGGTTCAGGGCTGGAGCACATCCATCACCAGTCCCACTGGGGTTTGCTTCCAATGGGAAGCCGGGGAGTGGGGTCAGCAATTCCACGGATCCCCAGAAATCAGCCAAGAGGGAGCAGGGACTGGGGGTCTCCTGCAGCATCTGCAGCCCCGTGATGTGTCCGTGGGGCCAGTGCAGGAGCCACGTCCCGCTGGGTGAGGAGGGGAATGTCCCCAGCCACTGCCACCTGCCTGGGCAGCAGAGCGTTCCTGGGCCTGTGCTGTGACACAACCACTGCTGTGACTGCCTCACCCCGTGCTTTATCCCCCTGCCCCTTTGGAGCTGGGAAGCAGGGGCCCAGGGTGGCACAGGAGTGTCCCTGCACGGCTCTGCCCTCACAGCCCCCAGGCCTTGGCAGCCCCGTGGCCTCCTGTGCCTCCGTCCCTCGTCCCTGCACAGGCAGTGGCAGCTTTCCAAGCACTCAGAGATGTGCCTTTTGTTTGTCCTATTTTCCCTGGACAGCTGATGCCTCAGGGCCCACATTGCCCAGGGCCCCTGGCAGCCCCCCAGCCCCGATCTGCCACCTGCCTCCTCCCGGGCACAGGAGCAGGGCCCTGGCTTTGCCCCGCTCTGCTTTTGGGCTGCGTGGAGAGGTGACAGCCAGTCCTGGGACAGGGAACAGTCACCAGCACGGCACGTGCTCCCTCTCCCTTGTATGGCACAGCCAGGCCAGGGGCCAGCAGCTCCCCAGCCCCGTGCCAGGAACACGAGCAGGACCTGGAATGCTTCTGGGAAAGCTCTGGAGCGGGGAGCGCACGTCCCGTCCCCGGCTCGGGGGTGACACCGATACCAGGGGCACCTGCTGCTCCCTCCCCGTGCCAGCCCTGCAGGGACTCCCCCAGAGCCTTACCAAGAGCTGCCCCAGGATCACTTTTTGTCCTGGTCAACAAATCCCCAGAGGCTGCTGGGACAAAGCCACCGGCACCCACATCCTCCAGCACGGGGTGTGCAGCCCCCACTGCAGTTTCAGTGCCCTTTCCAAGGGAATTTTTTGGTGGTTTGGGACTTTTTCTGCTCCTCCGAGGAAACTGCCTGAAGCTGAGTCAGGGCAGGGTTGGGGCAGATACCAGGGAAAGGTTCTTCCCCCAGAGGGTGGTGGGCACTGCCCAGGCTCCCCAGGGCAGTGGGCACGGCCCCAAGGCTGCCAGAGCTCAAGGAGAACAGTCTGAGGGACAGGGGGGATTCTTGGGGTGTCCTGGGTAGGGCCAGGAGTTGAACTGGATGATCCCTGTGGGTCCCTTCCCACTCTGGATATCCCAGGATTCTGGGATTCTAAGGAATGGTGCAACGTGCCAGCCTGCACGTCCCCAGTCACCCCCTGGTGACTGCAGTGGGTCAGGACTGCTCCTGTGGATCTCACCCCTTCCCAGGGAACTGGGAGGATGGAGAGGGGTGAAAGACTGGGGGGTTTCCCCCCTGTGACTCTGTCCAGCTTCCCAACACATCCCTGTGCCCAGCCCTGGCCCACCCCCACTGCCTCCATGGCCTTGTCCCCAGGGCTTTGGCTGCTGTGGGGTGGTGGGGCCAGGACTGGCCATGTCCCCCCGTGGGGGATGGGGGTGCTCCCCACTGAACTGGTGTCTCCCCTGAAAGGCTTTTTTGGGGTGAAACCTTCCCAGGGGGTGTTTGTCCCCTCCCTGGAGCTCCAGCTGTGGGTTCTGGCTGCTCCTTCACCCCACGGCACCTCCTCTGGGAAACTGAGGCACAACACCCCCACAACACCCCCACAACACCCCACAACACCCCCACAACACCCCACAACACCTGCCCAGCACCCCCCCTGTGGCCACCCCTCCCCGCTCAGGGTGTCCCACCACTGTGCTGGAGACCCTGGGCTGGGCAGCTGTGCTGGGGGGTCCTGGGGAGGGGGGACAGCTCCCAGATGTGGGTGCAGAGCAGGAGCTGGCAAAGCCAAGCGGGGTTTGCCCCGAGCCCTCCCTGCAGCAGGCGGGGAGGGAAGGACCAGGCCCACGTCCCTGGGGAGAATCCCACAGTGGCAGGATGGGGACAGTGGGACTCGGGGTGTGCTGGAGGCCTGGCTGGAGGGTCAGACCTGGCTGGGCACTGCACAAACCCCCCTGGCAGTGGCAGAGCAAGGAGGGACTTCGGGGACCCACCAGCACAGCTGCATGCCCGTGTGTGCCTTGGACATGGGGGGGTGTCCCGTGTCCCCCGTGTCCCCCGGCCCTCCCTCCCGTCCCACCCCAGCACCAGCAGTGTCAAACCTCCAGGTTTCTGCCCGGCAGGAAATTCCAGGGTTTTTTGCAAGATTTTTTTCCTTTGACACGGAGCCAGGGCTCCAAATCCTCCCTCTTCCAGGGATGGGAAGCTGGGCCCTCCTCGGCCCGGGGAAATAACACACGGAAAAAGGAGCTTTATTTATTCTCCCTCCCAAAGCAGAGCAGTGGGGTGGGGGAGGGAAGCCCTGGACCCCCCCAGCTGCCGCCTGTCCACTCTGGGGCTGCCCCACATCCGTGGGGAGTGGCAGCCATGCGTGGCTTGGGGCACAGAGGGGTGACAGGGTGGCCACGGTGGCCTCCAGCCCCTCGAGCTGCCTCTGCTCCCTGGCCAACAATAGCTCCTTCCGGTACGGCCCCGCTCACTTTCCTGTTTTCCCCCGGCCAGGCTCTGACAGCTCCCGGAGACCCCAAAAGGCTGGGGGTGCTGCTGCTGTGCCGCGTGTCCCGCCCCCTGCGTGTGCTCTGCGTGCTCTCCGCGTGTCGCTGCCCCCCCTGCACGCCCGGTGCGTGCCCGCCGTGTGCCCTGAGCTCCCCGTGTGGCCCTGGCATGACCGTGGCGTGTTCCCTGCGCGCCTGGCACGCGCTCACGCTGTGCCCGCTGCACACACTGCACACTCGCCACACACTCACTGCACACTCATTGCACACTCAAGGGGAGGTTTGCAGATGGCTGTGATGAGAGTGTCGGGTCTCAGCTGCCTCGAGCAGGGCGCTGGGACACGCTCCCCTTCCCTGTGCTCCCCTTCCCTGTGCTCATCCCTGCGGCATCAGCCGCCGGCACCCAGGGAATGTGCACCCACGTGGGGCCGGGTGTGCACAGACTGACACACACTCACACACACTCACACCCCCGTGTGTGTGCACATACACAAACTCACACACACAGACACACACTCACACTCTCACACACTGTGTACCACCCACGTTCCCCCTCAGGCCGGCTCTGTCCCTCTCCCCGCAGCCCCACAGGGTCCAGCCAAAACCCCCTCCCCGGAGTCCAACTCAGCCCCTCTTCCTCCAGCCTCACTGCAGGGGGATTCTGAGCTCTGCACCCCCCGAATCTGGGCCCACAGCAGGTCCCTGTGCCGCTGTCTCCTGCTGTGGGGACACCCATGCCCACGGAGGGTGGAAGGGGCCACACTAGCCTCGAGGAGCCTTGGCAGTTCACCCCCCAGCTCACAGCACAGGGCATCCCAACTTTTAATCCAGAGAAACACACATCCCAACTTTTTAATCCAGAGAAACACACATTTGGACGCGTTTGAGGCCCCCTCCCAGTCCCCTCCCTCCTCCTGATGGCCACAGGAGGTACAAACACGGCAGCAAACCCCGTGTCCCAGTTTCCACCAGGATCCACACTGCTAACGCAGTGAACACGCCGTGAGTGCCCCAGCACAGTCCCTGTGCCCCCCGCAGACCCCCCCGGGGATGGGGCAGCACCCCCCCATTCAACCCGGGCTAACTGGGGAGCCCTCATCAGCAGCACTAACAAAGAAAGGCCTGGGACAGGCGGGGTTGGGATGCGGGAGAGACCATCGGGGCCTGGAATTCGGGCAGAGTTGGGGGGGGGGCTGGGGGTGTGTGAGGGTGGCCAGGGCCCCCCCACGGTGACCCCACCGGGCTTTGGGGCGCTGCTAATCCCCCCCCCACCCCAAACACCCCCCACCAGCAGGGGAAGGGGAGCACTGCGGTGGGGAGGGGGCAGAGTGGGGCGTGGGGGGGGAAGGAAGTGTGTGTGTGGGGTTCTGGGGATGCTGATGGCAGAGAGTGGGGGGGTCCCGATGGCGGTGAGGGTCTGGGGGTGCCAATGG
>JAYRBT010000083.1:3779029-3796687 GCA_036023395.1 Myiotriccus ornatus
CTCCGGCTCTGCCCGTCCCTCCGCCTCCCGCCCCCCCCCGCCCCTCCGATTTTTTTATTTTTCCATACACCCCCCCCCCCAATGTCGCCCAGCAACGCCGCCCCCCGCCCCCCCCCGCAGCAAGATGGTGCAGAAGAAATCAGAGATCCCGGGATTCCACCGTTCCTTCAAGGTAAGGGGCTGCTCCCCCCCGCTTCCCGGGGATGCTCGGAGGGGGGTGGACACTCTTGGGGGGCTCCGGGCCCGAGATCGTCCCGCATCGCTGCATCCCCTGCACGGGAACGGGCGGGGGGGGGGGGAACCAACCGCTTCCTGCCCCCACCCCACCTCCCCTCCCCGGCATCTCCCGAAACTGAGGAGCGGGGGGGGCCGCTGCCACCCAAAGCGGGCAGCGGGACCCCTTTGTCCCCCCGTGCCGGGGGTCGGGTCTGTATCCCCCACCCCCGGGTGGGCCCCGGGCTGCTGCAGCTCCCACGGGGGTCCCCGGTGGTGGTGGTGGGGCTGCACTGTCCCCCCGCCCAGCTGCACCCCCTCGTCCCCCCCCCCGGGGCTCCCCGCGGGTGGGGGAGGGCTCAGGGATTCCCAGGCCCGGCCCAGGGTCGATCCTGCAGCGCCGCCCACCCTGGGGTGCTCCGGGTACCCCCAGCCCTGGGCTGTCACCCCCCCGCCATGCCCCGGCCACTGTCACCTCGGGGGGGGATGGGGGTGCGGGGCTCGCTGCGGTCCCGCTCATTCGGTGCCTTCCCCCCAGACCCCCCCCCTCCTTCCCGGCTGCGGATCGGGGGGACCTTTGTTCGGTTTCGCTCCGGCCCGGGGGGTGCTGGGGGTCCCCCCGACCCGCCCCCTCATTGCAGTGCCCCCCACTCCTGCTCGTACGGCCCCTGCCCGGGGTTTGTGTGTGTCCCCCCACACCCCCAGGGCTGTCCGGGGATGGAGGGGGGGACCCCTCTGCTGTGCCGATGGAGCCGGTGCGCAGCCTCCCCTCCCCCAGACCTTTGTGTGGCGGTGCTGCGGCAGCTGGCGGGGCCCCCTGAACCCCCCCAGCACCCCCCGGTACTGCCCGTATCCCCCCCGTACACCCCGCACCTTCCCCCGGAGCCCTCGCCCCCCCCCTCCCGCCGGGGCTCATCCCGGGGGCAGCAGCTGCGGGGCGATGCTGAGCCCCCCCCAAGTGCCGCGTTTTGGGGAGGGGGGAGCTGGCAAAGCGCAGGGCGGGAGAGCTTTGGCCCCCGGAGGTCCGGAGTGGTGCTTGGTTGGGGGGCTTGCTGCTGGTATGACCCCCCACCCCGGAGAGGCTGGGGACCCCCCCGGCCCCCCCAGGGCTGCAGTAAACAGGCACGTTCTGGGTGTTTCTGGCGGTGACCGGGGTTGGCCGTGTCGGGGTTGGCAGCCGGCCCGGGCACCGGGCGGGTTTGGGAACGCCGCTGGAGCTGCCACCTCCACCCAAACAGATTTCATAATCCTGGGCAGGATGGGGCCCTTTTGCCCCCCCAGCACTGCCCCGTCCCGGGGGGGGGGGGAGCAGTTTATCGGGGGGGCCAGAGGGGCTCCGTGTCTTTGGGGTACCGCCGGGGTTTGGGGAGGGGGAGGCAGTGGGTGCCACGCCCTCCCTTCATCCCGGGGTGCAGGAGGGTTTGGGATGAGCCCTGACCCTGCCGGGGTGGGGGTGTCCCACAGCCCGGGGGACGCAAGGCCCACTGGAGCAGGACAGAGCGGGCTCCCTGCGCTGTGACCTTGCAGGGAGCTGGGAGGACGTGGCTATGGTGGCTCTGGAGCCCGTCCTGCCCTGTGGCCTGTGTGCCTCCCCCTCACTGCAGGTCAGGTCTGGCTGGAGGTTTGGGGTTGGGTTGTGCGGGCGGCCCCGGTCCCTCTCATCATCCGCGGCGTGCTGGCCTGGGGGAACAACCCCACAGCACCTCCCCCAGCAGGAGATGGGGTCAGAGCCTTCCTCCTCCTCTGGCTCTGCATGGAGCTCTGCCCTGTCCCTCCATGAGCCCGTGTCCTGCACCCCGGGGGGGGTGAGCAGGGAGTGTGCCAGAGCAGGAGTGTGCTGGGCTCCGTGGCCGGGGTGGGCAGCCGGTGGTGGCCGATCCAGTGGCTGCCCCCTCACTCCTGCTCTTGGCTCCCACAGGGACAAAACCCCTTCGACCTGGAGTTTGACCAGTCCAACCACCTGGAGCCCGTTTTCAACTTTGAGTGCCCGCCCCGTCCCGGTGAGTGTTGGGTGCTGTGGGTGACCCCCCCCCATGGGGCTCCATCCCACTCCTGTCTCTGGGATGTTGGCCCTTTGTGCTCCCCGGAAAGCCTTGGGGGCTGCCCCGGGGCTGGTCCCTTTGGGGCAGCGGAGGTGCTGATGGGTGGTGGTGGCTTTGCTCTGGCCCAGACATGCCTTCAAGTCAACCCATCGACATCCCTGACGCCAAGAAGAGGAACAAGAAGAAGAAGCGCTGCAGGGCCACCGACAGCTTCTCCGGCAGGTTCGAGGGTGAGTGGGGTGATTGGGGCAGGGCTGGGCCCTCCTGATGCCCTGGGAGGTGGAGCTGGCAGCTCAAGTGGCCTCTCCCCTGCCAGATGTTTACCAGCTGCAGGAGGAGGTGCTGGGAGAAGGGGCCCACGCCAGAGTCCAGTCCTGCGTGAACCTCATCACCAACAAGGAGTACGCGGTGAAGGTGAAGCTCTTCCTCCCTCCCACTCTCTGCCTCAGCTCCCCTTTCTGTCCCCCCCGCCCCCTCCGCCCAGTCTGGGGCTCTGCCAGCTCCCAAAACCATCCGCTGCTGGCACAGGATGACTTTTTTCCCAGGCTTAGAGGGGCAGGGCTGGCCTGTGCAGGTGCCACCCTGTCCTCTGCCACCACCCCAGCCCCGGGTCACCCCCCCACTTTAACTGCGCTCCCCTCCCTGTCAATTAGGGCAGACTGGAGCTTAAATTAACGCTTGCAGCGTGTCTGGGGCACGTGGTGCTGGCTGGCTGTCCCCAGGGAGGTCTCCGAGCCCCTGCAGGCATGGGGAGGAATGGGGGGGGAATTGCTGGGGGGCTTGGGGTGGGGGTACCGTGACCCTGCATCTTGGGGGCTCCTGGGCATGGCACAGGGGGGCTGTGTCCAAATGCCAGGACAGCTTGGTCTCCCCACAAGCTGCAGTTTCCCCGCGCAAAGTACACCCCCCCCCCCCCCCCGGGGGTGGGGGGGGGTGGTCTTTGAGCGGGGAAACTGCAGCAGCAGGAGGAACCCTGAGTGGGATGAGTCCAGGGGGGCACCTCTGAGGCCGTGGGGACGCCCTGCCGGCCCCGTGGCCCGCGGCAGCGCCCAGTGGGGCGAAGGGCTGGGGTGTCACACACGGAGCTCTCTTGGCCCCCGGCCCCGGGGAGGGAGCGGCTTGGCACCGGCGCTGCCGCGCTTGGCACCCGCGCCGGGAACAGCCTGTTCTGCTGCCTCCAGCCCCAACCGGGCTCCCCCGCCCGGCCCCCGGGAGGGTCCCCACGCCGTGGGGTGGGGGGGAAAGAGGGGAGGGCGTGGGGGTGCCCCGGCAGCTCCCTGAGCCTCCCCCCTCCCCCCATCCCTCTTTCGCCTTCCAGATCATAGAGAAGCGCCTGGGACACATTCGGAGCAGGGTGTTCCGGGAGGTGGAGATGCTGTACCAGTGCCAGGGACACAGGTACGGCGGGGCAGCCACCGTGGACACGGCGGGGGGGGGGTGGGCTGAGACCGGCGTGACGCTCGTGACACCCGTGGGGTGCGGCCTCAGCCCCATAACCCCTCCCCGTGGCCCCGCTGGGAGCGTCCCGAGGGGACATCCAGTGGTTTGCCGTGGCAAGTGGGGCTGCAGTGGCCGCGCTGGAGCTGGCCCCGGGCCGAGCCCCTGCCGTGCACTCGCGTGGGGCAGGAGGGTCTGCGAGCAATTAGGGAGGAGCAGCGGGAAGGGCGGGTGGGTCCCTCTCCCCCCTGGAATGCGGCCAGGGGGGCCCTGGCCGGGTGGTTTCAATCAGTGGGAAGGCAGTTTTCCCCTCCCAGGACGTGGGCTGGTGGGGGGGCGTGGGGAGGGGGGGGACCCGGGAGGTGTTTTGGGGGGATTGCCGGGGTTGATCCTGCTGCTTCCCCAGGAACGTCCTGGAGCTGATAGAGTTCTTCGAGGAGGAGGAGAGGTTTTACCTGGTGTTTGAGAAGATGAGGGGAGGTGAGTGCAGTGCCAGGCTCAGGGCAGGGGGGCTGGGGGGGGGTGGCAGGACCCCCACGAGCCCCCTCTCTGCTCTCCTCTGGCCCCAGGCTCCATCCTGACCCACATCCACCGGAGACGCCACTTCAACGAGCTGGAGGCCAGTGTGGTGGTGCGGGATATCGCCAGCGCCCTGCACTTCCTGCACAACAAAGGTGAGCCCCTGGGATCCCCTGGGCCTTCCCGGGGGTGTCACTGCCCCCCCCAGCCCCCTGCCCAGGGGACGGTGCCCGTCCCGGTCCGGCCCAGCTGCACCACGCGGCTCTCTGTGGTGCGGATCCAGTTTCTCCGGTTCGTTGGGACTCGGGGCCAGCAGCGATTCCTGCCCTCGGCCCTGAGTGCAGGCGGTGGTTTGGGGTGGGGAGGGAGGGGTCCCTGTGCCACCCCCAGACCTTTCACTGTGGAGCTCTTGTAGGGGGGATTTTTGGCCTCATTGGCTCTTCTGCCTCCCCAGGGATCGCACACAGGGATCTGAAACCGGAGAATATCCTGTGTGAGAGCCTGGACCAGGTGAGAGGGAACGGCTGGGTTGGGTGCAGGGGGTGCTGCCTGGGGGTGAGGGGTGCAGGAGGGTGTGTCTGGGGGTGATGGACACCATGGGATGCTTCCTGGGATGGTGGGTGCAGAGGGAGGTGATCCTGGGGGGGCTGTGGGCACAGTGGGGGTGCTGCTGAGCGGTCACAGGGGGTGCAGCCCCAGGGACACCCCCCAATATGCCACAGCACAGGGTGGTGTGAAGCAGGACAAGCCCAGGCATCGACCACCTGGGGCCTGGAAAGCACAGGCTGTGCTCCTTTGGGTGGGGCGGGGGGCTGTTGGGGCAGGGGGGAGGTCACCAACCTCTCCTCCTCCCCACCGCCAGGTCTCCCCGGTGAAGATCTGCGACTTCGACCTGGGCAGTGGCATCAAACTGAACGGCGACTGCTCCCCCATCTCCACCCCGGAGCTGCTCACCCCGGTGAGCGCTGGGGTGGGGGGTCAGTCCCTTGGTGGGCGGGGGGGGGGGGTTCTGCAGGTTTCGGGGCTGGGGCTGTGCGTGGACACCCCCCGTGCTGATGCTGCGTGTCCCCCCCTCTTCCCCCCATCCCTCCCCGCGCCGTGGCAGGAGGGATGCGGTTACATAAAGCGGAGGGGCTGGCGCGGCGCCCGGGCTGCCGAGTGAGCCTCGCTGAGCCTTAGCAACAGCCCGAGCCACAGCCCGAGCCTGCGCGGGGCTGCCCACGGCAGAAGTGGGTCAGGAGCGGGGCTGGGGGGGGGGAGCTGTGGGAGCCCCCCCACCCGATTCCTGGGCTGGTCCCCACCCCCCCGCAGGTTGGACACCCCCGAAGGTCGCGGGGTGACCCCCCGTGTTGCACAGAGCCCCCCCCCGCTATCACAGAAAGCCCCGCTCGCCTTATCTGCGGCGGCAGGTCCCGCCCTGGGCAGGGTGTTGTCCCGCACCCCCGTATTTTTGGGGTGCGCACGTGCTGGGGGAGGAGGAGCCCGACTGGTGCGGGGGCACAACAACAGAGATGGGGGGGGGGGCAAAGCACCCCGACCCCCCTCGTCCCGCCGTGTGTACCCCCCTCCCGGGGCGCGCTCGGAGTCTGTGAGGTGTCCCGAGTTCCCCGTTCTCAGCCCGAGGGGGTGGTGTCTGCCCCGTTCCCACCGGGATCAGCCGTGCCGGGCTCGGGGCTGTGTGTGTGTGTGAGGGGGGGTGTTTTGCTGCGGTGCCATCAGCTGCTGGGGCTGGGGAGGCCCCGGTCGGGGAGAGGCCCCTCTCGTTCCGGGGTGATTATCTGCTGGCTGCAGCTCTTTTCTCGCCCTGGTCACGAGGCCCGTGTGGGCTGCGGGTCATGTGCTGGAAAGCCCCAGAGTCCCTGGAGCGATCGGGGAATGGCTGGCGCTGCCTCCCCTTCCAGCGGGGTTAACTCCTCCCGCCCCGGAGCCTGAGCCTGCTCCTGCTCCAGCTCCTGCTCCGGCTGCGCTGCCTGGAACGGGCAGGGGAACAGGCAGAGCAGGATTGTCCCTCCGTGTCCTGCAGCCTCTCCCAGGTGATGGAGCGGCCGCTGCCCTGCTGAGCCGGTTGGGTGGCTGTGGTGCTGTGGGGTGTGAGTGCTGTGGGGTGTGGGTCTGCCTGTCCTGCTGCTGCCCTGCGGGGGTTGGACCCTTTAGGCTTTTTTTTGTTTTTGTTCCCTGTGGGGTGGCAGCCCGCTGTTGGGTGACCCCAAAGAGGCAGGTCTGTGGCATCCCCTGTGCTGGGAAACCCTGCGGGACGGTCTGCCCTGGCAGGAGCAAACCCCAGGGAGCAGCCCTGTCTGCCCCCTCCCTTCCAGGGGTGCAGCCCTGGAGCTCTGGCAGGACCCTCCCAGCCCCCTTGGTGCCCACCCTTGGGGCTCACCCGCCTGTCCCCACAGTGTGGCTCAGCCGAGTACATGGCCCCAGAGGTGGTGGAGGCCTTCAACGAGGAGGCCACGATCTACGACAAGCGCTGTGACCTGTGGAGCCTGGGGGTCATCCTGTACATCATGCTGAGTGGGTACCCGCCCTTCGTGGGCCACTGCGGCTCCGACTGCGGCTGGGACCGGGGCGAGGCCTGTCACACCTGCCAGGTACGGGGGGGACCCTGCACCGCCAAACCCACCCCCAGTTTGGCAGCAGTGCCCCTGCCTGAGCCCCTGTGATTGATTTTTCTCCCCTCCCGCCTCCCCAGAACATGCTCTTTGAGAGCATCCAGGAGGGGAAGTACGAGTTTCCCGACAAGGACTGGGCGCACATCTCCTTCGGAGCCAAAGACCTCATTTCCAAGCTGCTGGTGAGAGATGCCAAGAAGAGGCTCAGCGCAGCCCAGGTCCTGGAGCACCCCTGGGTGCAGGGGGTGAGTGGTGATGCCCCCTCCCTGCTCTCTGCTCGCAGAATTGGGGTGGGGGGACACCCCCCTGCAGGGTTCCTGGCTCTGACCGGCTGCGTTTCATTGCAGTGCGCCCCGGACAACACCCTGCCAACCCCCATCATCCTGCAGAGGTGAGTGTGGGATGGGGGCCCGGCCAGAAATCCTGCCCCAAAACCAAAATCCCGGGCCCGAAAATCCTGGCTCCTCTACTCAGCACTGCTGTCCACTCCTGCTGCTTTTTGGGGGCTCTGCTGCCACAACTCTTGTCTGAGCAGCGGTGGCTGCTGCGAGTTGGGTCCGAGCCGAGTTTTCGGTGCCTGACCATGGCCGGCACATGAGGAGGGACTCCCTGCCATGTGACCCTGCCCTCCCTGAGCCCCCCTGAGCCCCTGCCTCCTCCGCAGGAACAGCAGTGCCAAAGAGCTCACCTGCTTCGCTGCCGAGGCCATCGCTGTCAACCGGCAGCTGACGCGGCACGACGAGGACGAGGAGGACGAGGCGGAGGAGGAAGCACGACCCATCATCATCAAAGCTACCTCACGGGCCATGCAGCTCTCCCCGCCCTCCGAGTCCAAGCTGGCCAAGCGGCGGCAGAAGAGCAGCCTGGCCAAGGCAGTGGCCGCCGGGCAGCACCTGGTGGCCCCGCTGGTCCTGGTGGCCGACCAAGCCTGAGCGGTGCCCCCTGCACCTGCTGGACCCCGTATCCCCCCTTCTCCTTTCTTTCTTCCCCCTTTTCCTCCCCCTCCCCCCACCCTCAACCCCACCGTTTCTGGCTAGTGACAAGATCAGGACTCGTCCCTGTGGCTGGTTTCCAAGGTTTTGCTGATCTTGTAGGTCTGGGGGTGGGAGGGTTTGTTTAAGATCTTTCTTTTTTTTTAAGGTATTAAATCAAGTGTGAGGTTGCTTCACCCAGGGCACACTCAAGGACATCTGACAGACACACGGACTTTTGTTCCCCGACTCTTGGTTTCTCCTCTGACATTTCCCCCCCTCCCCGACACCAAAGGACTCTTTGTACCCGCGGCTGCTTTGACGATTTCAGCTCGTTTCATACTGTGAACAAAAGACCCTCGGTCGCGTTTCCAGCAGCGGGAGTCGCGTTTTAACCTCGTCCCTCCCCCCGGAGCTGCAGGTTTTTCTCCGCTGTTGGGGTAGATCCCACAGAACCCCCCTGTCCCGGGGGTCTGGGAGGCACCTCCGTCCCGCGCTGGGGGCTGTCCCTGGCTCTGCTCCGGGGGGACACGGTGGGTGTTGTGCAGGGAACCGCTCGGGCCGGGGGGAGACGGTGCCAGCGAGGGAGCAGTGCCCTGTCCCGGCGAGCCGCCCTCTCTCCTCGGCATCCCAGAATAAGCTATTCACTCCCTTCTTTTCTTTCTTTTTCCTTTTTTTTTTATTTTTTTTTTTTTTTGGATGATTGTTGGTTTTAAACTGCTAGCTGTTGCGCTCTGTGCTTCTCTACAGGGCACAGAGAAATGTCTTCCTTTGCTCCCTCCCGCGCTCCGACGGCGGCTCCGGGGGTAAGGCCAGAGCCGGGGGATTCACCAGCACCCAGGGCTGTGCTCTTGTGCCAGGGCAGGTGTTGTACCCCCTGGTTCTGGAGGGGCTGGTGGCTGTGCCCTGGTGGAGGAGGTGTGAGAGGGATGAGGTGGCCAGAGCAGCCAGGAACTCCCTCTGGGAATAGTTGTGCTCTGTGGAAAGCAAGGAGCTCCTTCAGGAGCGCCGGGACCTGCTGCGGGACAGGGAGACCTGCTGTGGCCTCGGGCTGGCCCCGAGGCTGCCGTGGCAGGAGGGTCTGGGGGCACAGAGGGTGCCCAGTGCCCTGGGGATAGCAGTGGGGGAGCAGCCTGGGGACAGCTCGGGGTGTGGGGCTGGAGGGTTTGGGGTTGGGGCAGAGGGGAGTGCTGGTCGTGGATGTGCCTCCGTGCTCACAGGTGTTCAGGCGGTGCCCTTTCCTCGGGGCTTGCTTTGGGGAAGGGAAGAGGTGGGATGAGGCCCTTGGCTGGGTCCTGGGTCTGTCCAGGAGGCGCTTGGGGCCGGGCTGGCCTCCAGCTCCCCCCAACACCCCCTGCTCCCCACCATGGCCACGGGTTGGGCCACCAAGCTGTGCCCGCTGCCACCCCCCCATCACAGCCCCTGCCCACACTCAGTGCTTGGAGCTTTATATTTTGCAAAAGCAGCCTCGTGTGCCCAGGTTGAGGGTTTGGGAGCTCCGAGCTGGGGGGAGAAGAGGCTTCCCTGGGTCTGCAGCTGAAGTCAGTCGCTCTCTCTGGAAAAAAAAGAAAAAAAAAAAAAGAAAGTTCTCCTTTTTATTTTAAGACTGCTGACAGCAATACTATGCAATATATGTTGTTTTTTGTTTCAGGGAGGTGTGTGTGAGTTACCTTAGGGGGGGGAGGATGGTCGGGGTGTTGGTGGAGTTTAGGGCAGGGGCCGTCTTCTCTCACCCTTCCTGGCCTTTCTGCTGACCCAGGGGGGGTCGGGGAGGGCGGCTCCATCCCCATCCTAACTCCCAAAAACTGCCTCGCCCTTGCAGTCAGTCCTCTCCCAGTGGGCTGGGTGGGGAGGAGTGAGGTGGTGAGGAGGGGAGACCCCCCCGGCCACGCCAGCACTGGGACACCCCAGAGAGGCCTCCTGTAACCAGAAAGGAAGAAAGAACAGGAAAAAAGTCCACCTTGATTGTACATTGTTACTTTCTTATAGCTTATTTTGTTTTATCAGTTGTAGATAATTCCTCGTTGTCTTATATTAAGAAATACTTGAATGATGTACAGTGCAGCGATGCCTTGGGCTGGTATTGTGGCGCTATCGGTGACGCTGCGCGGCGCAGCCTTTGTTTTTAACAAGGAAAAAGAAATCACACAAAATCCGTGGGAAGGGGATGGCAGGGGGGGATTGTCTGGGATTTATCTGTCCCCCCCTGTGCTGCTGATGTTGGCGAGCTGAGTTGCCCCTTTTTTCCCCACGTTGTTTTATATGAACACATGAACTCTCTGGTGGAGGCGGGTGCGTGGCCTGGGTGACCCTTGCTGTGCTGGGAGCGTGTCCCGTGGGCACCTGGGGTGTCCCTGGCCGGGAATGTGCAGCTGGAAGGTGCTTGTGGGGGTTTGTGGCGAGGGGGTGGATGTGCCAGGGGGGCACCCGAGCTCGGCCCAGGCTTGGCTTCGTGTTTGGGGCGGGGGTTCGGTTTGTGGACCCGGCGCTCGGGGGTGACCCGTGGCAGGGTCTGGGTGTTGGGAGAGAGTCTTGAATTGCCTCTGGAGCTGGGGATTGGCTCTGGAACGGCTCCAGTGTGACTCGTGGCAGTGCTGGGCACCCATGGGTGCCTCAGTGGGATGGGCATGGCTGGGGAGACCCTCGTGCCAGCGCCTCTCCCGGGGCGGTTTCCAGACAGATGCTCCCGTGGTCCAGCACCAGCGACCCCTTCTCACCAACACCTTTCTCCCTGCTCTTCCAGTTCCCAAGCTTTCCCCTCCCATAGAGCATCTATCTTGGAAACCAACTTCAAAAAGATTTTTTTTTTTTGCCTTTTTTTTTTTTTTTTTTTTTTTTTTTGCCTTTTTTTTTTTTTTTTTTTTTTTTTTAAGCTGGAAACTTTAAGCATTTTGGCTTCCTCTCCTTCCCCCCCACCCTTCCTTCAGCCAACTAACTCGACTTTAGAACTGGTTAGAAACGTTTACTGTGAAGCTCTAACTTTTTTTTTTTTAAATCAAACCAGGAGAAGCTTTCTCCTCTTTACAATTGATGAAGACTGCCAAAGCTGGTTCCACAGGAGTCACGTTATCGCACTGTTGGTTTGTGCAGCAGCAGCCTCTGCCCGGGGGGCTGGCTGGGAAATAAAACCTGAAAATATTAAAAACAAACAAAACAAAAAAAAAAGACAAAAAAATCGACAAAAAAACAAAAACAAAAAAGGAAAAAAAAAAGAAAAACCCACACAAAAATAAGCACTTTACTTGTATGTACCAGGTGACCTGATACAGCTGAATTGAAGTTTTCCTTTATAACAATTGTTGATGCCAGAATTTTGTATTCTGTTTTGTAAGAATTTAATAAAAATGCATTGAGACCTACGTGGTGGGGCAGGTGCTTGTGGCAGGTGGGGGACAGGGGGCAGATTGGGCAAGGTGGGAGGGGGAGAGAGACCCCTGGGTGTTCCCACTGTCGTCCTTCCCGGCTTCCAGCGGCTCCTGGGAGTGTGGGTGGAGCAGGATCCAGGACTAGGGGCTGGCCCAGCTCCGGCCCTGACTCACTTTTCCCAGCGGGATGGTGTGATCCTTGACTCCCCCGGGGGAGCTGGAGGTCATAGCAGGGCTGTGCTCCCTGCCAGCTGCAAACAGCTTTTGGGGGGCTGCTCTGCCCCCCTCGATCCACCCCCTCATCCGTCCTCCCCACACATCCACCTGCCAGGGGGTGAGGGGGAAACTGAGGCATGAGGGAGGTTGTGTGGTGGGCTCTGGGAGCGTTGGGGGAAGGGGTGGGGACTGGAGGTTGGGGATCAGGGTGTGGGAAAGGGCTTTTTCTCTGGGCAGAGCTGCCCTTGTGGAGTTTTTGCCAACATATCCTAATTTTTAAGGTATTTTCTGGCCTGGCAAATTGCTTTTGCTGCCGTGCTGGGGGAGTGGAGCTGCATCCCTCTGGATGCCACTGCTGTGGCCGGTGGGGATGTCCTGGCTGGCACTGCTGTCCTGGCAGACCCCCATCCGTGGCACCCCTGTTTTTTGGGGATGGGCTGTGGGATCTGCCATGGACCAGCTGCTGCTCCCGGCTCTGAGCTGAGAGAGCCCCACACCGTGCCCCGAAATCCGGGCTCACTGCTTGGGAAATGGTGCTTCCTGCAGCATCTGGGTCCAGACAGGGCTCCTTGAGGGGTCTTCCCTCCCTGGCTGCTCCAGGATGGCCCATGGTGGGAGCAGAGCTGGGGTTCCCTGGATGCAGAGGATGAGGAGTGTCCCCCAGTTCCATCCCATGGTGCTGTTCCTGCGTTTGTTGCACAAAACCATCGCTCCCTCCTGGACCTGGGGCCACCAACTGGTGACCTTGGACATTTTAGGAGCATCCAGCTCCTGACTCTCCTTCCCTGTTGTGTGTCCTGCTCTCCTGCCCCTCTTGTATGTTGTCTCCCCATCCAGAACCCCCTCCTCTCCTGCTCTTTGCTCATGGGTTATCCCGCAGAAAATCTACTTTCCCAGATTCCAGGTGGGTCCCAGGCAGGTGGTGTGCCAAAGGCAGCTCTGCTGCAGAGGCTGGTTCAGGTTTTATCCCTGGAATTCCTCTGTGGGTCCCTCTTTGCCCCTTCCCTGCCCTCACCAGCCCCAGCAGCGCCCAGTTGGATCCCATCCCGGAGCACGTGCGGAGAAAGGGCAGCCCTGAAAATAAACCCAGCGCCGGGTTAAAATAACCTGCGCTGCTCCAGGGCCTGAGCATCGGCCCAAAATAGGCTCCCCCGGGATAAGGGCACTATAAATACCCTGGCATGGATTTGCAGTGGAGAAAAGCCCCGCAGAGGAGTAGAGGCCATGCCACCCACGCTGGCCTGGAGGGAAGGGGCCACCGCGGAGCCTGCGGGGTGGCCTGGGGGATGCAGGGGAACCAGGCTGTGGGGGACACGGTGGATTGTGCCAGTTCTCCAGATCCCAAAGGGATCCGGGTGGCTCTGGGGTCACACCTGGGTTAGCCCAGGGCAGTGAGGGGCGTGGGCACGAGGGCACATGAAGAGTCCTCGGTATTCTGGGTCTAAGCCTGGCTCTGCTGGTGACAGATGATGGTCCAGCTGATTAATCAAAGTTTTGGTTCACTATCTGCCCAGAAACCAAAGTTTTCTTTTCTTCCTTTCCTCACTGAAGTGAGGAATGTGCATTCCCTCAGCCCAGACCACCCTCCTGGACCTTCCATGAGCCCCAAAACCACGCTGGGCACGTGGAGAGAAAGGTGAGAAGGGCTGTTTTGGATCAAAAAAAGGTTTAGTTTTCCTTTGCATGCTTTTAAAATGTTTTCTGGGAGGATGCAGAGAAAGAAAGAACCCCTGTGTGCTTTGCAGTGAGTCACCTCTCCTGTCCAGGCAACCAAAACAAACCAATTTGGGTTTTTTTGGTGGGAGGTGTCACTCTGTGGCTGGTGTGTGTAGGTTCTCCCTCTGGAGGTATCTCAGGGAGTGAGAGCTCCCTGGCAGAGCCCTGTGTGCAGGTCTGTGGCCAGCCGGTCCCTCCGAACCAGGGCGAGCCGTAGTGGCATCGGTGTGACATGGCACAGGTTTCCTCTGCTGCCTGGAAAAGCCCTTGGTCAGCCTCGGTTGTGGCTTTGGATGGTGAAGGGTGGCTTTTGGAGAGCCACGTGGAGCAGGTTTGGCTTTTCCACAGGATTTCAGCTCCCTGTGGGATCACACAGGCCTCGGGAGCCACCATCCAGCTCTGAGCACCCCAGTCCCAGCAGTTTCACTCCAGCTCCTGGGAGCCCTGTGCACCCCAGACCCTTTATTCCCAGCCCTGGATGTGGTCAGTGCTCCATCCCCACCAGCTGAACCCCAGCGATCCGACTGCTGGAGCGAGGCTTCTGCTCCCCCTGCCCCAGTCAAAGGAGCGCTGCCTCTGCCCAGTGCCTGGTCTCTGGAGGAATCCGTTGGCTGTCGGATCCAGAAATAATGACCCTGTGCTCCCAGGTCTATTTTTGGGATGGTGCAGTCTCCTGCATGGCACTACTGTTTGTATTTCCCCAGTGCTGGTCCAGGGTTGTGCAGAAAACACCTCACCCCATCCCACAGGGCCAAGGTGAGTGTCCCACAGGGATTTCTGTGCCATCTGGATTATTCCTGATTTCCAGGGCTGTGTTTCCTTACCCTGGACCTGAGTTGAGTGCCTGGCTCCTGCCACAAGATAAATCAGCCTCGTGTGGTTCATCACGTGCCAAATGACCGGGCTGTGTCTGGAGCACTGGCACGGAGCAGGGTGGTGGAGCTGCTGAGATCAGCAGTGGACAGGCAGGGATCCAATGGATGCCAAATCCTCTCCCTGTGTGATGGAGAACCACACATCCTCCCTGCCAAGGCACACCAGCCCCTCAGAGACACCACAGTGCTTGAGGGTGGCCATGGATTTGCTGGGATGTGGGAGCAGGGAAGGCTGTGGTGGAGAGGCTTCAGCCTCCATCACCTCCCTCCCCACCAGCAGGGGTTGGGCTGGATGTTCCTGCACCTCCTGGGCAGGGGACATTCCTGCAGCACTCCTGAAGCTGGAGGAATGTGGGATCACGGAGCCAGTGCCCACCACCCACTTCCTCCTGCCAGAGGTGCAGCACAGTCTAACTGTGTAAAAACCCACTTTTGGTGGTTTGGGGTTTCTGTCCTGACTGCTCTTGCAGGTAAAGGAACACACCCCTCCCCAAGTGCTGGTTGCTTTGCATGAAGAAACTGCCAGTGCAAAACGCAACACAGAGAAAACATGTCACTGGAAAATGTAAAATGTATCTGCCAGTAAGGCTTTGTCAAACCAAAGGAGACTGCACTGTTTGGTGGCCTCCAAACTTAGTCTTGGAGCAAACGGAACTGCGAAGTGCATCCCTCATCAAAGCCCGCTCCTGCTGCCAGATCTCACAGTGCATCTCTGCTCTGCCATGCTCAGCGAAAACAGGAACACCAGGAGGAAAACTCCTTGTGAATAGAGGGCGGATAATCTTCTTCCTCCTTTAGGAAAAGTGTGTTCCCTCTTGCTTCACCCTGCTTCTAACACACACACACACACACACACACACACACACAGGGATGAGGCTCCGGGCCCCCCCTGTCCAAGCATCCAGCCGGGCACAGCGAGGCTTCAGCTCCCTCTAATGTCCCTGGCCCGAAAGGAGGATCCCGCAGCGGGACGGGCCCGAGCAGGGAGCGGGCGGGCGGCCAAGCAAGCGCGGCCCGAGGGAAGAATGGGACGCTGAAAACGTGTGGAAGCGGCTGGGCTGGCACAGGGGGAGTGAGGGTGTGCGTGCGATGTGGAGACAAACGGCCTGAGAGGGGAAAGGCTGCAGCGCTGCGGGAGGGTTAATGCCCGGTTAGTAACAATAAATGAAAGGTTTCACAGGAAAAAGGACCGTTCCTCAAAAATTAATATTTTTTAATACTCTAAATAAATACTCTAAAATACTCTAAGTGTTTCCACAGGAAACAGGAGTTTCCCAAACTTGTCCACGTGAAGTGCAGCTTTAAAAACTGCAGCAGGTGAAGCAGAAACGGGCATTTGATAACAGAAATACAAAGCCAGGTAGGAAGCTCTTAATCAGAATCGGTGGAGTGGCACCACCACAGCGTCTGGCTGCGGCGTTCGTGGTGAGACCCTGGAGCTGCAGAAGGGCGTGGAAGCAGTGAATCCATACAAACGGCACAGAATCCATACAAACAGCACCCAGTCCATACGAACAGCACCCAGTCCATACGAACAGCACCCAGTCTGTACAAACAGCACCCAGTCCGTACGAACAGCACCCAGTCCGTACGAACAGCACACCAGTGCGTGTCACAGGAGGTGTAACAGCGAGGCACAGGAAGCAGAAGGGGCAGCCAGGCCATCTCCCCGCTGACATGTTGAATCCCAGACCACAGGAATGGATGTGTGAGCTCAACACAGATCAGGGGATGGATAACAGGGAGAGGGGGGATGTAATTACCCTGGGAAGAATAAATCACTTTAACGGTTCAGCTGCTGAGATCACAGCGAGGCAGTGGCACAGCCTCTTAATTAATCTTCTGCTTCGCAGCCTGTTCCTGCCCCTGCTCCATCTCCGCCTCACCCTGGCGAGGACGCTCCATGGTGGGGACAGAGCAGATCCAGCAGGATCTTGGGAGCAGCAGGGCATGCCCAGCTGAGGGATCAGCCTGTCCCCGAGGAGAGCTGTGCCCCCTGCTCTGGGTAGGGTGGTACCTGTGGTGATCCTGGCAAGGTGGTGTCCCTGCGGTGCTCCAGGCCTGTGGCAGCTGCAGCAGTCGGGGACTCTGAGGGAATTACTGTGAGGAATTGCTGGGCACAAAGCAGATCTGTGGATGGCAAAGGCCATGGGTCTGCTGGTTTGGGAGAGCATGAAGGGAGAGCCCCCCCTTCACCTCAGTCTCACCCACTGCCCCTCTCCACAGCCCAAATCTCCCCGGCTCCTCACCCCCAGCACCAACCCCCTTCAGCCCCCCAAGTCCCAACCTCCCCTCCATGAATTCCACCCCCATTTCTCATCCCTTCACAAACTGCTCTCTGGGCCCCCTCATCCCTCATCCTCCCCAGAATGACCCCCTTCACAGGATGGCCCCTTCATCCCCCAAAACTGCCTTTTTGGGATTGCTCCTCTTCACCCCCTGCATTGTTCCTCAGGGAAATGAGGAGCTTCTGCCTTGTCTCCCAAACTGCCCCTCAGGGATTTCTCCCCTCAATCCTCCACATTATTCCTCAGGGAATCACCTCCTTATCCCTCAAAACTGCCCCTCAGGGATCACTCCCTCACTCCCCCTCAGGGACTGCCCCCTCATCTTACAAAACTGGCCCTCAGGAATGAGCCCTTGTCCTTCTCAGGGATCACCCCATCGTCCCCCAAACTTCTCGTTAGGGATTGCTTCCTTGCCCCCCACCACATTGCTCCTCAGGGAAATGCCCCCTTATCTCCCAGAACTGCTCCTTAGGGATCACCCCCTCACATCTCAGGGATTGTTCCCATCCCTCCCCCACACCGCTTCTCAGGGAATTGCTCCCTTATCACCCCAAATTGCCCCTCAGGGATTGCCCCTCTTGCCTGCCCCCACCACGTTGCTCCTCAGTGAAATGCCTCCTTGTGCTCAAAACTGTCCCCCAGGGATGGCCCCTCATCCTCTTCAGGGATCATCACCCCTTTACTCTTCCTCCAGGGTCAACTCTCATCCCCCAAACTGCCCCTCAGGGATAGACCCTCATCACTCTCAGGGATCACCCCCTCATTGCCAAATCTGCCCCTCAGGGATTGCTCCTCTCACTCCTGCACATTGTTCCTTAGGGAATCGCCCCCTTTTCCCCCAAAACTGCCCCTCAGGGATTGACTGCTCCCCTATATTGTTCCTCAGGGAAATGCACCCTTACCCTCAAAACTGCCCCTCGGGGATAGCCCCTCGTTCCCATCAGGGATTGCCCCCCAATCCCTAAATCTGCCCCTCAGAGATGGCTCCTCATCCTCCTCAGGGATCGTCCCCTCATCCCTCAAACTACCCCTCAAGGATCGCTCCCTCATCCTCCAAATGGCGCCTCAGGGATCGCCCGCCAAAACTGCCCCTCAGGGACTGATCCCCTCACTCCCCTATGTTGCTCCTCGGGGAAACGCACCCTCATCCCCAAAACTGCCCCTCGAGGATGGCCCCTCATCCCCCTCAGTGATTGCCCCCTCATACCCCAATCTGCCCCTCAGGGATGGCGCCTCATCCCCCAGAATGTCCCTCAGGGATGGCTCCTCGTGCTCCTCAGAGATGGCCCCCTTCCCCTCAGGGATCGCCCCCTCGTCCCCCAAACTGCCCCTCACGGATGGCCCCTCATCCCCCAGAATGTCCCTCAGGGATGGCCCCTCATCCCCCTCACGGATGGCCCCTCA
>JAYRBT010000083.1:3796862-3813549 GCA_036023395.1 Myiotriccus ornatus
CGGCGGGGCGCTGCAGCGGGAGCCGGTGTACAACTGGCAGGCGACGAAGCCAACGGTGCAGGAGCGGTTCGCGTTCCTCTTCAACAACGAGGTGCTCAGCGACGTGCACTTCCTGGTGGGGAAGGGCCGCGGCTCGCAGCGCATCCCGGCGCACAGGTGGGGCGGGGGTCCCGTGCGGGGGGCTGCGGGTCGGGGAGGGGGGTCCCGGTGGCCCCGCGCCTCGGGAGGGCCGCGGGGGGGGCGGCCCGATGACCTTGCGGGAGGGGGATCCCCTCAGCGCCCCCTCCCACCCCCCTCACGCTGCTCCTCAGGGAATTGCCTCTTCTTGTCTCCCAAAACTGCCCCTCAGGGATCGCCCCTCGCCCTCCTCGGGGATCACCCACTCATCCCCCACACTGCCCCTCAGGGATTGCTCCCGTCGCCTCCCCCCGCCCCCCCCCCCACGTTGCTCCTCGGGAAAATGCCTCCTTATCCTCAAAACTGCCCCCCAGGCATGGTCTCTCATCTCCTTCGGGCATCGCCCCTCGTCCCCCAAACTGCCCCTCAGCGATGCCCCAGGAGGGCTGTGGGTTGGGTGTGGGGGCTCCCCTGCACCCTCGGGGGGCTGCAGGGGGGGCAGGGTTTGAGTTTGGGGCAGGGTTTGGGCTGCTGCGCCTCCCCAGAGAGTGGAGAAAGTGGGGCTGGGAAACTGCATCCCTTGCTCGGGGATGCGCACCCGGGTCCGGAGTGTGGGACCCCTCCCCAGTTTACTCTCCAGCACCCTGAGAGGTGACTCTGCCCCTCGTCGTGGTCAGTCAGTGTGGCCCCAGATCTGTCCCCGTGTCGAGTCTCTCCTCACGGTCCCAGCCCGAGGATGGGTCTGGTGTTTTGGGGTGAGAGTGTTTTCCCTGGAGGGATGGTGCGAGTGGGGCAGGCACAGCGTGGAAAACCCCAAATCCCTGGATCTCGCTCGGAAGTAATCCTCGGTTTTGTGGGTAGTGGAGGCGAGGAGGAGCAGTCTCCCAGACTGCCTGATCCCTGCTGACAGAAATGGATCGGGGAGAGCGTCGGGGGTGGAAAGGAAAGGGCAATGATTTGAGAAAACCCAAAGTTTGTTTTCTAAAATAACCTTTATTGAATCTTTCCCCCAGCCCAGTATTTTGGGGGTGAGTGCGCTGCTGTAGAGAGCCGTGTTGAGAATGCCACCTGAGCCTGAGCAACCCCTCGAGTTTGACGCTTAAGGCCGAGCTGCCATTTAAGAGTTCGCAGCTCAGAGGAGCTCGCCTCCACCTGGATGATGCAGAACTGATGTGGCTGATTGACACTGGGCTGGATCCTTGAGGGAGCTTTGGAGGATCCGTGTGTGCCACCCACTCCCCACCACCCCAGGGAGGGCCTCCTGAGCAAGAGCTGTTCGCTCAGAGACCTCACCTCCTTTAACTGGGGTGAGGGAGGGTCCTTGGTGTACCTGGAAGTGCTGCTTGGCAAAGGGAGCCTCGCTCCAAACATCTTCAAACTATCACGTTTCTCCTAAGTGCTCCCGTTCCTGGAAGTTCCCCCTTCAGGTTTCCCCTTTCCTCTCGCTTTCAGAACAAGCCACACTTTGTTCCAGGCTGGTTTGAGCGCTCAGGGTGTCAGCTCTGCTCTCTTATAATTTGAAGCTTTAATTAGTATTTGAGTAAACTTGCTCCTGTCCTGAGAACTAGGCTGGGTGGTGAGGGGCGATGTTCAGCCCAGAGATAAATGGAAAATAAATGAAGCTTTAAAATAATAATAATAAAAAAAATTGGGCCCCGAAGTGAGATGCTGCTTAATTGCTCTGAAATCCATCTGGTGCTCTGGGTGGTAAAGATAGAATGGAGTGTGTCACGCCGTGCCATCCCACCTCAGGATTCTAGGGGTTTGAGCAGAACTTGCCTGTGTGCTGTTACAGTTGGGATATCCTGGTGATTCATGAACTACTGTGGTTATTTCAGAAACAAGAGAGCCTAAAATAAAACCACCCAGACCCCTCGTGTGCTCAGCTCTCCCACAGCAGCCCGACCAGCAGACGATGCTTTGTGGTGGAACTGAGTTGCAACCGTGGATTTGATTTGAGAGGCATCTTTGGCTTCAGGGACCAGGGCTGGTGTTGGGCGTCTGAAATCATAAAACCATGGAATCACAGAGTTGTTAAGGTTGGAAAAGATGTTTAAGATGGTCCAGTCCAACTGTCAGCCCAGCACCACGTTCACCACTAACCCACGTGCCACATCCACACGTATTTTTTTGAACGCTCCCAGGAATGGTGACTCCACCACTTCCCTGGGCAGCCTGTTCCATTGCTTTACAACCATTTCTGTGAAGAAATTTTCCCCAGCACCTAATCTAAACCTCCCCTGGCACAGCAGCACACAGCTCTCAGGGAAGCATTCGTGCAGTCTGGTTTTACTGTGTCGCTTTTCAGACCAGGCTGGGTCCCAAGTGTGGCTGCAGGAGGAACAGATCCTAAACTTCTTGGAACTAGTGTGGGATCCTGTGGCTCAGCAGTTCATATCAAGCTGCAGAGACAGACAGCAGAGCAACTAAGAGCAAACCTTCATTTTGTGTGTGCAAGCTCAGTTTGTAGATAAATGGTGTAAGTGCCTCTGCTGGGTTGGACTGAAGCTTCTCCTGTCAAGCATCTGCAGCCCTGAGGAGATCAGATGTTGTCCATCTTCAGGAGGCTCCAGACCCTGTGGAAGCCCCTTGCCTGCCCTGGGACAGGCTCTGTCTCCGAGCCTTGAGCTTGTTCCCTCTTGCTGCTGAATCAGCCACGAAGAAGGTGGAAGGGCCTTCATTTTTTAACCCGTCAAGGCCAGGCCTCGAGGCCTCGAGGCGCCGACGTGGCCAAGGTCAGCACATTGATTAGGCCCAGCAGTGAGGGGAGAAGGGCTTTTTTTTTTTTGTCTTCTTCCAGATCTGCTTCATCGAGCGCAACGTCAGTGAGATTAGAAATGTCTAACGCTCGTCACCCAGGAGCTGCACGGGTGTCATAATGAGGGTTGTTAATTGGCCAGAAAACAGGGCCCGAAAGGGAGCAGGGCAGGTGTGTGGTGATGCAGCCCTGGGACGTCTGCAGCTTGGGAACAGCCTGAGCAGGATCCTGGCTACTGTTGGCAGGAGTCTCTTCTGAGCTCATCCTGTCTTTTCCTGGACCTTAGTGACTCTCAGGGCCTGCAGCATCGTGTGCTGAGCTGTCCCACGGCTCAACTCCTGTGCAGGGCTGTTCCTGGGGGCTTCTGAACCTGCCTGCTGCTGCTTTCCCCGGGCTCTCCATCCTCTGCAGCCAGCAGATGATCATCGTTCATTAATCTCTCATCACCCGTGGTCTCACCGAGCTCTGTTCCTGCGCCAACTCCTCAGGAACGGATATTTTAGGGTTTTTCCACAGAGCAGCGGATGGAGCAGGGAGGTGGCACAGCAGTGCTGGGGTAGTTGTGGTTCCTGAGTGGTTTCTTGTATTGCTGGTGTTACCAGTGCCTGGAAAGGGAGCAGGACTGGTGGGGGTGCGGATCAAACCAGGTGGCAGCTGGAGGTGCCAAGCTGAACGTGAAGCAGTGAAGATTTTGGGCAGGAACCATTTTCATCAGGGGCTGCTGTCTCGGTTCTTTGGCTGTGTTGTGCCGATTTCTCTGCCTCCTTTCAGGAGCCCACTTTGTTTTTGGCCCCCAGAGTGTTTTAAAATAACCCTCTGTTGAGTTCCATCTGAAGCAAAGCCCATCTCTTCCCTCTGCAGACCTGCTGTTGGATTGTGCATCCCTGCTTTTCTGCTTTTCCTGGAGTGTCTTTAGGGCAGCTCTAAATGTTCCTTTTAGGAAGACTAAGAAAACACTGCGAAAACAGAGATTTTTTTTTTTCTGTATTAATTGTGCTCTCCTAATGTTTTAAGAGAACTTCAGATGTTGAGCCCTGTGTTTCTCTGGCACCTCCCGGGATCCCGTTAGGGCTCGGCAGTTTACAAAATCTGACTGATTTGTCCCTGAGTGAAAGGAAAGCAAACATTTGAGAGTTGTTTTTTTTTTTTTTTTTAAATGAATGCCCTTTTCAAATAGCTTCTGAAAGCTCCTGCTCATTGAGGCCCTGTACTGTCCTGGCTGCGAGGATGAAGATTGGGGAGTTCAATTAATATATGTTAATTTTGAGTAGCAGACAAAGCTTGCGATTGTCCCGCCACCGTCACTGCTCTTGGAGGAACAAGGATTTTTGTTTCATCTGGCAGTTCTGGTATTGTGAGGAAGGTTTTTATTTGTTCTTGACGTTCTTCTTGAGGCTCGTGTGACGGAAAGATGAGTGTGTGTAGTTTTTGGTGACCGCTGGGGTTTGTCCCGAGCTCCCTGAGCCCATCAGGAACAATCCAACCAGCTCAGCAGCCACACGAGCCTGGCACGTCCATGGGGCTTCACTCCACTGTGTCCATGGGAAGCCTCCTCTGGATGGGAGGGCAGTGGAAAGCGAGAAAATGAAAAAATGCTGTTTAAATGGAAATTTCCCGCTTTTCAAAGGTCATTTGGTACTAAATCTGACTGGAATTCCCCTTCAGTGTTGGACTTCCCTTGGGCTACAGGTGCTGGAGGTTTTTGCCTGCTGTCCTGCATGGATTTCTGCCCACAGTTCTTGATCCTTCTCTGTGAAAGTGGACATCAAGCTGCTGCAGCAGGAGCCTGGAATGTTCCAGCTCCTTCCTTTTCCTAGTTGTTGCAGTCACCTTCTGCCTCCCCGCACCTTTGTGCCCAGGGCTGGGTTTAACTTCAGGGAGCTGTGGGATTGCAGACACCAGGAGTAAGATTAATTTCCTGGCAGGAACTCATCTCTGCACTTCCAAGCAGGGAAAGTTCTCAGAATGGCTCTTCTCAGCCCTAAGGCAGGAACAGCAGCTTAAACTTACACAGGCCCCCCAGCAGCCCAGGTCTGGGCCTCCTCCTAAAGCAGGAGTTGGTGTTTAGCAGGGAGGGAATCATCATCTTGTTCTGGTGGGAGTGCTGGAATATAATTTTTGGTCTCAAACCTGGTTTGTGGAAATTCCTGCTCCCAGTTTCTTTCGGGCCGATAAGGTGTCTCTCCCACATGAACTCCCAGCGGTGTGGGAGGGTCTGTGCGCACCTCAGGGTGGGGGTTTGCTCCCAGGGAGGTTTGCTCTGCCCTCTGGGCTGAGCCTGGAGCAGGTTTTGCAGGGCTGGAGGCAGCAGCAGGCCCAGGGAAGGCACCTCCTGGACTCCCAGTACTGCTGCCAGCACAAATCCCTGTGCTGGGAGCTTGCCCTGCTGTCCCCAAGGATGTGTCCCTGGGGAGGAGGAGAGAGGATGGAGACTGTTTGGTGACAGGTTTCCAGTAGGTGACTGTGTGGAATTGCACCTGGACTGGGGCTCTGCAAGAACCTGAATTCATGAATTCAGCTCTTTCTCGGCTTCTCAGCCCCGGGCTGGTCTGTGGCCTCCTGGGGAGCAGCCACGTGTGTTCTGTGCCCTGTGGGGACCCTTGGCTGTGCTGTGTCCCGGGACAGGGCTCAGAGGGAAGTTCCTTGCAGCTTGGGTGCTTTGCAGTGGAGGAGCAACCAGCCTGGCACTCCCTGCTCTTGCAAAACACTTCAACTCTAGGAACGATTTGCTTTCCCCGAGGGTGGCTTTGGGGATCAGCAGCAAGCTTGGGATTTTTGTGGGTTTTTTTTTTTTTTTAAATGACTGTGATTTAACATCAGGGTTTTGTTCCCTTGTCTTTCCTCCCTAGGTTTGTGCTGGCTGTGGGCAGTGCTGTCTTCGATGCCATGTTCAATGGTGGCATGGCCACAACCTCCACAGAGATTGAGCTGCCTGACGTGGAGCCCGCTGCCTTCCTAGCCCTGCTCAAGTAAGCTGCTCCTAAAGTACAGGATAACTGGGAAACAGGGACTTACTGTGGAAAAAAACGTTTCTAATGAAAGCAAGGAGCTGTTCTGCAGAGTGGAGATGGTTGACTTTCTGAATAAAATGCCCCTTTGATCTGTTCAAGGGTCGATGCTGGTGTTAAATCTCCACTTTCTGGGTAAAAGTCACTAGACTTTGACTATTTTTGTGCTACTGCACAAATATAGATATATATATAAAATATATCAGCCATTGTCTCATAAATTATTGTTCGTTAATTGGTTTGATTTGATCCAAATCAAATTTGGAGTAAATTCTTTGGGAGAAGAGGGGAAAAGTGATCCTCTGAAAGCTCCCTAAGTTACAAATACCTGGAGCCTTTTTAGGTTATGAGCAAGTTCCAGCAGGTAAGCAGGGGTATGAAATTAATGTCAGCCATTCCATGTGGTTTCACCCTTTGTGTGGGATTTATTCCTCTTTGGGAGAGCTGGATTGGAGTTTCCATTTCCAGTGTGTGTTGCTGGGGAAGGAGGAGGAGGAGAAAGGGGCTGGAACATCCTATTCACCAATTCCTTTAAGCTTGGCTGGTGCTGTACAGCATCCAGCAGCAATCCTGAATGGATGCTGGAAGGGCATTGTCCTGGTTCTATAGGATTTCTGTAACCCACTTCCAGGGGTTTCCAGTCCTGTGCTCTTGACATGTTCCCTGCCTGCTTCCCATTGGGAGCAGTGACTATATATAGCACTGGCACACTTTTTGCTTTACCTTCAGACAGTGCCTTGGTCGTGCCTGTGCTGAGAATATTTTACAATTGATCTTGGCTGGAATGAAAGGCCAGAAATAATTGGGAGCCCCGAGCCCCCTCCCCTTTGGCTCCCTTCAAAGCAGGCAGCAGCACGTGGGGAATCCCTCTGGTTGGTGTGTGACTGCCAGGCTGGTGGGTCTCTCTGGAGTGCAGGGTTAGCAGCTATCTTTAAATCTTAGGGAGGCTCAAATAGCACGTGAATTAGAGGCAAAAAGTCATGTTGTTTCCCTGAGATTTCAGCACTTGATTGACCCGTTTTCAGGGGAGCCCCGAAGCGATGAGCTTAGGTGGGTTTCAGCTGAGGTGTGTGGGTCTCCTCAGCGCCTCTGAGCCTGCAGCTGAGCTGCAGCAGCAGTGCCCGTGGCCCAGGGACATCTTGGGTTGCCTAAATCCGGAGCTGGAACTGTGGGTTTTGAAGTGCTCAGAGCTGAAACGTGCCGGAGGAGCTTTGGGTGCTGGGCTCCAGCAGGAGGCTGACCAAGTACGTGGTGTGAACCTTCCCAGAGGGACACCAGCCCCTCCAGACACTGATATGGAGTGGCAGCTGATCCTTACATGTGTCTCTGGACCTGGTCCAAGCCATGATCTCATGCTGTAGGATCAGGAGCTTATCCAGGGACATGGTGCCCATCCTGAACGTTCTGCAGAAGGTCCTGTCTGGGTGCTGGATTGTGGTGGTGTTTGTGGCTTAGTGGCCTCTGACAGATCTGCTGTAACTGTGTAAGAGATCCCTTTTTGTTGTTATTATTTTCAAGGTGACCCGAAGATAAGAACACTTTTGGTTGTCCAGGATTATAATCTAAATGTTCTTTTAAATTGATAGCAAACTTTCTCACAGCTCAGGCCTGTCTTGTCCCGTTCAGCACCCACTGTTTGGACTGTTGTAAGCAGAAATACAAACGTGATGCAAAAAGAAGTACTCACACAGTCATTGCAGTAAATAAATAGTCGGGTTTAGATCTACTGTGTTCTTTTAATCCTGGAATAAAAGAGATTGCTCAGTGCAAACGGGGCTGGGAGGGGATGTGTGCAAAATACATTGATGAACCTGATGCTGCTATTGACAGATGCTCTGGGGCAGCACAAAAGGCTGCTTTCAGCAGAGAGAGTGCTTCCCTTCCTGTGAATCCCGCTGTTTGTGCTTCCCTGAATGGCATCCTGGCCCTCTGTGGCTGGAGGAGCAGGAGTTCCACTGCTGCAGATGGGAATCCTGCCTGGCATCCCCCTGGAAAAGCCCTCCAGGAGCAGTGGCCACACAATGTGCTGCTGTGTCCCCTTCAGAGAAATGCGGGAGGAGAAGTGGCTGGGGTTTCCCAAATATCCCCTGGAACGGGAATGCCAGGCACAGTGAACACACTTAATGTTACATCCCTGTGCTCTGTGCCTTTGGAATCCCAACTGGCAAATGCTCCACTGGCTGAGGGGAAGGCAGTAAACAAAAACTGGGCATGGGCTGCTCAGTCTGGAGAAGGGAAGGTTTGGGGGAGACCTTTGAGGCCCTTCCAGAGCCTAAAGGGGCTCCAGGAGAGCTGGAGAGGGACTTGGGACAAGGGATGGAGGGACAGGACAAAGGGGAATGGCTTCCCACTGCCAGAGGGCAGGGTGAGATGGGATATTGGGAAGAAATTCTTGGCTGTGAGGGTGGTGGGCCCTGGCACAGGTTGCCCAGAGCAGCTGTGGCTGCCCCATCCCTGGGAGCGTCCAAGGCCAGGTTGGAGCAACCTGGAATAGTGGAAGGTGTCCCTGCCCATGGCAGGGGGTGGCACTGGATGACCTTTAAGGTCCTTCCCAACCCAAACCAGTGTGGGATTCTCTGATCAGGACTATCACCAGTGTGTCAGTGGTTTCACTGAGCTCAGCCTGTTGGTTCCTGCTCTCTCCGGTCAGTGTGCTCAGGTATGAGGGAGGGAGCACAATCAGGTTGCCTTTGTTTTTCCACGGGGGTATGAATGTACTTCCTTGTTTTGGCCTGGCAGGGAAGGCTGTGCTTTGCTGCAGCCTGGCAGCTTTTTGTCTTTCACTGCAAGTAACTCTTGTTTTTCACTGCCATTGACTCTTGCTCTGTGCCGTGAGGTCACGTTGTGAGCTGCACCTCTGTAATGAGATGGAACCGTTTGATCCAAAAAATGAGGAGGAGAAAGTGGGGTGTGGGCAAAGCACCTCGTGTGCAGAGGGTGGGTATGTTTGAGTGCTTCTGAGTTGGTACTGTGAAATGGAGCTCCTCTTCTGAGGGAGGGGTTGGATTTTTGTCCTAACTGAACGGCCAAAATTGTGAATTTTAAGGGGGGCACTTGGCCAGAGACTGTTCTAGCCTGCTGTAAGTGGAGGGTCAGGAATTAAAGGATTAAAGGCAGTTCCAGGTGCTCCAGAGGGTATCCCAGCTATTGAAAGTTATGCTGTAAAGTGTCTGTTACAAAGATAAAGAGGCTTCTCCTTGGTCAAGCAGAGTCAGTGGAGAGGATGTGAAACCCTTCCGTCTCCCTGGTGTCGGGAATGGGGCCAGGACGACAGGCAGAGGCACAAACATGTTTTTTATGGATTTTCAGGGGTTTCACTCTGTCACCTCAGTGCACCACAGTGATGTTTGTTTGCCTGTTTCAGGTTTCTTTACTCAGACGAAGTTCAGATCGGACCAGAGACTGTTATGACAACACTTTACACAGCTAAAAAATACGCCGTTCCAGCCCTCGAGGCTCACTGTGTGGAGTTCCTTAAAAAAAACCTCCGAGCAGACAACGCCTTCATGCTGTTAACACAGGTGAGTTTGGGGGCTGTTGGCCTGCAGCAAGGCCCAGCAGAACAGCAGGAAAACGGGAATTTTCTGAGTGTTAACCGTGCTGCTCAGCCCAAGTGGAGCAGTTCTGGGGCAGTTTGAATTCTTCCTCGCAGGAGTCTTGCAAAGAACAACAAAACACAGCAAATCTCGGTGCTCTTTCAGCTCCTTGTTCTGCTGTGGCAGGTGATTCCTTCCAGAGTGCACGGAGTTAACAAGGTGGGAAGATTTCACCTGCCAGGAAGAAGAGTGGGATGAGAGGATTTCCCTGTGTTACAGATACAGGACGTGTGTGCTCTCGGTGCCATGTGTGGCTGCTCAGCCATTCCTTGGAGGGGATTTCTGCGCAATGCTTCCCCTAAGTGGAAGAAAAAAAGCAATTTTTTCATGGGTGCTTTGGTTGATTTTCCCTGGAGAGGAGCAAGGTGCTGCTCTCTTCCTCAGCCTGTCCCCTCTCACCCTCCTGCCCTGCAGGCCCAAACCTGGAGCCTTCAGAGCAGCTGGTCCTCGGCTCGCTGTGGGACCAGCTTCATACCCTCTTGCCCCTGTGCCTGATCCCTTCTGTAGGACTGGGCTCCTCCATCCTCCTCCACTGGACTCTTGAAGCAGCAAACCAGAAGACAGTGTTTACGGCTTTGCTTCTTTTGGAGATCAGGCTTTGCGTGCAGGTTGATGAAATGAGAGTCCTCCCCGTTTCCCAGCCCCACCTTCTCCCTCTGTGCTGACAGCTGATGGCATCCTGGTGGCACCCACAGTGCTGCCACCCGTGGGGCAGTGTCTGTGGCACTGCGCCCTGCTCTGGGTGCTGCAGGGACAGGCAGCACAGGCATTATGTGCAGGTTTCTTTCCTTGATGGAATGGGCTGACTGGACTCGCCCTGGAGGGATATTCCTGCTCAGCCAGCTCAGGAGAGCTGCCATGGAGTCTGATGTGAGACAAACCTTGCAGGGTTGTTTTCCCAGCTGCCCTGAGCTGGGAACCAGCACACCAAGGTGATCTGGCTCTCAGGGGTTGCCCTGACTTGCTCAGCATTCCTGTCTGCTGGATTTTCCCCCCCGTCAGCAGTACAAGTGTCTCTCTGGCTGTAGGCACCGTGTTGGTGGCAGTGGCTACACCAGCAGATATTGAGGCAGTGTTGGCCTGAAGCAGTCAGGGCTGAGCTCTTTGCTGGGGATTGGGCTGGGATTTTATTTTGAGTTTAAATATTTGGACCAAGTTGTTACAGTAGTTCCCCGTCACGTTGTTGCTGTAAACACCCGTCACTGCTTGGGTTCAGCTCCTGCTGCCACACCATGTCCCTCCTTACACATCCTCCTTAACTTGGCCCTTTTCCACGTGCCATAAGCAGGTGAGGCAGCTCCAGGACACGGGAGGAATCCACACTGCACTTCCCAGAGGAACATTCAGGACTCACAGGCTCTTGCTTGGGCAGTGGCAGCCAAATCTGCCCTCCCATCTGATGTGTGGCAGGACAGTTGTAACTCCTTGGCTGCAGCTCTCCCGTCCTTTGGGTTCAGCAGCTGCAATCTGAAGCGTCAGGAGCTGTTGGCCAAGAGCTGGGAGGAGATCTTCCCTGGGGGCCGCAGATCTGGGGAGATGCCTTACACGGCCTTTGCCTCGTGAGGGTTGGAGGTGTCAGCTTGTGGTGCTGTTCTTCCTGCAGGGGTATTTTTTTTGTGGCTTGCTCAGTCCCTGCACCCGAGTTTGGACCTTTGGCAAGGCGATATTTAGGTTTATGGGGACTTCCCTCCAGGTGACAAAGGTCCTTCTTTGGTGAAAGACGAAGGTGTCCTTGTTTTTCAGGTGCCAGAACCAAGGTGCTGCCTGGCACTGAGGCAACTGAGATGCCAGATGGGAAAGGCTGTCCTGGTGCCTTTTGTTTGTGGCTCATCCATTGTGACTGATGATCAGTGGTGACTCCCATCTAGTTTATGTTCACTGTTGCTCTCTGTCGAGTCTCTGAGAGGTTTGAGGCCGATGTGCTTTGGGAAATGTGTTGGTGTCTCCATGACTGGCACCTTGCTGAAGGGATCTGGACCTTCAGTGTGAAAATCTGCCTGTTTTCTGCCTTCACTGCATCAAATCAATGCCTTGCACAGTCACTTACAGACCTGAGAGAGATCTTGTACGGGGCATTGCCCGAAGATCACAGAGCTGAGATCGTGGAGCCCCGAACCTCCCCTGAGTATGTCACTGCCCAGTCTGCCGGTCCAGCAGCTGTGTCACCAGCAGCATCTCGAGCAACTGCTGATCTCTGGCAGAAACATCAGTGGCAAACAGCCTTCCTAAGTGACTGTGCCCCGAGGTGGACCGTGACCCTCCTCCATGCCAGCCCTACATCCCAGTGTCACTTTGCTCAGCAAGGAAGTACAGCCTGCCTGGAGCTGCTGAGGGGGAGAGCTCTGCGGGCGTAGGGGAAGTGCTCACGTGTCAGAAGAGCCACTACAGTAGTAAAGTCTGAGTCAGTCACAGCTCTCGGTGCCAAGAGTGGAAGGCACTGGCAGTGCTCCAGCCCCAGGAGCAGGTGACAACTGCTGAAGCCTCCCTGGGCCCTGAGAAAATACAGTTTTTTCGGCTCTCTGCACTTGAGGTCTTGTCGTCAAAGCTTGGCCTTGCTGAGCTCTGCAGCCCACGAGCGAGGGTCCAGCAGAAGCTGCTCAAAGGTGCCTTCTGAGTGGTGGAATTCCCAGCCCAGAACATGAGTTTTAACCCTTAACTGTGGCAGTGAGTTCAAGTTCCAGTGTGTTCTCGTTAGGTGTGATGTCAGGGCAGTTCCTTCCTGAACAGCAAAACCAGAGCACTGGAAATAAGAGGTCATTTAGTGATTTTTGGGTGTTCCAGCTCGTTTTCTGCTTATGCTGGGCAGGGGGTTGGTAACACATGGCAGTGCAGGGTGATCTGGAGTGGCAGCACTTAAGCTGGGCAGAGAAATTCTGAGCAACTCTGCAAGCTGTGTGCAGGCTTTGCTTGGAATAGTAACCTATTTTGGGGAGAATCCTTTAAGGTAACTGGATTAGAGTGGCTGTTTCTGTGCAAAACATGGAAATGCACTAAGCAGGCTGTGTCCCCCCCCAGGGCTGCAGGTCTCCCTGGGACACAGACACCGTGATTTTGCTAAGACAGGAGATCAGCGTGGCAGTTCTTACAGAATTAAGCTGTCTCTGCATATTCCTAGAGCGAGCAGGCCTGGAGCCACTGGGCAGAGCTTCCTTCTGAAGATAAAAAAGGCTGTAAAAATCGCCCCTGCTCAGCTGCCACGGCCAGTATGGTGCTGGAAAGTGCAATTGGTGCCCGCGCCGGAACAAAGACGTGCCTGAAGACATGCACAGCTGAGCCAGAGCTGCTGCCAAACAGCAGAATTTTCTGGGGTTTGCCTTGTCATGCTTAACTGCTTGTGAAAGGCCCAGTGGATTCCTGGTGCAGCCAGGCATGGCATTGCTAATGGAGATGGGCTCTGGCAGGGGAAGGGGGTGCTGAGAGCAAACTTTGCAATGCCTTTTTCTCTTGATCCCCCTGAGCAGGCCCGGCTGTTTGATGAGCCCCAGCTGGCCAGTCTGTGCCTGGAGAACATAGACAAGAACACCTCAGATGCCATCAATGCAGAGGGGTTCACAGACATTGATCTGGGTAAGCTCTGCTCCCCCCCTCCCCTCTGTCCCTGCTTTCATAACCAGCTCGTCTCCGGAGTTGTCACAGGTTATTCTTGGCTCTCTGTGGCTCTGCTGTTCTGGAGCAATCTGTTGAACAGTCCCTGGCATGAAGTGGCTGGAGACAGGGCATGTGCCAAAGAACTTGCTGGCTTGCCTGCAGAAATACCCTGGAATCTGCTTACTTTGGTGCAACTCGAGTTTTCTGGGCATGACACAAAGCCCGTTTCCTGTGTTGATGTTGGCAGGTTTTGGGTGGGTGTAACTCGCCTTTTTTTTGTGCACTTGGCTTCGCTCCCCGAGTCTTTGTCAGGTTTTGGAGTTAAAAAGGTGTTGTGTTTTTGGAATTGAGAGCTGGCTGTTTTAATTATCCTCTGCAGTTTCCAAACTCGCTGGGCACAGTTAATGAACATTAAAATTCAGACTTTAACCTTGCTCTAATGAGCTGGGCCGTGGAGGTAAGGCCCGGGTCACCTTCTGGCTCTCAGGCTGCTTGTTTCATCCAAGGAAGTTGCACTTCATCCTCCTGCACTTGTGTTGACACGCCAATTAAACGGGCTCTGTTTGCAGCTCCAGTGAGTGCCCTGCTGATGGAACGTGCAGATAAATCCCCCTCGGAGGCTGCAGCAGCACTTTTGGGGAGATGCCGTTTGCTCAGTCCTCCCTGGCTGCCCCCGGGGTGACGTGGGTGTCTCTGTGCCGTCCTTGCAGACACGCTGGTGGCCGTGCTGGAGAGGGACACGCTGGGGATCCGGGAGGTGCGGCTCTTCAACGCTGTGGTGCGCTGGTCCGAGGCTGAGTGTCAGCGGCAGCAGCTCCAGGTGATTCCAGAGAACAAGCGGAAGGTTCTGGGCAAAGCTCTCTCCCTTATCCGCTTCCCACTGATGACTATTGAGGAGTTTGCAGCAGGTAACTGAACAGAACCCTGGGCTTTGCTTTCTCTCCACTGTAGAGAGTCAAGTGACGGGAAAGTGGCTTTTTAATCTGGGTATCCTGTAGGAAATTAAATAGGAAATTATTCTCCATTCCCCCCATTCCACCACAATTTTCCCCATCACTCACTCTCTCCAAAGGGGGCTTACAAGAAGGCTGGAGAGGGACTTTGGATAAGGGCCTGGAGGGACAGGACAAATGAGAATGGCTTCCCACTGCCAGAGGGCAGGGATAGATGGGATGTTGGGAAGGAATTCTTGGCTGTGAGGGTGGTGAGGCCCTGGTACAGGTTGCCCAGAGCAGCTGTGGCTGCCCCATCCCTGGAAGTGTCCAAGGTCAGGTTGGATCAGAGGAGCAACCTGGGCTAGTGGAAGGTGTCCCTGGGGTTGGATGAGATGGACTTTAAGGTCCCTTTGCCACCCAATCCATTCCTACTGATTTACAAGATTTTCTGTGTAAAAAATGCGGTTTTCCTCCGTGACGATTCCCTTGTTTTAGAGCCCGTGGTGCTCCCTTGGGAGGAGCAGAGGGATCCCAGCTGGCTGTTTGTCCTCCTGGCATGGTTGGATGGTCACTGTCCACTCCCCTGAGTGCAGACTGGGGATCACCTGCTTCCCCTTCCAGCCACTCCCAGCGTTTCACCTACACAAAGCGGATGGAGTTGCAAGCAGTTGGTGTTGATTGTAGCCTGCTCCCGAGGAGGAAGGGGGATGTTTCTCCCCATCCTCTGCCTGTAACACAGTGGTGAAGGCCTTGCCATTCAGGGCAGAGCCCCCCGTCAGACAAACTTGCAGAATGTCCTGTGAGCTGAAGGCTTGGTGTTGTTTAGTCTGTGTCCCAAAGCATTTTCCAAGTTTACATGAAGATCCCGCTCTACAAAGACATCCAGATCATTTAACAGTTTTCACTAAAGGCTGCTTTGTTTTGTTTTCATTGCCTGCTGTCTTTGACTTCATCCTCTGGTGATTCCCCGGGGGTTGGAAGCTGGCAATCAGCTGGAATAGTTCTCATGCTGAAAGGACACGGTGGAGCCATTTCCAAAACTGCAGCTTGTTTTAGGCTGCAGTGCTGTGGACAAAGGAGCAAACAGGGTCACTGCCCCCCTTCCCTGAGCAGGTCACTTCTCAGGGCTGATGGCACCCTCTCCACCCCCCTCTCCCCCAAAAGCCAAAAAAAAAAAGGAGGAATTTTACAGCAGTGGTTTCACCAGTTTATTTTATAACCTGGTATCAAACGTGGGGTTTTGCATGAAGATGTTTTAACTGGCAAATGTGTCCCTCCCTTCCCCCAGAGCAGGGAATTTGGAAGAAGGGAGTTGCAGCAACGTGGGATAAGTTCAGACACGATCAGTGAGGCTCGTTTTTGCTGAGCAAAGTATCCAAAAGCTCGTTTACCTGTGAACAGTTGACTTCCTTAAATTCTTCCTTCCCTGCCCATTGCAGCCTTGGACAGTGTTTTGTCTGGGGAACATCGAGCTGGATTTAACCCACTGCAAGTAGTTGTGGACCAACAAGTGGCTGGGAATTTACTCCCCACCTTGAAGAGCACTTAATTCTGTTGTTGCCTCAGCACACAGTGGTCTTGTTTCTGTTCAAATAGAGGTGCAGAGAGGCTTTTAAATCTTGGGCTAAAACACTGATTTTTAGCTGGTTTCACTTTTGAAGGTGTTTGAAGGAGTTTCCAAAGCTTGACTTCAGAATCACGGAGTTGGTTGCCCAGGAAAGCTGTGGCTGCCCCATCCCTGGAAGTGTCCAAGCTTGGACAGAGCTTGGAGCAGCCTGGGCTAGTGGAAGGTGTCCCTGCCCATGGCAGGGGGTGGGACTGAGTGAGCATTAAGGTCCCTCCCAACTCAAACCATTCCGTGATTCTGTGATGACTTTGGAAAACCATCTTGTTACTGGAGAAAAGCTGAGAACGTGTTTCAACTCCTGCTAAAACCCACCCGCCCTTTTCTCTGGGTCCTGCAACAAGCAGATGCGAGATGGGGATTAAATGCCCGAGGGAAGGGGGTTCTCAAAGCAGGGCATGAGCTGAACCACACTTGTCTTGAGTAAAAACACCCTTAAACCTTTCGAGTTGGTGTCGGGTGGGTGACATTCCCTCTCGCTGCCCCTCGGGGCTTCCACTGTCTCAGCCATCAGTGTGGATGTTGGAAATTCCTGTCTCTTGGCAGTGTTGATCATCTCCAGAGGGAGTGGAGCAAGGATTAGCTGCATGCTTTAGGTTCTTAATCCAGTCCTCGCAGGCAGATGCAGTTGGGCTCCCCAGAGCTGGGTGCTCAGTTGCTGTTCCGTGTCCGTGCTCCACACGGAGGCTCCGTGATCCGTGACTGCCGTGTGGATAAAGGGCAGGCACCACGTTTGTCTGGGGTTTAATGTCCTGATGCACCGGTGGAATTCCATCTGTGATGGGGCTTTGGCTCGCTCCCAGCTGCAAGTCGGGCATCTAAATCCCATGTAAATCCCAAGGGGATCCCTTCTGGTTGTGCAGATTTGGGCACCACAGTGTAAGAAGGATGTAAAGCTGTTGGAGAGTGTCCAAAGGAGGAACAGGGAGCTGGGGAAGGGTGTGAGGAGCAGCTGAGGGCACTTGGCTGGCTCAGCTGGAGCACAGGAGACTGAGGGGAGACTCCTCGGGGGCTGCAGCTCCTCCCGAGGGCAGGCGGAGGGGCAGGCGCTGAGCTCTGCT
>JAYRBT010000083.1:3813648-3835292 GCA_036023395.1 Myiotriccus ornatus
AGGGCAGTGGGCACGGCCCCAAGGCTGCCAGAGCTCCAGGAGCGTTTGGACAACGCTCTGAGGGACAGGGGGGATTGCTGGGGTGTCCTGGGCAGGACTGGATGATCCCTGTGGGTCCCTCCCAGCTCAGGATACCCCATGATTCCATGATTTCTCAGGGCTGACGGCATCTCTACTTCCCTCCCCGCTGCAGGGCCGGCGCAGTCGGGGATCCTGACGGACCGGGAGGTGGTGAGCCTGTTCCTGCACTTCACGGTGAACCCCAAGCCGCGGGTGGAGTTCATCGACCGGCCACGGTGCTGCCTGCGGGGCAAGGAGTGCAGCATCAGCCGCTTCCAGCAGGTCGAGAGCCGCTGGGGGTACAGTGGGACTAGTGACAGGATCAGGTCAGCACCCTCAGAGTCGTGTTCTGAGCCCTCACCCTGCTCCAGCCCTCACCCCCGGGGGGTCTGCACTAGACCCCGACTCCCACCCTGGGAACCCTGCAGGGAAAGGGTTTGGCTGGGTAAAAGCACCCCCTGCCTCTTTGTTGGTGCCACTCTGTATCTCTGTTGGCAAAGGTTGCCCACAAAGGTGGCCCTGCAGCCTCTGGAAAAGGACAGAAATAACCCCCCGGTGGCTTCCCGTAGCTGTAGGGACACGTATGGGGTCACCAGGCTTCCCCCGGTGCCTGGGGGGGACAGGGAGCCGTCCCTGCTCTGTTAGAAGTGTCAGGGTGGCTTCTTGCAGCCCCTTAAGCACCCCTGTTGGAGGGAGGGGTTGGGATGAAACACTGCTGTGCTTCCTGCTGATGCCCAGTTTGTTCAGACCTGAGCTCGTGGGGAGCCAGCAGAGCCCAGTCTTGGGAACAGGGACTGGCAGCTGGGACTGGCACAGGGTGCTTTTTGTGTGGCCAGGGAATGACAGCAAGACAGGAAGGGATCAGGAACCCTTGGTTCTTTCCTGATCCATCTTTGTCTCGGGTGGAAGGGGCCTCCCAGCAGTGTAATTCTTTACAACTTTTAAGCCTTTCATGGATGGTTCAGTTGCACATCACTGGAGCTGTTGGTTGAATCCTCTGCTCCCTTCACCCCCTGACAGGAGATGGGACTGGGAACTGCTGCCAGCTCCAAACACTTCCTGCTCTCAGATCTAACACTCAGAGACCTTTTGGAGCCTGTGTTTGACTTCAAGTTCAGCCTCTGCAGCATCAGGGTCAGCTCCAGGACAATATTCCATGCTGGCTGCAGAGCAGAGACTCCATCCTGGCCCGGGTGTTTGTTCTGGGAACACCCAGGGCTGAAGGAGTTGGTGGATGGGTGAAGAAATGCTGTTGGCAGCTTGGCAGTCAGGGGTCAGTGTGAGCTGACAGCTGGTGGTTTCTTTCCTCTGGAGTGTTTCTGCCCTTGGGAAGAGTTGCATTAAATCCGTGGTGGGTTTGATTAAACCATAGGTGTAAAATCAACCCGAGTGAAGATATTTGTGTATCAGCCTTGCACTGAAGCAGTTACAGGAGTGGCAAGTTCGGGCTCACCTCCCTGCTCTGTTCCTGCAGGTTCTCAGTAAACAAAAGGATATTTGTAGTTGGGTTTGGATTATACGGATCCATACACGGGCCAACGGATTACCAAGTGAACATACAGGTAATTCTCTTCACTGCCTTAAAAATCCTGCCTGTTGGAGGGGCTGGCAAGCCCCTTTTGGTGAACGTGGTGTGTGTCCCTGGGCAGGGGGTTGGCAGATGCAGCGAGGGCCAGATGGGGCACTGGGATCAGGGAGATTATCGTGCTCGATTTTACGCAGCTCCCGTTCCACGCGTCACTGCAGCATCTCCCTGGGCCTGCTCCCAGCTTTGGGGATGCATCTCAGGGAGATGGGGGGCACTTTGGGGAGGGGCTGTGCATGGTTTCCAGCCCAGAGCAGGCCGGGCTGAGCCCGCTGTAGGTGGCTGCTGTGGGAATAGTTGGTGCCAAGCGGCACAAACGCAGTGGAGCAGCCACGATTCCGCAAGGGAAGAGCACAGAGGAATTGCTGTGCAGGGCCTGGGCAGTGCCCCTGTGCAGCCCCACGTCACCACGGCCCTGTCTGGGGTGATGGGCTGGGCTGAGGGACACTCAGTTGTCTCAAGCCTATCGTGACCCTGTGCAGAGAGCGGGGTGGCTCAGGGGGGTGTCTGGGTTCAGGTGTCACCCCCGGGTGGGTCCCTGCAGAAGGGGTGTCCCCAGGGGGGTCACCCCAGCACAGAACAGTCTGCTGCATTGCCAGGGGCTCAGCCTGGTGCCCTGAGCTGCTGGGAGAGAAGGATCCAAGCACAGTGTGCTGTCCTGCAGCCAGGGAGGGTGAGGAGGGGGTGTCTGGGACCCAAGTCCAGTGAGATCAGAGGTGCCAGAGCAGCTGTGGCTGCCCCATCCCTGGGAGTGTCCAAGGCCAGGTTGGATGGGGCTTGTGGAAGGTGTCCCTGCCCGTGGCAGGGGGTGGGACTGGATGGGCTTTAAGGTCCCTTCCAACCCGAACCATTCAATGGTCACAGCACTGATGGGGACATAAGAGATGGATGCAGTCGGATGGGGCTGGTCCAGGTGGGAGTCCCTGGGGCTCAGCCCAGGGCAGGGACACCCCCGTGCAGGGGCAGGGCAGGGCTCTGGCCGTGCACTGAGGGACTGCCACGTGTGTTGCAGATCATCCACACGGACAGTAACACGGTCCTGGGGCAGAACGACACCGGCTTCAGCTGCGACGGGTCATCCAACACCTTCCGCGTTATGTTCAAGGAGCCCGTGGAGATCTTACCCAACGTCAACTACACGGCCTGTGCTACTCTAAAGGTACCCCGTGGGCTGGGGGGGCTGCTCGGGGCCTTCGGTGCAGCACAGACCTTGCTCTGCCCTCTGTAAGGCCTGTGGGACAGCCTCAGAGGTCGGTGGGATCCCTCAGCTGGTGCTGCCGTGAGCTGCTTCATCACTCACAGCCGGTGCTTGACTGGTCTCAGCACTGAGCAGGGGATGGGAGTATGTTTGGGTGTCAGTTCTGGGGGTGTGTAATGCAGAGCCTGCTGCAGTGGCCTCAAAAGGTTCATGTTTAGCTGTTGAGATCTGGTTAAATGAGTGGTAAGTTCTGACAGAGAGGAGGGCAGAGCTCAGAGCGCCCAAGGCGCAACTCCAGGAGGAAGAGGAGGAGGAGGGAGGAACTGAGGCCTCCAAAGCTCGTTGCTTCAGGCCAGGCTGTGAGGCCAAACCCCCCAGAGAGCCTGGGCAGGGCCCTGACCTGTTCTTGTCTCCCGTGGCCCCCGCAGGGTCCAGATTCCCACTATGGAACCAAAGGACTGCGCAAAGTGATCCACGAATCCCCCACAACGGGAGCCAAAACCTGCTTCACGTTCTGCTACGCGGCTGGGAACAACAACGGCACCTCCGTGGAGGATGGACAAATCCCAGAGATCATCTTCTACACATAGTGCTGCTCCCAGCCCGCCCTGGACTCGACTGTCCCCCGGCACCTCCCGAACTGAATCTCTGGCTGAGTTTGACCACACCAACTGGAGCCACACTAGCCAAAGGTCTCGGTGAAATCATTTCAAAGCTCATGTTCTGCCTTGTGCTAGTGCTGCTGCTGCTCTCAGGTGCCAGTTGAGCTGGTGTCCCGCCGCCAGCCAGGCTGGTGTCCCAGTGCCAGGCGAGCTGGTGTCCCAGTCCCATTTGTAGGTTGTCTGTGGCTTGTTGTTTCTCACCTCCTGACTAACCCTTATCTAACAACGTGCGTTTTTTTTGGACTGTAATGAATGTAGATGCTTTTCCACCAGTTAGAAGCAAGGAAACGAGTGGCTCTGGTTGTGGTTTCACCTGGCAGGAGATCACCCTGCAGACAGGCACGGGCAGGGCTGGGGGGCCCGTCCTCTGTTCAAGGGGCCAGACGATTGGGGCGAGGCCAGCCCGTGCCCAGCACCTCCCTCCCTCCCTCCCTGCAGCCTCAGCACTCACAGCCACCTTCAAAACTTGAGGAAAGTGGCCTCTTCCCTGAGGCTTTGCTGTTCCAGCACTACATGATCCTGAGGGAGACCTCAAACCCAACCCCGCCGGAGGGACCGCGGCGCTTTCCTGCTCTTCTCCCTGGTCTGTGACAATCAGTTGGTGACAGCGAGGTGACCTCCCTGTGGAGAGGGAAGGGACAGACCCTCCTCCATCCTGAGTCCCCGTGGTGCTGCTTCCAAACCCCTGTTTCAGGCACTTGGGGGGATGCTCAGCTCACCCCCGAGCAGCCCCAGCACAGGGCACCTGTACTGGTCGGTACTGGTGGTTACTGGTGGTTGCTGTGCTGGTCCTTTCCGAGCCACCAGGGTTTGTCAGTGGAAGCAGAAGGGCACCTGCCTCACCTGCCCCCTGTTCCTGGGCATTCCAGCTGGTTCCATGCCTTTCCTCCATTCCTGTGCCCTGTGGGAGCAGGGAGGGAGGCTGGCTGTGCCCCTGCCTGGTGCCTGGTAACGCAGCAGATGGACAAGGATGTACCAAACGGTTCAGGAGAGCGTGGAATTCTCCCTGGCAGTATGTGTTTGCCCAGAGCCCGTGGAGGGCAGGCCCAGGAGGGAGATGCAGCACTCACAACATCACCTGCTGAGCTCAGTGACCTCGAGGACGCCCCTCTGTGCCCGTTCAGGGCTGGCTGCTCCCCCAGGGGTGGGGAGAGGTGGGTGCTGCTCCTGGGGCTGCCTGACCAGCCCCACGGTCACTGCCTGCTGGGGGAGGCCACGGGGCTCTTCCTGCCCTGCTCTGCAAAGGAAGCTGGAATGAAGCTCAGCTTGGCTGCAGGACTGGAACCAGCAGAGCCTGCGTGGGACTGGCTGGGGTGGTGCTGCCCCAGAGCTGAGGTTCCCCTCATGGACCCCCTGCTCTGCTCCAGCCCTGTCACCCTCCTGCCACCAGATTTTACTGCTGGAACTCGAAACCTGCTTGTCCTTGGCTGGTGCTCCTTTGCTGGGGAAGGGAATCCCCTCTTCTGGCTCAGTCCTGGGGCTGTGCCCAGTGCTGGGAACACCCTGCACCACCTGCAGCTGCCAGAGGTGCCCAGAGTGTGTCCCGTTCCCCAGGAAAACAGTGTCTTGTCAGCCTGACTCCAGTGGGATGGTTCTGATATGGCCAGTACTGAAAAATAATAGAAAAAAGGAAAAAAAAAAAAGAAAAAAAAAAAAAAGAAGAAAAAAACCCAAGTGGGTCCATGACTTGGTGACTGAACCTGACTCTGTGCAATGCAAACAGTGTTGTGAGGTGGATTCACAGCCCGGGCACCCTCGGGATGTACATAAGCTGCTCCTGCTCCTGCTGCTGCCTCTCTCCCAAGGGTGGTGGGGACGTCACTGCTGGCACCCAGGGCCCCTGTTGGTGCCTCCCCGGGGGGCTGATCTGGGTTCAGGTGGAAATGGCGGAACGATGGGATTTGACAGAAGCAAAGCCGCACACTTGGCTCTGGGAAGAGCAGGGTGGGGCTGGCCCTGCCCGGCCATGGTGGTGCCCTCCCTGCTGCTCTTCCCTGGAAGCATCTGTTCTCTTTTGTTCTCATCCCAAATCCCACCTTCCTGCCCTCCCTGGCAGTGGAGGGAGAGGAGTCAAACTCTGAACTACACCCGAGCAATTTCTTGTTCTTAACGGCTTTTCCCGCAGTTTGATGCAATTCTGGCTTTTGTAGATAGATGAATGTAATTCCTTGTTGGACATGCCTGTTCCCAAAAGTATGAGCCATCCTGTTGTACCACGTCACCTTCCAAGCGGAGCGGGGCCGTCCCCTCCGTGCTATTGATGAATGTATCCGATGCTCTCGTTCCGTGTTCACACTCTGCTTCTGGCCAGCTTTGTGATTTGTAAATAGGAAACAATAAAGACGCCCAGGTTGTCTTTACGAGGTTTCTGAGTGATCTGAGGAGAGTTTGGTGGCTGCTGGAACGTCAGAGGGAAGGAAGGTGGAGGGGGGAATCTGTGCTGAGCTGGCTCCCCCAGCCCTTCTCCCCCAGCCCAGTGTGGGGGTCCTTGGCTTCCCCCTCCATGGGGTGTGGGATGAGCCGGATCCTTGGGCATCCCAAAGATGGGGGAGCCCAGACCTGCCTGGGACGAGGCCCTGGTGGATCCTATGTTTGTCCAGGGGAGGGAGCAGAATGGTGCTGGGTGGGTTGCTCTCCAGTCTGTTTTATGACTGAATTTCCTTAACCTTAACTGAAGGGGTTTGACAATTAAATGCACTAAAAGCTGCCTCAGCCTCTGTAGGGGCAAGCCCGGGTGTGGGAGTGAAGGGCTGCTCCCTGCCGTGGGATTCCCAGCAGGGAGAGGCTGCGGGAGCAGGGATGAGGGCTGGGATCGCCACAGCCCCTTCTTGTGCCTTCGCCCGAGGGAGCAGCAGGGCCGTGTTGAACGTGACCCCGGGCTGGGAGCAGCTTCCCAGCCGCTCCGGGCTGTGCTGGAGCTCCTCACTGGGACACGGGAGTGCCGGGAGCGGGGACAGCCCGGCCCGGCCCCTCTGCTCGAAGGCGGTGGGTGCTGTCACACGGTGCCGTGGCCGTGCCTGGATCGCGCCCGGCTCAGCACAACGTCCTGTCCTCCCTCCTCCTCCTCCTCCTCAGCCGCGAGGCCGAGGGCTCCCCACAGCCCCGACCCGGGTGTGGTCTCAGCCTGGACCCCCAGTTCTGAACCCTGCCCTGCGCTCCAGCTGGGAACTGCCTTCCTGCACCATCGCCTTCCTCACTCCTCCATCGCCTTCCTCACTCCTCCATTGCCTTCCTCACTCGCCCATCACCTTCCTCATTCGTCCATCACCTTCCCCACTCCTCCATCACTTTCCTCACTCGCCCATCACCTTCCTCACTCGTCCATCACCTTTCTCACTCGTCCATCACCTTCCTCACTCCTCCATCACCTTCCTCACTCCTCCATCACCTTCCTCACTCCTCCATCACTTTCCTCACTCGCCCATCACCTTCCTCAATTGTGGGCGTTACAGGAGTGTCCACCGGGAGCCTGGGCAGGGTCAGGCCGGATTTGCTCCCCTGCTCCCAATCTCTCAGCCTTTCCTCCTGCTGCCTCACAGGAAAGAAGAGATGGATCTTCAGCTCCACAGGGTTCAGCTGCGGGAAAGGCCCACGGGCAGGGGGCCTGGGGCTGCTCCCACCACTCCGGGGACAAGGAGCCCAACCCGCCCCATCAAGCACAGAAAGCAGAAGCGTTGGGTTTTAAAGATTTTTTTTATTATTATTTTTTGGTTTTATTAAAAAAAAAAGCCCCTAAATTCTATGGCTTCCAGGAAGCATCAGAGAAATTGAAATGCCGTTTCTGTACACTTGGTTTTGTTTTTTTCTTTTTTGTTTTTTTAAAGCAGTAACTAAACTCGCAATGGAACAAACGCTCTCACGTACAATCGCAGTATTTGGACTCCTCGCTGGAAGGACAGAGAGTCCCGGGCTCGGGCCGGGGACGGAGCCGGGCACACCGGGAATACCGGGAACACGGAGCCGGGGACACCCCCAAGGCCGCGCCCCTTCCCCTCCGCGGCTCCTCTTCGGGCTCCGCCGGGGCTGCTCCGAGCCGACGTGCTGAGAAGGGGCCACTTCCAGTGAAAATTTAAGGCGATTTTTTTTTAAAGATTTGTTTGTTTGTTCGCCTCGCTGGGGACACGAAGGCAAACGCTGCACGTCCCCTCCCCGCCGTGGCCAGAGACACATCAGCAGCTGGGGCTGCCCTGCCAGGAGGAGCCAAAGCCGGGCTTTGACATCCCGAATTTAGGACCAAAAGGGGCCCCGGCGCAGTTCCCTCCCCAGGGCCCCCGTGGGAGACCCCCGTGCCCCCAAAGCCCCGCCCGAGATGGTCAGTTTGGACAAATGTTTCGAAGCAGCCACAGATGGTCCCGTCCCTCCCGCCCCCCCAGCACAGCCTCAGCCCCTCTCTGGGGGCAGAACAACAGGCTTTTGGTAAAGATAAGTGTGTGTCCCCCCCAAAATGTGTCACAATCAATACACACGACAGCGCACGGGGTCAGTCACGTGGGGAGCTGCGGTGCCCTGGGGGTGGTGAGGAGCACGGGGGGGTGTGGGGTGTGTGTGTGTCAGTTCCAAAAACTCCAGTTCCTCCCCCCCAGGGGCAGGCTGGGCCCTGGCACCGGTGCAGGATTCCATGGTGGGAGGATGCCATGGCAGGAGGATGCCATGGTGAGGGAATTCCACGCTGGCAGAGCCGGTCCACCCCGCTGCCCTTCACCGCCCCACGCTCACCACGTGCCTCCAGCCCCAACCGTGGGGCCTCGGGGGGCTCAGACTGTGAAAACCAACGCTGCCCCTGCCCACATCTCCAACATCCAGCCCCAAGACACGGCAGCGCCACACGCGAGGCTGCTCTGCTGCCCCTCCCTGCTCTGCCACCGCCATTCATGGGTCCCTTTGGTCTCGGCCGTCCCTGTCCCTGTGTCCCCCCCGGCCCCCGGGAGTCTCCGACCCGCTCCCGGCGGGCCCGGACGGCGCCTGTATTGCTCACAAAAGTGCATCGTAAATGAACTGTAAACGCGTTTCCTCTCCCCGCCCCGCGCGGCCCCGGCTCCCCTCGCCGGGCCGAGCCCGAACCGCTGTCACCGACGGCCTGACCGAGGGGGGACCCGGCGTGGGGCACGGGGCGGGGGCCCGAGGGAAGAGCAGAATTCGGTAACACTGAAGATGACGGTCAAAGACTGACGACTCAGCACTCTGCACCGAGACTCACTTTAAATTAACTTAAAGAGACAAAGAAGCAACAGAAAAAAAAAATATTCCTCCTTAGCCCACTGCTCTCAAAATTGTCTTCGTCTTCTTCTGACAGCGACGGGTCAGAGTCTGTAGTTGATCCCCATTTCAGACTAGTTATAGACTCAAAGCAAGTGACGCCGTGGATTTGTTTCGGTTTCCTTTTTTTTCTTCCTTTTTTTTTTTTCTGTTTGACGGACGCAGGAACTTCAGCGAAGTTGGGCTTGGTTCGAGTAAACGGCCACGCGCTGCGCGGGTGGCGGAGGAAAGGACAAGCAGTTTGGGGAGGCCCCGCTCCCCAGCTGCGCGTGGGGCGCTGGGGGAGCCCGTCCGGCCCGGCCCCCCCGTCCCCGTCCAGCCCGAGGGGCTGCGGGCTCCGCGGGTCAACATCCAGCCACGGCCAGAGGGAGAGGAGCCGTCGCGGCTCCGCCCGGCCCCGGCTCACTTCCGACGCTTGGTGGTTTTCCTCTTCCTTCTCTTGAAGAAACAGCAGCACCTGGGGACAGAGGGACCCGTCAGAGCCTGGGTCAGGCACAGAGGGCGCGGCCCCCCCGTGGTCAGGGGGCACAGAGACCGCTCGGTGCCTCGGAGAGACCCCCACGTGGGCAGAGCTGCTCTGGGAAGTGCCCCCGGTGCGTGGCAGGGGCTGGACTGGGGACACCACGATGGCCATGGCAAAGCGACACCTTTCACAGCAAGTGGCACCAAGCAGGGGAGTGACACTGGCCACGGCATCCAGTGCCAGCCGTGTGGCCAGAGCCAGGGGCTCCGGAGAGGGAGCAGCCAGATCTGTGCATCCCCTCTGTGCAGGAGCCAGGTGGGGAAGGACCGGGTGGGGTGGCCCTGCAGGGACACCCCTCGGGGGTGCCAGGGGACAGCTGGGCTGTTCCTCCCCGCAGGGCACAGGACAGGACACAGGACAGGGCACCGTGCGGCAGCCGCCGAACCCGCCCCCAGCGCGGCCCCAGGGAGGGACAGCGGGGCTGGGCCTTACTTTGTATCGTCTGTCACCTCCACCTCGGTGGGGGCTGTGATGGGGGCGTTCGAGTGTCCTGCCGTCGGGTCGTCTGTGTTCAGCTCTCCGTTAGTGGAGCTCATCACCTGGGGACAGACGAGAGTCAGCGGGGGCAGCCTGGGATCCACAGCCCCATCCCCTCCCCGCGGCGGAGGGGGCAGCCCAGGAGACCCCCGGGCTCTCCCCAGGAGCACCGAGGTCCCTGCAGGCACAGGATGGTGCCCTGGCCCAGAGCACAGAGCTCAGTCTCGGTGCTGAGCCTCCCCCACAGCACCAACACGGAGAGCTCCGATCCCAGCGCCTCCGGAAGGATCCCGGCTCCTGGGAGCCCCTGCACATCCCGCCGTGAGAGGGGCTTGCCGGCAGCTCCTTGTGCAGGAGACACAGCCCGGGGAAGCCGAGAGCTCCAAGGAGACCTTCCCACGGCGGAGCAACTGGACACGGCTCCTGCTCCTCGGCCCCAAGACCAGGCACCGCCGGGCCTGCGGGACCCAGCCCAGCGCCCACCCCGAGGGGCCCTGAGCTCCTGCCGCTGCCAGGGCAGCGGGGTCGGGCGAGTGCCAGGCTCGGGGGGACATCCGAGCCACCAAAGCGAGGACAGGGCCGGCACAGGCAACTGCGAGGCGCCCGAACGCCCTTCCTGCGCCCGCTACCCGCAGGCAAAGCCAGGAGCTCCCTGGGGATGCACAGGGAGGCTCCCCAAGCTGCTCGGCCCCACTGAGGAGCCTCAGCCTCTCCCAGACCCACGGAGGAGCTGCCACCCGACAGCCAGTGCCCAGCCAGCGGGGCCACGTCAGGATACAGCCCCCCAAACCAGCCTGGAGACCCCCGAGCGTGTCCCCCCGTTCCCCGCAGCGCCGGGCACAGGCGGAGCTCGGCAGGAGGGTTTGCGGGGTGGGAGCGGGAGCAGCGGAGGGGAGGGACAGGAGGAGCCGGGCAGAGCTCGAGAGGGGCACTCCCTCGGCTCCCCCCCGGCCTGCCCGGCCCCGCGGCGGCAGGAGGGGCCCAGCCGAACGAGCACCATCACCGCGGAGCAGCAGGAACGAGCGACAGCGGCGGGGACGGAAGCAGAGACAGAGGGAGCAGCGCAGGCCCGGCCGGGGTGACCCGGTACATGGATGTCCCACCATCCATGCGGGAATGGGCCCCCAGGCCCGGGGGGGCAGAGCGGCAGCGGGCGGGAGGCTGCGAGGGCGGAGAGCGCGGGGCTGACGGCGCGAGTGCGGGACGGAGGCGGGGACACACGGCCAGGGAAGGGAGGAGAAGCAGGGTCGGAGCCGGCGCTCCAGTCAGGGAGGTGCCCTGCTCGTCGGGCACTGCTGGGACGAGCGGCACTGAGGGCACAGCGATGCCCACCCAGCTGCCACACTGCTGTGTGGCACAGAGCCAGCTCTCCATCCGTCCATCCATCCACCCATCCATCCATCTCCAACTGCCCTCCCAGTCCCCTCAGCAGCACCAAGGGAGCCTGGCAGCCCCCGGGAAGCAGCACCAGCCTCGTCTGCGAGCCGTGACCGTCACGTCACACACCGGGGACAGGCAGCACGTGCTGCAGCCGAGGCAGGAGCCCGGGGTGAGGCAGGAGCCCGGGGTGAGACGTGGCCCGGGGGCGGGGGAGCGGGGCTGATCCCGGGTGGCTCCGCTCCCTCCCGCGCCCGCCCCTGCCCTCGGCGCGTGGTTTATGTACCTGGACGGACCCCCCGAGCCTGCCGGCTGCCAGGTGAGCTCCCACAGGCTCCTCGGCAGGCTGCCCACCGGCCTGAGGATCCCACAACTCCGTCCCCTCGGGCGGCTGCTCGCGACAGGCAGGAGGAACAGAATGAAAAGAAAACAAAAGAAAAAGAGGAAGAATGGGGAAGAGAAGGGAGGAGTGGAGGGGAAGGGATGGGAAAAGTGGCAAAAAAGGAAGTCGAGAAAATAAGACATGCAAAAGCAAAACCATGACCGGAGCAGATCAGGTTTGTGGTTGCGGAGGGCACTCGGTGCAGCACTGACCCGGCGGCTCCCAGAGCAGTGACACCGGGGGCTGTGTCCCCCTGCCACCCACACACACCCCTCACAGCCACCCCCAGGCAGGGTGGAGCAGGGCCAGCCCCGGGTCGGGCTGGTGGCCATGTTTGGGAGCGGGCTGGGGCGGCAGAGCCGGGCCCAGGTGGCGCCACAGCCGCTCTCCGTGTCCCCAGGACGACGCGGAGCTTGGTGGGGTCGGTGTGGAGCAAACACTGCTGCTCCTCCAGGGCAGGGGATGCTCGGCTGTTCCCACAGCCAAACCCTCCCCTGGTGAGCAGGGCACGTCCCTAAGGCTGTGGGGACACCCTGTGTCCTCAGGCTGGGCACTGCTCCCATGCTCCAGGAGTTCTGTGCTCTTCCCACCGCTCTGGAGAAGGGATGCTGAACACGGTGCTGGAGAGAGCAGCCCTTGCTGGGAGCGAGTTCCCAGGAATGAGCCAGAGCTGATTTGAAGATGTTTCTCTCTCCCTAAGGAAGCGATTCCCAGCCCCTGGCCAGTGAGAGCCAGGTCTGTGCCAGGCTCTAGGAGCAGCCAGGATGCTCCAGGGGCACCGCTGGGTGGGGAGCACAGGGAGCTGCATCCCCCGGCTCCAGCCCCTTTGCAGGACCTCTGCTCCCCACGGAGGTTCAAGAGGATGAGGTTTGCTCTGGGTGCCGGCATTCCCAGAGCTGTGTGTCCTGCACCAGGGCAGGACAGGCCATAGCACTGGCCCCAGATAAGGGCTGGGCAGTGCAGCCTCTTTCCCACAGGCAGGGAGCTGCTGGCACAGCTCTGCCCGATCCCTGCCCTGGGCTGCTCCCAGCTCAGCTACCTGTGCCCTGAGCAAAGGCAGCCCCAGCATGGGGCAAAACGCTGCCAAGCTGCCCCACCAATCCTGCCCTCCCTTGTCCCGTGTCACCATCCCTTGTCCTGTGTCACCATCCCCTCAATGGAAGTGGCACCACAAGCAGAGCAGCGAGTGACCCCCACGGGGACATGGCGCTGGGGACACAGGTCCTCAGCCTGAACCACTCCCTCACCCACCACCCGGGCTGGCCCTGCAGCTCAGTCGCTGATGCCCAAGCCTGGCACCCCCTGGCCCTGCCACAGCCCCCATGGTGCTTCCTCCTGCTTCTGCCAGGCCACAGGGACACTGCGAGCCACAGGCCTAGGGCTGTGCTGGGGAGCTCTCCACAGACAGCACTGGGGAAAAAGGAACGTCCAGGCCCTGCCTCCAGCCCGGGCTGCCCATGCCCATGGTCGCCGTGCCCCGGCCGGGCCGCTCACCTGGTGTTTGGTGTGTGGCTGTGCTTTGTCTCTGTTCGGGGGCTGCACCTGCACCTCGCTGTGCATCGTGCCAATGGGCGTGGGCTGGGGACACAAGGACAACGTCAGTGCCAGCATGGAGCCCTCCCGCTGCCCTGCATCCTGATCCCACCTCTGCCCCAACACACGAAACTGTCCCAGAACCAGCCCTGATCCCAGTCCCTACCCCTGTCCCAGCGGCTCCACATGTGCTATCTGGCTGCAGCGAGCCCACGAAGGGTGCCCAGGGCAGAAAGTGAGGTGCCAGCCCTGCTGCTGGGGCCCCCTTGGCTCCAGCAGCCTCCCATCCCTGTGTCACAGCTCCGACCCGCTGGCACAACAGCCCCAGCCTGGAGGTGGGGACTGGTGAGGATGGATGGAGCTGATCCCTCGGGAACAGGGGACAGTTGGGATCTGCATCCTCCCTGCCTGCTGGCTCTGGCCCCGCTGCCCCTGGGGTGCCCTGTCCCACCCAGCCCCTCCCCACTCACCAGAGGCTTCCCTGCCCAGTCGTATTCGTAGTCGAACACGTAACCGTTCCTCTCGAACAGGTCTGTGAAGAGCTTCCTCAGGTAGTCGTAGTCGGGCTTCTCGAAGAAATCCAGCCGCCGCACGTAGCGCAGGTACGTGGCCATCTCCTCTGCGGGGACAGGGGGTCAGGGGCTGGGCACGGGGCTGGAGACGGGGCCAGGCAGGGCAGGGCTCTCACCTGGGAAGTTCTCACAGAGCACCTCCACCGGGGTGGCTCGTTTGGTGTCGCCGATCTTCTGGTACCTCTCCTTCAGCGTGTCGGCCTGGCGGGGACACGGGGGGTCAGCAGCCACCGGGTGCAACCACACCCCCCTTCCCAGGTAACTGCAGGAGCTCATTCCCAGGGAATTCTTTCACCAGGGCAGGTCTGGGGGACAGCCACCAGGGAGTCCAGAACAGCCACTGTGAGAGCAGCTGGGACACCCCAAACTGGGGGACACACGGACCCTACAGCTGCTCAGCACAGCGAGGGCCTGGCACGGAGCTCAGATCTGCTGGGGTGCCAACCCTCCAACACCCTGAGGGCCAAAGCTTCCCCCCCGTGCCAGGGCAGGCCCAGGCCCACGGGCAGCAGGAGCTGGCAGTTACCTTGAGGCCTTGCCAAGGAAGGCTCCCGCGGAGGAAGTACATAAACATGTGCCCTAATGCTTCCAGGTCGTCCCTGCGGCTTTGTTCTGCATGGAGACAGAGAGACACGGGCATGTTCCCACTGCAGACACTGTCCCTGTCCCCCCAAGGCCCTGCAGCACCCCAAATGTCCTGCCAACACCCTGAAGAACGGGGGAGGCAGTTTGTCCCCAGCCCACCTCTGAGAGGGCGGATCTCATTCCCTGCAGTCCCTCCCTCTCTGCCCCGAGGAAAGGCTGCCCCGTGCCCTGCACACCTTTCCCGAGGTGGGTGTTGATGCTCATGTAACGTGCCGTCCCTGTCAGGCTCTTGTGCTCTCGGTAGGGGATGTGTTTTTTGGTCTCGGGGTCAATGTACTCTTTGGCCAGGCCAAAATCGATGATGTGGATGGTGTGCTGCCGCTTGCTGCCCGGCCGCCCCACCAGGAAGTTCTCCGGCTTCACATCTCTGTAGATCAGGCTTTTGGTGTGGACATACTCCATCCGTGTGATCTGGGGCACAGGGAGGTGTCAGTGCCAGGGCACAGACACCCGCTGTGTCCTGCACACACCCCTGCACCCCCTCCCCTGGGCCCCGCCATCTGCCCCGCTCCCCCCGGCCTGACCATCCCCACAGGATGAAAGGAGGGGAACGTCGGGTCGTCCAGCCCTGGGAGACAACCCCAGCCCAGCTGCACCTTGGACACACAGGGAGATGCTCAGGGAGGGGCTGTGTGGGGGTGAGGAGAGCCCTCCTTGACCAGGGAGGGGGTGAGGAATGGGAGGAGCGGTCTGGGATGTGCCTCCTGCGACCTGCTGGGCACTGGCTCATCCCTCCTCCCTCCGGCTCCCCATGGGGTGACCCCTGTGCCCACCCCCTCTTGGTGCCCCAGGTGTGCCAGGTGAGCCGTGCAGGGCCCCAGGGGAGGAGCAGGGGCTGAGCTCACCAGCTGGATGGCGATCATCAGGACGGTCTTGAGCGTGAAGGTCCGATCGCACAGATCAAAGAGATCTTCCAGGCTGGGTCCCAGCAGCTCCAACACCATGGCGTTGTACTTCCCACAGGGGCCAAAGTAGTAAACCTGAGGAATTCCTTCTGCAAGACATGGAGCAGGGGCTGTGTGGGGCTGCAACAGGGCCCTGCTGTCACAGTCACACCACTGCCAGGCAGGGACAGGGGCTGTAGAGGGGGGATGGCCCCACACTGCCCTCCCTCCTGCCGCAGACAGCCTGGCTCTGCTCTTGGAGGCAGCTCCATCTGCCTCCCTGACTCTGCGGTGGGGAGGGGTGGGGGGGAAAGAACTAAATCAAAAAAGATCAAAGATTAGACTCTGTGTAAAACCAGCCCCTCCCTGCCGAGCAGATGGGCAGGAGCTGCTCAGGCTGGGAGCGAAGTTGCAGAGTCACATTTAGGGGAAGCCTCTCCCAGCAGGGTCCCTGGCAGGCAGGACCCCACAGCTCAGCCCAGCCCCATACCTGCATTGCCGAGCTGTTTGTAGAACCGATACTCCAGGTGCAGCTGGGGGGCCCGGGACTTTATGGGTTCCTTGGAGGAGAGAAGGAGAACAGTTAAATAGGGTGTTCAGGGGGTCTGGGTGTCAGACACCTCCTCCACATGCTGGCAGCAGCTGCACTGAGCATTTGGGGTTGGGAACAACCGGTGTAAAACAGAGATGAAGCTGCAGGGGGATGATGAGAGAAAATCAGCCCATATGGGAGCCAGATCCACCCTGGCCAGAGAGATTCGGATGCTGGGGTAGCCATTAATGGGAGCAAGTACCAGTGGGACCACTCCTCCCTGAGGTCCCTCTGCTGCCGGCACTGGCTGAGCACAGCACAGGCCACGGGCAGGGCTGGGAGAGGAGAAGCCTCAGCTCCTCCCTCCCCAGCCCCAGATCACCCCACCTGCAATGACGTGTGTTCCCAGCCTGCCCTGGATTCCAAGTGGTGAGCGGAGCTCCCCCCGCAGCCTCCCACCCGTCACATCCCAACCCGCTCCCGCTCCCATCCAGCACATCCCAACCTGCTCCTGCTTCCATCCGTCACATCCCAACCCCCCTCCACACTCCCCAACTCCTGGGGAGGGGCAGCATCCTCCTTGCCTGTGGCCTGAACACCCCCCTCTCCCCGAGCACGGGGGACTCCCCCCTTTGACAGCCACTCACCAATTTGATCGCTACGTACTCGTTGGTGTAGAGGTTCTTTCCTGCAGGGAGAGACAGGAGAAGGCAATGGAAAGCAGTCCCTGCACCACCCCCATCGCAGCCCCCGAGGGCTCCCGGGCTCAGAAACATCCTGAACAGGTTCAGCAGCTCCCACAACACCTGAACAGGCCTCGAGGCACGAGTGGGAGCAGAACCTACTGTGGGGAGTTGCAACACGCCTGGTTATCACCCCCAGGTGGGGTATGTGGATTCCTCTGGGATGGGCAGGATGCTGGGGGCCGGAGCCAAGGCTGCTGGGAGGGGGCAGCATCCCAGTCCGGGCCTGCAGGGATGTGACTGGGCAGGGCAGGAACGAGGCTGGGATTTGGTGCTTCTCCCCTCACAGACAGGGGCTCTGGGAGGGGTGGCCAGAGCCAGGGGACACCGGGCTGTGGGTGGCCAGGAGGAAGGACCCCCAGGAGCACCTGGCAGGGCTGGAGTTGCTGCTGGGGATGGCACACACATGTGTGCACGTGTGTGTGTGTGCACACGTGTGTGGATCAACCTCATCCCTGGCGATGCTCCCACCTGCCCGAGGGTGCAGGGGAAGGCAGGAGCAGATCCATGGAGTGACCCAGACTGTAGGAGGAGCTGCAAAGAGGGCCAGGAGCCTGGCTCTGAGTGCCCAGGGGAGCTGAAGGGGCAGCCCCCGTGAGAGCTCCACCCTGCACTGGCCCTTTCCCACCCGTACCCTCAGAAAAGGTTGAGCTCACGGTGTCTGCAAGTCATCCAGGGTGCCTGAGAAAGGGTCACACCCGGGCAGTGCCAGTACAACCTCTGCCCAGGCCCAGAAAGGGCAGAGATGAGAGGTTTGCAGCAGCAGATCCGAGTGTTTCCTCCCGGGGAGGTGGGAGTTAACAGCAGCAGGTTCCCTTCGGAGCCAGCAGACACGCGATCCCAGCGTATCTGATGGAGCTGCATCTGTCTCCTCGGATTTTCTCCAAGCAATTTGCTTAGGGAACAAGCTCCTCCTGGCGTAAGATTTCATCTGCTCTGACTGCTGCTCTCCACCTGAAGCAGCAATAAATCCTCGCCGGGTGACATCAGAGCCAGCTGCTGAGCGCCAGAGTCGGTGGCAGGATTACGGGAAGAGGGATGAATGGGAGATATTAATGGAGTGGCTCCTCCCCGGGACGGGCTCTGCAGCCAAGGAGGGGCTCAGTCCTGCTGCCTCCCTGACCCTCTCCCATCCCAGGGGACCTCTGCCAAGCCACTTTGTCTCCTGCCTCTGCATAAACCAAATCCCTCCAGAGCGATCAGAGAGTAGGTGATTTGGGAGGGAGGAAGGTCTGGCAGGCACAGCCTGTGCCAGATCCAGGGGGTTTGGCCCATCACCGACTGCCATTTCCTGGGGACGAGGCAGGACATCCCCCAGGCCTGTGAATGGCTCCACAGAGGAGCCCTGCAGTCCAAAAGAATGACTGCTGCCTTCAGGGCAGAACCTGCAACCAGAAAACTCACAGCTGGGTTTTCCCTGGGTCTGAAGGGGGAAAAATTATGGAGGGGGGGGGGGGAATGTCAGGATACCTGCAAAAGAGCTCAACACAGCAGGGAGGTAGAAGGGATGGAGGCAGGAGCATCCCCAGCAGGGCTGGGATTGGAGAGCTCCACCCTGTGCCTGTTAGGTGTCATCTGTCCTGTCCCCACCACACTGTCCCCTCCTCCATGGCTCACTGGCACAGAAAGACACCCACAAAACTGCTCTGGGAGCTGGCAGTGTTCTCCCAGCCCCAAAAACGAGTCCAAATCACCCGATACCCCGCTGTTCACCCCTTCCTGTAATGCCCAGGAGGCCTGGACACAGCTGATGGACAAGAGGGGGAGCAGCGAGAGCACAGACTGTCCAACCACCCCCTCTGCTTCTCCTTCCCCAGCTAAAGGAAGGTGCAGAGAGCAGAACCAGCCTGTTGTAAGAACTTAAAAAGCAGGACAGAAGAAGCAAGAGTGAGGAGGGAGGATTGCAGGGTCCTTCCACGCCAGGGAATTCCCCACTCCCGCTCCTGGAGCAGCTCCCACACCGCCCAGTGCTCACAACGGGGTCCCTTTAACACCCAAAACATGGAGCCCTCGGAGCACCTGGGAGGCCTCAGTCAGGCAGCGCTGCAGGACTGACAGCACCAAAGGTGCTTGTGAAAGCAAACAGAAAAGTGTCGAGATGGGGGCAGAAAGCAAACATTTGTGCTGCAGAGGCCTTTGCCCCAGCTCAGGGCTGGAGGTGTCTCCGAATGCAGCTGCAGGACACGGCGTGCGGGAGCAGAGCCGAGCCAGGCCTGGGCCTGTGCTGTGCTTCAGCACCAGAGGTGGCTTTGCTGTCCCCTCCGCAGGGATTTGGCACCACTGGGTTCCAGCACCTGCTCCTGCAGATCAGGGCAGCCCGAGCAAGAGCTGAGTGCTGCACTGCTCCCAGCCCACTCCCCATCCAGCCAGCCTGGGGTCACGGAATCAGGGAATTCTTCAGAAGGGAAGAGCCCTCTAAGGTCATCAAGTTCAATTGTCAGCACCACCACCACGTTCACCACTAAGCCATGTCTCCAAGTGCCACATCCACGCTTTCTGAACAGTTCCAGCAATGGCCACTCCACCACTGCCCTGGGCAGCCTGTGCCAGTGCTTAACAACCCTTCCAGAGAAGAAATTTTCCCTAATCTCCAACCTAAACCTCTGCTGGTGCAGCTTGAGGCCGTTCCCTCTCCTCCTGTCCCTTGTTCCCTGAGAGCAGAGCCTGACCTCCCTCCGACTCCTCCCTCCTGTCAGGGAGTTGCAGAGCCAGAAGGTCCCCCCCGAGCCTCCTTTTCTCCAGGCTGAGCCCCCCCAGCTGCTCCTGCTGCTCCAGCCCCTTCCCCAGCTCCATTCCCTTCCCTGGACACACTCCAGCCCCTCAATGTCCTGTCCTGAGGGGAACAGTGAGCAGTAGTGACACTTCGCTGTGCCCTGCCTGGCACTGCCCCCTCCATCGTGTCACCGTGCTGGGAACGTTCGTGCCACAGTCCTGCAGCAGCAGCAGCAGCAGCAGCAGCACAGAGTTGTGCTGGGCACAGCTGGGCGCTGGGACAGGAATTTGGCTTCCCCAGTGGCAGGTGACGTGGAAGAGGAGCACTGGATAAGGCAGCCAGGCCAGCCCAGCACTGCCAGCGCTGCCTCAGGTCGGGCAGTGACAGCTCCTCGGAGCACCAGGGGTTTAACACCATCAGAAATAAACCCAGACCTATTTCAGAGTTTGACCTTCCTCCAGAGGAGGCTCTGAACGACCAGGAGGAAAACCAAGCGTGAGCCACCAGCAAGGGCAGCAGGAGCAGCAGGCAGGGAGTGCCTGGGCCCCCTCCAGAGACACCCCTGATCCACCCCCTTCAAAGGAAAACAGCCGCTGTGGTTCCAGGCTGCCAGCAGAAATGCAAGCAGCGGGCTAGGGGAGAGGGGTGGGAACAGAAAACCTGCAAAAAGCACATTTGCAGGAGTTTACTGCAGTGAGAACAGAAGCAGCAGCTGCTGCCAGGTCCCCATCCTCCCCTGCACCCCACTCTGGGCTGAGGCTGCCCCAGGGCAGCTCCCTGGCACGGCCTGGCCGGGGCACTGGCCTTGGGCCAGGTTCAGAAGGGGGTCAGCAGGGAGCCCCCTGCCCAGCCCAGGCAGAGCTCAGGGGAGGGCCTGCACAGCACCCTGGTGCTTTGGGCTCATTTTGGACCTTTCTGGTTAATGACTGAGTTTTGCTCCTCTCCACTTGCCCCAGCCCAGCCCAAAGCACCCCTGAGCAGCTGCTAAGGGGGGCCTGCTCCAACAAACCCTCGCTGGGAGCAGCACAAGCCTGGCCTGGGCACAGGAGCTGGCAGGGGCCGAGGGCTGCAGGTCCCAGTGCCAGGGCACACGAGCCACCAGTCACACCCCTGCCACCCTGCTGTCACCAGCTTCCTGCTGCCCTGTGTTTCAGAGGGCAGCATCCCACCCCAGCACTGAGGTGGGCTGGCTGTGGGCAGGGGGGAGCTCAGGGGGCTGCAGGCACTGCCCAGGGATGGGATTGGAGTGGCCCAGGAAAAGCTGGGCTGGCACTGGACCACAGCTGGAAGCTGGCAGGGGGAGGGACAGGCACTCAGCATCTCGGGGTGAAACACCAGGACATCAGCAGGGAACAGGACCCAAATCTGCCCCCCTGCACCAGAGGAATGGGGCAGCCACCCCCCTGCAGTCCCCAGCCCAGCTCTCCAGCCGTGCTGCTCCAGTGAGGAACTGGCCAGCAGTGCTGCTGGGCTGGGACAGGGCCTGGCACTACGTCTGTGCCTTGCCCAGGCTGCCAAGGCCAGCAGGACCGTGGAGAGGCAGGATCCACAGCACAGCCCTGGCAGCCCCAGCTCCCACACACGTCATTCCCCTTCTGGCTTCCCACAAGTGCCTTATGCCATTTTTATTTTTAATATTTAATCTTTAAACAAATCACTTTTGATTTTGGACACCTCTGTGCCTGGGAGGACATTTGTCTCGACCAGGGGCAGCTGAGCTGTGGCACAGTAAGGACAGATCACCAAGTGCCTCTCAGGGTGGTGGGGAAATTGGGCAAAGTGGCACCTTGTTTTAGGAAGACAACATCACCTTCCTCCACCCCCACTGCTGGGAGCTGCAGGAGTCACCTCCATGCAGGTTTCTGCAAGATCTCCTCCTGGCTTTTGGTAAGAAAAGTCCAGAGAAGACCTGGGAGCTTTTCAACACTGAGCTACAGTTCAGCCTCTACGCCCAGCCTGCCCTGAGGACCAAACACTCCATTCCCAGGGGAAAACTGAGTGCCCAGCAACAGCATCCCTGCTCATCACAGCAGGATCCCTCTGGTCCCTCGCCACTCCTCTGCAGCTGGAGGAATCCCTACTCCCTGTGAAGCCCTGGAAGCACTGCTGAGCCCTGCTGCAGAGGGAGGCACACCTACGGAAGGGAGATGTGATTTTAGGAGAAGAGCCACATAGCTGTGGCTTCCCCTGCCCTGATGAGATCCTGTGCTCAGGCCTGCCCCACGTTATGGCCAGGCCCTGCAGGGTGTGCCAGGGCAGGGAGACCACGTGAAGGGACTGGAAGCTTCTCTTGCTGGTGGCAAGGACAAACTCTCGCTGTGAGATCGACCGCTGCGGTGCCTGGAGCGAGAGCTCCCTGCTTGTCCCTCCAGCCAGGAGCAAACCCAGCCCAACTGCTCCCAGGGCCCTGCAGAGGCTCTGCTGGGAGCAGCACAACTGCCAGTTCCACAGACAGCCCTCAGATCCCTGTGACACTCCTGTCTCCTCGGTGGAAACGAGGGA
>JAYRBT010000083.1:3835392-3845520 GCA_036023395.1 Myiotriccus ornatus
GAGCAGCACAACTGCCAGTTCCACAGACAGCCCTCAGATCCCTGTGACACTCCTGTCTCCTCGGTGGAAACGAGGGAGGCCAAGGTGGGGAGTCACAAAGCAACAGCCACAGCTCCAGACCCCTGCCCAGAGCAGGATCCTGAAAGAGAGCTCAGACCCACACATCCACTGGGGGATGCTCGCTGGCTAGCAGGGAAAAAAGAGGTGGAAGGACACAGGTAGACCCTGCAGGGCTCAGAGCCCTCAATCCACCCCCTCCCTGCTCGCCATGCAGGGAGGCACCGGCAGCAGGAGCATCCGGACCCACTCGGGAACTGAAAGGAGCAGCAAAATTCCCAAACACCTCTCCTTCCACAAGGTCTGGAGGAAGGCTCGGAGCTCCTCACAACGCCAGGAGAGACAGATGCTCCTGTGTGGAACACGGGAACCCCCTGGCTGGATTTTAAAGAGGGCTCTGCAATCAGCGGTGATCCCGTGGCGATGTTTGGGGACAGGCCTGGCCCCAGCTCACATGAACTCCCCCCAGGCAGCCCAGCCAGGGCAGGTGTAGCTCAGAGCTCGGCTTGGGAAGGCCCTGCTTAAAATACCACGGAGCAACAAGGCCTGTGGCTGTCACAGGTTCCCAGGGACTGGCTCTCTGCCCCTTCCCAAAGTGCTCACAGCCGAGGACAAGGCTCGGGCTGGCAGGGACTCCATCCACACATCCAGTGTGCATTCCTGGAGACACCCAGGCTGTGCTGAGCAGCGGTGCCTGGCACTGCCAGGCCTCTCCCAGCTGCCTGATGCCAAGTGAAGGGTTAACAGCTCGCCGAAAGCCTCCTGGGACATTCCCAGTCGTGGGAGAGGAGCAACCTCCCCACCCTCCAAACTGGCGCTTGCTTGAGGAGTTTCCTGATAAACTTGGTTCAAAATGGAAAGTGACCACAGAAGGTGCTTGGGTTTCATTCCTCCCTTCCTCTCCCCCTGCACAGAGTTTTAGGAGAGTCTCCCAACCAGCTGCAACAACTGGAGAATTCACCCAGGATAAAACACTGACCCTCCTCCCCAGAGGTTTGTCCTAGCACAGTGAACACCCTCAGGCCCCCACACGCTCCATCCCCTCTCCCGGGCACAGTGGGAGGGCAGCACCCTGGGCACAAGCAGGGGGAGATCTGGTGAGCACACAGTGGTATCCCCTAAAACATTCCTCATGGAGTGCTCCTGGATTTGGGGGGACACCCAGACCAGCGTGGGCCACCACCAACAGACAGGGCCGAACCGTAACTCTCTCCCTGACAAACCCAGAGGGCGACAGGCACAGGGAGGAGATGGGGAACACCTCTGTGGTCAGTGCTTTGGGCTGGGCTGGGCCTTGGAAGATCAAGCCCAGTGTGAAGGAGGAAGCTCTGCAGGAACCAGGGCAGCGCGTCAGCACCGCGTGGCCCATCAGCCCCCCGGTACCAGCGACCACAGGCCTGTGCCAGCTCCTCCCTCCTGCCAGCAGCAGGAGCGGGGTGCCAGGGCAGTGCCAGCCCTGGCAGGTACAGTGAGGACAAACACGACCCTTCTCACCTAGACGGAGCTCCCCGAAATTGCCGCATCCGATCTTCTTGCCGACGCGGAAGTTGGGACCCACCATTAAGACTCCCGAGTTGGTTCCAGCGCCCCGGCTTCCATGACCGCTCCTTCCTCCACCTGTCTTGGACATCCTTTTACCTTCCTCCAGCTCCCCTTTCCCTCCTCTCTTATCAAAATCCATAAGTTTGTGATACCCCGGCCTCTCCACGGTTACGCTGCTGCCATACAAATCCCAGAGCTGCCGAAAATGGGTGGGCGAGGAGGACAGAAGCAGGGCTCTTCTTGGTTAATACACCATCCCGGGGAGCGGGGGGAGGGCGGGGGGCAGAGAAGGAGGGGAAGGCGGCCACCCAAGGGTGCTGGGCTACTGAAATGTTAGTGCTTCCCGAGGTCCCGCCGGGACTGTCATCATCGCCGCTCACGGGGAGGTCTTTGGTGGAGAGAACATCCTGTGGAGAGGCTCCTCCCAGCGTGGCTCCTTGGGCTCCCAGCTGCGGAAAAGGAGAGGGAGACGCATCAGTGTGAGGAGCCTGAGGGTGACAGAGGGTTGTGGGCTCCAGGCTCCCGCCCCCAGCTCTGCAGAGCCCCTCCAGCACCACAGAGAATTCCCACAACGATGACAGTTGCTCTCCACCTGAACTTGTCCCCATGGGGAGGGGCTGTTTGGAGACCTCTGGAGGCACCAGCCCAGGCACTCTCCAGGCCAGGGACTCCAGGAGCCCCCAGGAGCAGAGGACACACCTAAATCCTGTGTTATGGGGCCCACATGAGGCATGGGACTTCCCAGGAAGGGAAAAGAGGATGTTCACCTGCCTGGGAGGGTCCCTGTGGGTCCAGAGGCCAGGACAAGCTGAGTCAGAGCACTTCCCCCCAGCACCAGCCCCCGCTGTGGTGGGCTGGAACCTTCCTGCCAGTGACCCTGCCAGGATGCAGCGGGTTTCTGTGGAATGACCACGCTCGGGGCTCCCACGACAGTCTGGACCCAACAGGATGGGGCAAACAGGAACCCAGGACTTACTAACACCCTGCCCCCTTCCCTGGAGAGCCCCTGGTCTCCCTTGCTGCCTCCTCTGCTCTTACCAACCAACCTGGATGTTTGGGCTGCTGGCAGCCAGCTGGGCAGACACCAGTGTGACACTCACTGGGAGCACCCGATGGCCCTGGGAGCTTGTCCGCAGACTGGGAGGGCACTCAGAGAGACACAGACTCTCCCCCCCCGCCCCCATTTCCCCACACACTATTCACCACCTTTGGTTTTGCTCCCAGCTAGACCCTTGGCAGCCTCCCGACCCCTCCTTGTCCTCCCTCCCAGCCCCACTCCCTCCCTCACCACCTTCCTCTGCTCCTCTCCAGGCTCCTGTGATGCCACTAAAAGCTCCCACGATGCCCCCCAAGAGCCCCCAGTGCCTCAGCCTCACGTTAACCCCGGGGGTTATCCAAGCAAACCCCCGCCCCTCCAGTGTCAGCTCCAGGAAATGAGCACACTGATGCTTGGCCAAACCCTGTAAAACTTTTTACTGGCTCTCAATAGCTATTAATAACAACAACAAAAAAAGAGCTTCTTGTGCTAAAGGGTGCGTGGGGAAAATGGGGGGGAAAAAAGACACCAAAGCCAGAGCTCAGCAAGAGGAAGGACTGGCCCTGTGAGGGTCCACAGGAGCTGCTCCCGGGGGCTGCCCCCCATTCCCAGCCCTCTCCTGACACCAAATCCTCCTCAGGGCCCACCACGCTCTCCAGGGGGGGCTGGAGCCGGAGGCTCTGCAGGGGCAGAGTGCTGGGACCCCAAAGCCCACCCTGCCCGTTCACGGACAGAGCAACAGGGCTGTCACGCGGGACGGGAGTCCTCTCCTTCCCCACACGCTCCAGCACCTCTGGAGCATCCCCAGAGCACGGCAGGCCAACCCCCGGGGACCACCCTGCTGCCCCCAGGGCGGGCCAGCTCCTGCCCGGCCATTCCCTTCCCCCTTCCAGGCCGTGCCAGCAGGAAGCGGGGTGGGAGCGGCAGGAGCGGGGCTTCCCTGCGCTTTGTTCTGCCCCGGGCGGGCGCGCACGGCCCCACACGTGACATCCTGCCCATTCTCCGCTCCCCCGAGGGTTTCCGCTGCGGGCTCGGCACACGCCGGTGTACGAACCCCCCCGGCCGCCTCCCACCTCCGCCAGCCCCGCAGGAGGACACCGGGAGCCACTCCCGCACCCCTTCCACAGCTCTCTCCCCCGGCCGCGGGAGGGGGAGGCACAGCCCAGGCTGCTCCGCGAGTTCGGGCTTTGAATCCGCCCCCCGTGCCCAGTCCTGGGGCATTCCGGGATGATTGCACAGGCAGAGCCCCGGGAGCGCCGGCGCTGGGGGTTATGTCCTTTGAAGAGCTCCGGGCCGGCCTCTGCACGGGGATGGCGGGCAATGAGGTGAGGCGGAAGGGGAGAGTTAAATCCCGTTTCCTGCGAGCTCCGGGAGGCTGTGCCGTCCTCCCCCGGCAGCGGAGACCGGCCCTGGCAACAGCCCTCCTGGAAGGGCCTGGCTCCAAAGTCCAGTCTGAGGCAGCTGGGCCAGGGTAACATCGAGCAAGGCCACAGCCCAGACCCCCACCCTGCAATGCCCCCTTCCCCAAATCCAGCGGTGAGAGCAGCAGGACGTCACTGAACCGTAACCGAGTGAGTCAGGCCAGGGCAAGTGATGCTCCCTCAGCCTCTGCCCACCAGCCACCCCACGGGTGAGCAAGGGCTGTGAGGGATCTATTTTAACATCCCAAGGAGACACAATGGCTCCCTGGGCCTCGGGACGAAAGCAGGACCCACCTCTGTGCGGTGTCAGTGACTGCTCAGGTTTTCCACCCCGTGCCATAAAGGGATCTCTGGCCTTTAAAACTGAGAGCAGCCTAATTAGGAACAGAAACTTTCGGGAAAATCCCAGGACTCCCAAGAGCTCTGGAGCAAACAAAACCCGTGTTTGTTAAAACACAGCAGCCTCTGGATGAGCAACAGGGACCCAGACCCTCCCCATCCTCCCCCACGGGGAAGATGCCCCGGATAAAACTGATGTCACGTCGTTCCGTTTTGCACAGGAATCCTCACCCAGAAGGTCAGACCGAGGCAAAGCAGCCTCAGGAAAGCACCCTCCACGCTGGATTTTTTGGCCCGGGATCAAATCTGATGCAAGATGAGACTAAGAAAACTTGTTTCTCTCTTTGGGAGGGAGGGGGACGAATAAGGAAAAAAAAAAAAACCACCAACAAAAAAACACAAACCCTGAATTGGCCTGAAGTTTGGCAGAAGAAATTCCAAAGCAAGCTGTGGTCTTAAAGCAAATAAGCACTGCCCTGGGGTGTTTGCAGGGCCAGTGCTCCGAGCCAGGATCCTGCAAGGGAAACAAACTGCAGGAAAGTGCAAGGGGATTCAGCACCCCCCGAAACAGAACCCCAGAAACGCTGCCAGTGCCACGAAGGGGAAAAACTCACACCCCTTCGGAAACCCAAAGAAGGGGTTTTTGTTGAAATATCGGCTTCTTTTTCTTTGCCATCTGGTTTTGAGCAGTTCAGGGCTGCTCCAGCCGCATTTACAAGCTTTTCCCCTCAGACAGGAAGGTGAGAAAAACGGATTGGGGGCTGGGAGGGGTTGTTGGTTGTGGGGTTTTTTTTCCTTAAAAGAAGAAAAAGCTGCAATTCTAATGCTACCCCTTGTCTCAGACCAGTGACTGGGACCAAAATACCAAGGCTCAGGAAGTTCCTGCCCGAATCTGCAGGTCTAAAACACCGAAAACCTGTCTTTTAAAAATCCCTTTTCCTGCAGAGTGAAACCTCCTCGTGGCTGCCGAGGAGGGACTCGTACAAACCATCTGGGGCACATTGTTCTGGGCCCTTCGTACACACACCATGTTCCTGCCTGAACGAGGTTACAGCTAAACGGGGCAAGACAAAAGAGGGGAAGGAGCAGAGGAAAAAACAGTGGCCCAGAGCAGGGAAGTGGCTGGGGAAGGTCAGGGGGCAGGTCCATGGCGCTCCTCGGAACAGAGCCCGGGTGTCCTGGGGCAGCCCTGGCTGCTCCCTGCCACGGTCCTGATCCCCACAAACCTTGGGGATGGCTCCATGGAGCCGGTTTCCCTCTGGGCAGGGAAACGCAGCTGCTTCCAGATGAAAGGGAGGGGAAAGCTGCTTGAGAGCACAAAAGAGAGAAGCCCCTGACACTCCGCAGCTCCAAGGACGGATCACTGCCAATCAGAGGCTAAAAATAATCCCAAACACCCCAGTCATGACCCATCAGCCGGCTCCCAGTGCAGAAATCCAAACCAAAAAGCAACCGGTGGCCTTACACAGCTGGAACCAAATCCCAATAAATTTCAGAAGTTGAGGAGGCCGATGAAGTCTGAGCTTCCAGGGGAGATCAAAAGTCTTAAAACAAAGCACAGTCTTAAAAGCTCCTTGGAGTGAAGCTGCAGCCAGCCCCAGGTGGTGCCTGCAAGGGGCTGGAGTTGAACAGTCTGTACCTGAGTTGCAGGCTGCAGTGCTGATAGCCAGCCCCGCTCCTGAGGGAACAGGGAAAGCTGTGCCACCACCCAGAGCTCGCCCAAAACGAGGGGCCATGCAAAGCCTCACTAGGCTTCCCAGGGGAGCCCTGTAATGGCACAGCCAGGACCCAGCACACACGGCTGGGTCACTTCATGCTTCCCATCCAGCAGCACTCCCAAGTCCTTCCCTGCGGGGCTGCTCTCAGTCCCTTTTTATCCAGCCCATTTCCGTGCTTGGGATGGCCCCGACCCAAGTGCAGGACCTTGCTCTTGGCCTTGTTGAACTTCCTGAGGGTCTCACGATCCCAGCCTGTCCAGGACCCTTTGGATGTCCCATCCCTTCCCACACCACACACCTTGTTGCTGTTGGGCAAACTTGCTGAGGGTTTGGGATTTTTGGAGGAAACAAGACAGAGGTTAGGAGGGTTTTTGTTGCTTTAAACAAGGAGTCCTTCCCAGACTTGGACTTGGGCAGTTCACAGAGGCCTTTTGCTTGGGCAACAGGAAAGTTGTAAGCTGGAAGCATGAGCTCCTCTCCTGGCTTTTGCTGCTGGGCTGTGTGATCCAACAGGTTCCAGAGGGATTTCCTGAGCTTCCTTCATCCTTGGACACACACCTCTCCAGGACAGCGGCTCACCATCAGCTCCTTCCCACAGCTGACGCGCTGGAGAGGCTGGGACACATCCACTGGAGAAAACTCATCCTGGCCCCTGCACAGGGAAGTATCCCTTGTGCACGGAGAGGCAGCACTCGGAGCTCCCTCCACCTGGGACCTCCACCAGCAACAGCTCCAGTCACGGGAGAGCCAAAGCAAACCTACTGGGCCTACAGAACATTCCTTATGGCAAAGGCAGACTGGCTTGTTCTGACCCCATTTCCTCCCCATCCCTCAAGAAAAGAGATTCAGTGCTCTGACTGAGGAGCTCCAGGAACCTGGTGGAGAAGGGAGTTTCTGGACGTGACATCTCACAGGAGGGCTGTGCCAACCCTGTCAGGACGGAGGAGCAGCTGCCTCTTGCCAACAACAGCCCTTGTGGAGGAGCTGGAGCTGCAAGGGCAGGGCTGAAGGGGCCTTTATCCGTCCCACAAATCCCCTTCAACAGCAGGCAGTCCTGGAAGCAGCCACCTTCCCAGCAGCTTGTGCTGACTGCAGCCACAAGAACATCATCCCTGACCCAGCAGGTCGGATTCAGCAGCGACGGCTCCCTGGCCTCCTCCCGATCTCCAGCGCTTTTCCAGCTCCCAGCGAGGCTGGAGCCAGCACAGCTCTGTTTACTCCCTTTCCTCCTTTGTAGGCTGGTGTTGGTGTCAGCACAACAGGAAGCTCTTGTTAAATAGTTTGTTACTTAACTGCTGATGCAGAGCCGCCGGGGAACCCGCGCGGAACGTGCAGCGCGTTCCGAGCGCCGGGGCAGCCTCGCAGCTCAACTCCAGGGATTTGAGAGCTCTTGGCTCTGCCACCACCTCCACGGTGACTTGGGCATGTGCTGGCTCCCTGGCCCTTCACATCCCGGCCCTTACACTGGGAGAACAACTCCCCTGCATCGGCCTCGTCCATTCGAGTCCTGGAGGGACGTTTTGGCTCCCGAACGGTGCTGAGAGCTCAGCGACCTCCCCCCGCCTCCAGAGACAAGAGCCCAGTGATTGACTGAAGGAATTCCCCCACCAGAGAGGAACAGCATCCCAGGAAATCCACCCACCAGAGCTGCACACGCACACAGACAGGGGCCCACTGGCAGGGAACATCCATCAGTCACAAGTACTGTTTGGATCCCCACGTCAGGCCTGCGTGGTCCCAGAGGGCAGCCCAAAGCCCGACAGCCCATCTCCCCAAGCACTTGCTCACAATCCTCTGCATCCCTCAGCCCCCAAACACAGACACAGCTCATCTGAGTCATCAATGACACCTCAGACACAGTCCTGTCACCATGGCCACTGCTCCAGGAGCGTCTCAAGCACAGTTCCCCTTCCACTAAGAGTAGTGCTTGCTGGTTCCCCCCTCAGCAGGGTTTCACTTTGGCCCCACAATATTTACAATCAACAAATCTGCATGGGCAGTTTGTCCAAAACACGTGGTTTTTTTTTCCCCCATCCAAGTTGTTTCCTATAAAGAAGGAAAGAATAAAGCCAAAGCTCATGTTTCTATCACGATTCCTTCTGGTAGTTCAGAGTTAAAAAAAACCCCAGAGACAACCAACCCACAAAACCCCTAAACTGTAGCAGCAAAGCTTTTAATCCAACATGATCCCAGCATCCTTGTTCCAACCCTCCCCTCCCTTCCCAGCTCTTTGCTGAGAAGGCAGTCAGGGAGGGGAGAGGACTCTGCCCGCCCCCGGAGCACCCCCAGCCTGGCAGTGCCCTCCTGCCCGTGCCCCCGCCCTCCCTGCGGGGACAGACACAGCACACGCTGCTCTCAGCACCCTAATCCGACACACAAACCCACCACCGGAGCAAACAAGCAGACACACCATCACCTGCAGCTACACCGGTAACACAGAGCCTCTGTCAGCCACTGCAGCTCTTCCCACGTGCAGCCCCAACACCTCAGGGTTACACGCCCAGGGAAGGGTTATTTCCCCCATAGCTCTCAGCCACATCCAAAAAAACCCCATCCAAGTCACAAAACCGCTAGGATTTAAAAAAAAAATAATAAAAAGATCATTAACGAAATAATAAAGCATTTGGTTTCTCCCCAGAGTTAAGCTGTGCTGGGAAGAAGATGGATTTTTCTTCCTGGCTTCCTCTCCCAGCTCTCATGACTATTAAACTTTTCTCTAAATTAGAAGTGTTCTCTTGTTAGTGGTTATTCCCCTCCCCAGGAGATTTTCGAGATGCTGTGAACTCTGGTCAGCTCTTAACCTACAACAAACCAAGCTGCAAATTGTTCCAAAGACATTTTCTCCCAGCCTCTGAACCCAAATACGGCCTTTTCATGGATTCCTAGGAATTTCCAGTATTTTTTTTAAAGGTCTGTGCCACATCATCCTCCCTCTAAGGATGACGAGAGCAGGGCTGTACCCTGGCAGCAGGGACAGGCTCCTGCTGCAGGGCAGTCCTTCCCACCTCAGGGGTCTGGCCCACACCACGTTCTCACAACACAAACCCAGCAAGGACTCGCCCGTGGTTTCAACGAGAACTTTAAAGGACGGTTCAGAACCATCAACCTGCTGTAAATGCAAAATCTCAGCCGTTCCTCCAAGCCCAGCACGGCCCATGGCGGTGCCCAAGCACCCCACACTCCTGCAGGGTGTGCTCCCAAACAGCATCCCCTGGTCCAAGGGCCCCGGAGGGGAGTGGAAGCAAAACTGAACCTGTTCTCTGAACAGAATGAAAGAAAAACAAAAAGGGGGTAAACCACCAGTTTTCAGTTTGGAACCAGAAGGCACCACTGAAGAGCTGGTAGGAAATCACGTGATGGGGTGAATTCCTTGCACTGGTGGGATTTTAAACCAAACAATTTCCTCCTTTGGGGGTGAGCCCGGGAGGGTTGTACCAGCCACGAGCCAGAACACCCCTGGACCTGCAGGACCTTCACCTTGAGGTCTCACCACAGCTCAGGGTGGATGAGGAGAATGCCTGCCCAGCAGACAGGAATGTGTGTGCACAGCATCAGCTTCCCAGCAGCAGCTCAGCAGGAATTATTCTGCACCCCAAAATACCTAAGGAGGAACCAGGCCCCTCTTTAACCCCCTTTCACCTCCGTTCCCAAGGGATGGGACCCACTGGATGCACGTTTGCTCCCTGATCATATGAGAAGAAATGGAATCAGTGTGTTTTTGGTAGTCCAAATTCAGAACAACCTGGATCCTCAACATCCAAACCCAGAAGAACCCAGACCTCAACATCCAAACCCAGAACAACCCAGATCTTCAATAAACTCAGAAGAACCCAGACCTCAACATCCAAACCCAGAACAACCCAGATTCTCAACATCCAAACCCAGATCAACCCAGATCCTCAACATCCAAACCCAGAACAACCCAGATCTCAACATCCAAACCCAGAACAACCCAGATCTCAACATCCAAACCCAGAACAACCCAGATCCTCCTGCTCTTGAACACAAACCAGCC
>JAYRBT010000083.1:3849775-3862480 GCA_036023395.1 Myiotriccus ornatus
GTGCCATCATCTGCACCCCCTGTCACAGGACACAGAGCAACCCCAGCCCGTGGCAGCCCCAGCCCCTCAGCCACCAGCGCAGCCGGTGGATGCCACAACAGCTCCCTGCTGACAGAGCTTTATCAACTCCTTCCTCAGTTCCATTATCAATTCCCAGGGATGGGAAGGTCAGGAGCAGCTCTCACCCAGAGAGCAAGGACGGGAACACCCCTGCAGCCCCCAACAACCCGAGTTAGGACTGTCTCTGTGGGACAGTCCAGTGGGGCTCCCTGGAGAAGCTCTGCTCTCCCAGTGCCAGCCCCTCTCCTGCCGTGCGCATCACTGGAGGGGGATGCTGCCCATGGGATGATGATCCATGGGGACACTGCCCACAGGCTGATCCAGGCCTCGTCACGGCAGGACGAGGCTCCAGAGGGAGCCCAGGCAGAGGCGTTTTGGTGCTCCTGAGTCAGAGGGGCTGAGCACGTCGTGGAGTGTGATGTCCCCCCATGTGGGAGAGCCCCTGGTGGGAGAGCCCCTCGCAGATCTGCTTCCAGAGCACGAAGCACAGCCCCAGGAGCAGCGACAGGGAGCAGAGGACACGGGAAGATGGAGCCATCCAGGCAGGGTCTCACAGGGAGGGCTGTCAAGTGGTGGGAGAGACACAAGAGTAGAGGAAGGACATGACCCTTTTGAGGATGTCCTGAGAGATCCCACGGCCTTGAATCCCATATGAGCTTCCTTCTGGCACTGCGAGGGATCAGCTGGAGCCAGGACAAGGGGCTCAATATTTGTCCTCCAAAGTAAAAGGGACATTTCCCAACCCCTTTCCTGTAACAAAGGCAAATCCCTGGATGTCTCCCTTCCCTACCCTTCCTGCCTCAAGCCCAAGCTGGGTCTGAAAACCTTTCATCCACCTGGAAGAGATTTCCTCCCTGTAGAGGAACTTGGACAGCAGCATGGGCGAGCCTGGCATGCTCCTCCCCACGGAGTGAGGCAACACAGTGACGCACTCAAGACTTCTTCCTCCTCACGGCCTTTGGATGGGCTCCTAAATAACCTCAGGAGCAGGAGACTGGGACCAGCCTGCTGCCTTCAGACTCTCACACCAAGGGTCTCCCCACAACCCAAATGGATGAACAACCCGGAGCATCCCCACTCGCTCCCGACTTCCAGGGAGAGGGAGACCAAAGTTTAGCAGAGCACCAGCAGTGGTTCCATTTCCCCTCCCTGCAGCCTCTGAGCAGCCACAGAATGAGCAAAAGAATTCCCTCCACTCACCCTCTGCACATCCTCTCGTGTGCAGGCGGATCCTGACACAGCAGGACAGACAAGGAGCCTGAGGCAAACCATCAGCACATTGCACCAGCCTGACAGTTTCTGTGTTGGGGCACAAACCTGCTCCAAGAGCGGGCGATGTTCACTCTTCTGGAAGCCACCGTCTCTGGAGGGCAGGACAGCCCTGCTGCCCCAGCTGGAGTCCCTCTGCATGTCCCCAGCAGACTGTCTTTGTCTCCTCTGAACCCCAGCTTTCCAGGCAGCCACATGTGAGCAAACCCCCTTTGTTCCACCACGTGGCTCCCAGGGCTGGACACGCACCTTCTTTTCCCCCAGCAAGCTGGGAAACAATCCAAGCAGCAGCATTAGCCATCTTATCTTCCTGGTGTCCCCAGCCACAGCTCCAAGCGCTTTCCACACAGCTGATCCAAAGGACCAGTGCCCCCCAGCTCCTCGCAGCAGCTGGCTCGGAGCGTGTCACCACGGAAGGGTCATTAGGAAGAGGGAACTGAGGCACATCACTGCCACACATCACCCAGAAGACAAAAGCCCAGTCCCCAGAGGCTGCTGTGCCCTCTAAGGTCACCTGAGCACAGGTCCCTTGTCTGGACAGGGCAGTAAGTGGGCACAGGGCAGAACAGCACACCCCCAGGAGCAGGTCAGAGGCCTGGCCCAGCGATTACCAGATTGGTTTCAGGTTTGTTTCCTGGTTCATGTTTCCAGTAGGTGGATGGAGCACACGCCTGCAGCCAGTGCCTTCCTCCTCCTCCTCGTGCCACCCCATGCCGAGGGACACCAGCTTACATTTATCTCCTGCTTCCTCCCCTGCTCTGCCCCTCCAGGGCTCTCAGCAGGCAGTGCTGTGGGAAAGGGGGGGTTCCCAGCCCAGCAGCTGGGGAGGGAGGCTGAGCTGTGCTGCACCCCCCAGAGAACCCTGTGCAGAGCCAGGCAGGCACGGGGAGCACTCCTGGGGTACCCAAAAGCTCAGCACTGCAGCCTAAGCCAGGAGAAGGTGCTGCCCATGGGTCTGGTCTGGCAGCTCCAGGCGGGAATTCTGTGTGGCAAAGCAACCAGCTCCTGCCAGGAGACTCGGAGCCCACCTAGGAGGCTTTGAGAAACCAGACAGCTTTTCCCTGTCACCGTCAGCAACACAGGCTGGACATCAGGAGGAATATCTTCACACAGAGGGTTGTTAAACACTGGAACAAGCTGGCCAGGGAGGTGGTGGAGTCCCCATCCCTGGAGGTGTCCAGGGAAGGACTGGAAGTGGCACTCAGCCCTCTGGGCTGGGTGACAAGGTGGGGATCAGTCAAAGGTTGGATGCAAAGGTCTCAGAGGTCTTTTCCAACCTAACTAATTTTGCCATTCTGTGATCACTTCTCATGGGCAGTGGCTGTAACAGATTGGCCCAGTACCTCAGACAACAGGGCTCCTTCCCAACAACACGCAGCACTGCAGGGATGACAACCACAGCTTCACCTCCCACCTCCAGGACTTGGGAGAGGGAAATGGGGGCAAGCTGAGCACTCTGAAAGGGGTTTCTAACAAGCCACTCACACCCCAGCCACAGTTTAAAGGGGGAAACGGACCCACAAGGACTAAACTCAGCGGGTTTGAAGCCATTCCAGCCTGGCTGCCAAAGGCCTGAGTGCCGAGACAAGGAGCTGCGTGTGACAGCAGGGTTCCCCCTCCTCAGCCATCTGGGGACTGTCACTCTGCAGAGATCTGCCTGGCCTCCTGTCATGTGTATCATTACCAGCCCCTTTTCTGTCAGCAGGATCTGGGTTGGCACAAACACTTTCAGTAGTAGGATTTTTTTTTCCCCATAACCCATATCCTCTTGACAGAACCAGGTTAGGAAGCAGCTGCGCCACCAGATCCGGGGTGGCCTTTTGCAAGGCAAGGCCCAGGAAGAAGGGGTGCCTGAATCCAGGTATCCCTTCTATCACCAACCTACAGTTAATTGCAACTTCCCCACCTCCCCTATGCTCACATGGAGAGAGGGAACACCACCAGCTCTGCTCTGTCCCAGCCCAATTCCTTCACTCCAGAGCAGGCCCTTTTCTCTGGAGAGCCCAGAGTAGGGTGGGTGGAAGGGGTGTCATTCCCACTGGTGACAAGGGCTGTTTCCATTTCTGGGTGGCAGAGCTGCAGCACTGCCACGCTGAGCTGTCCCACATTCCCCCCCTCTGCTTTCCTCCCCAGGCTGCTCGAAGCCCCACGCATTTCCCTTCAAGGGACTGCCAAACTTCATGAATTTGGGAGGGGAAGAGGAAGGGGAGGGAAGGGTGAGCATCCAGAGGGGACTCACAAGGAAACCTCTCCCCAGAGAGCTGTCAAACCCCTCGTGCTGAGATGGCACAACCGCCTCCCTGCTGCAGAGTCACACAGGAGCCAAGTTGCTGCCACCCTGGCTCCCAGCTCTCCACCCCAAGAGGGACAGCATTCCAGAGCCACAGGCAGGACCCACAGCCCAGCCCAGGAGGAGATGAGAGCAGCACCATGCAATTACTCTTCCCTGCAGCGTAACTGGGGCAGAGGGAAGCTCTGTGGCACGACAGCACCCATCAGCTTACGTGTCAGCGTCAGCAGCACCTTCGGGGGAGCAGCGAGCGATCCATGAGGTGTTTTGTCTTCCCACCCCTTCCATTTCAGCACCAAGCAGCTCAATCCACTACAGTGTTCCTTGCAACCTCTCACAGGCATGGGAGCGACCTGTTTATTCCACAGACGGGGAAGGGGAGTGTCCCTGAGCCCAGAAATAAAATGGGGGGTAGGGAAGGGTGATTCCCAACTAACTGGGACAAATTCCTAAGGCCTGGACAAGCACCCCAGCCTGCTGGGGTGGGATAAGCTTCAAAGCAGAGGGAGCAGAGAGTTCCATCCCGTTCCTGGTCATGCCACAAGCTGTTCAGAATCCTTTCACTGCTCCATCCCTCACGTAGAGGATCAGCCTCACAACCCTCTATTAAGCACTGGAACAGCTTTGTGGATTAAGGACTCTGGTTTGTCACCGGTCTCTCCACAGCAGAAAGGCACGTTCCAGAGATTGTTTCTCATCCTCCCTCGTCCCCCACCTGTGTGCAGTTTTTTGCATGGGATGAGAAGGCCAGGACTGAAACAGGAGTAGCACAGGACTGGGCATAGCTGCAAAGATGGTGCTGTGGAGTGTGAAAGGAACCTTCCAAGGGGTTCACCCAAAAGACTCTCTCTCAAACAGGCAGATCCTGTGAGACCATGCTGGTTCCTCCCCTTCCCTTCCCTGCCTCTCTGGGCCCTACACAAAGGGCTTAATTTGTAAAGTCAGAGGGATCATCCCAGTGAAGGACCATGCAAGATACACCCCCCCAAGGAGGACCCATTTCATCTTGCTGCTATTAATACCTGGAATGTTATTTGCATGAACAAGCTGTCCTTTCTCCCTCATTTCTGGGCTCTCATTTCCCTGATTTGTCCCAGAAACCCCAGCCAACACACGTTCACCCTCGTCTAGTACACACTTCCATCCAAAACCCAAACCCTTTCCTTTTTTTTGAGTTAATTACTCATGTTTCTAGTTCACACCACCTCTGCCAGCCCCCGCAGACAGGACACAGCTCCCCTGGCTCCCTCGTTCATTAGGCAGCCAATTTGTGGGCCCAAACCCATCAACGCTCATTAGGGAAAGGGGCCAAGGCTCCCCACAGCTGCCCAGTGCTGTTGGGTGCCCACCACTGCCAGCCCCGTGGGTGGGTGTTCAGAGGGGCTGAGCCTCTCAAAATGGGAACACACCCTGAGGGGCCCTGGGCTGTGGGGCAGGGGCTGCCCAGGGAGGTGGTGGAGTCCCCATCCCTGGAGGTGTTTAAGGGACAACTGGACGTGGCACTCAGTGCTCTGGGCCGGGTGACAAGGTGGGGATTGGCCACAGGTTGGACTCAGTGATCCTGGAGGTCTTTCCCAACCCAAACAGTTCTGTGACTCTGCAGACGCTGCCAGACCTCTGGGTTGGGTGGGCACGGCTCAGTTACCACCACCGTCACAGGGGGTACCAGGTGCCCACAGAACATGCAAATGGAGGAAAAGCCAGTTTGCCATCGTCTTGTGCAACCTCTGCTACCCTCTGAACTCCAGCATCCCAGCAGGGCCCCGCCTTGCCTCTGCTTCCCCAGCACCAAACCTGTCCCAGAGAGCCAGAGCCACGCTGCACTTGGCTCTCCCTGGCTGGGTCTGAGGGCTGCCTGCAAGCCCTTTGCTGCACTGGCACAAGGAAGTGCTCAGCCTTTCGGAGCTGGGCCCAACTCTGCCCACAGGAGCCCGGGCAAAGCCTCCCCCTCGCAAACAGCTGCGTGCCTTTGGTTTTGCTTCAAGAGGAAACATGTTCTCTCTGTCTCCAGGCATTAAACAGCCAAGCATGGCCAAAAGCATCCAATCAACAGCACAGAGCACCACAAGTCAGGGCAGAGGGTTACCATGGAGCTGAGGAAGCCCAGGCTTCCCATGCAGACCCAGGATTGCTAACCTGCCCTGTGTGCAGAGAGGGGCTGCCTGTCCTGCCAGAGGAGCAGGGAAGAGGATCAGGCTCCTCTCCTTTCACCGTGTCCTCACACACCATAGCCACATCCTGACCTCAATTTTGACACACACCACCAGCATCCTGGCACAACAGCCCCATTCAGCTGCTCTCCCAGAAACGTGGGACAGGCTCAACACTGCCCAGCAGCAGCAAACACCCCAACAGGCTTTTCCAGGCTGGTGTTTGGGGCACACCGCGAGAAGGATCACACACCGAGGTGAAGGATTGCACTGAAAGGTGAGAGGGGACAGGACAAGCCACAAGCACCTCATCAAGAAGGTCCAGGGAATGGGAAATCCTGCCATTAGCAGGATCCACTGCAGAGGATTCCACAGCTAACGAAACCCTCGCCACCACAGACCACAGCGAAAGCAAAAGCAGCAGAGCATTTCTTTTCCTGATAAGCTGCTTTTATCGGGAAGTTCGGCCCGGTTGCCCACCCCGGCCCCAGCCGGAGAGCAGCTCCAGCCCTGTGCCTTTAAATCCCCTTGGCAGCGCCGGTCTGGGGCTGCGGGAGCAGACACACCCAGCGCTCCAGCGCCCGAGCACACAAACATTTCCTCCCGGCCGCTCCTGCGCCGCGGTTCAGCCACAGCCACAGCCACCTCGTACCTGCCCGGGCCGTGCCAGAGGGAACTCGGGCTGTTCCACACCGACCTGCACCTCCAGAGACTTCGGCTGCCTTCCCGAACCCCTCTGCTTCCCTGCCAGCAGTGGACATTCTTCCCTCAAACTTCCTCCTTAAGGCAAATATTTGGAGTCTAACAGGCATTCCTCATGGCAGGCACAAGTTAAATATTGGCCCTAAAACAACAGCAAGTGCCTTTCAGTGATTCTGGCTGGAGGAGCACAGCTCTGGACTTTGATTGCTGGCTCTGAACAAAAATAGGAGTGGAGCACCGAGTGTTACGCTCTTCTCCCAGGAGAAGGCAGATTTCAGGCCCTGCAAGTTCCCCACCAGGACCACAGCCAGCAGTGGGAACTGTCCCCTGCCCGTGCTCTCTCACAGCCGGGTGCCTGCTGTCACCCAGCCAAGCTGCTGCAGAGCATCCTCTGCGCCGTGCACAGGATTAGTCTGAGTCTGGTTTCAGGTCTGTGATTACACATCCTCAGGGAGACACCAGAGAGGACCTGCTGGGAACCTGTGGGTGCCATCCAGGGCACCTGCTCGCCTTGTGCTCACCCCTCCCAAAGGTGCCCACCTCTCCAGCCAGCCATGCCCAGCAAATGCCTCGGTGCAGAAGAGCCCCGGGCTGTTCCTGCTCTGCAGGCAGCCCAGCTCCCACAGGACAGCCTGGCTCTGGTAAGAAAACATCCCAGCAAGGCAGGAGCCCAGGCAGTCAGAGAGACGTCAGCACAGTGAAGGGAGAGGGAAGAGTGAAGAGGGAAAAGAAACCTGCAGTGAGGTCAGGATACTTGAAGCATGGCAGCAGCTGGGCTCTGGGATGCCGTGGGCATTTTCCACACGGATCAGGGGAGCAGAGCTGATGTCATGGCTCTGCAGCCAAAGCCCTGCAGAGCTGGGCTCACCTCACCTGGCAGCAGCCCTGCCCTGCCCCGGCACTGCTGACCCGAGCCTGAGCAGAGGGGCTGCTCTGGCCCCCCCAGGGAAGGCAAGCCCCCCCCCAAATCACCCTAAAACAGTGCTCCAACACAAGGGGTCTGCCCACAGCTTCTCTGTGAGACACCACAGCAGTTACCTCGAGAGAGGTTACTGCAGGGCCCAGGTGTGCCCGAACAGCAACCTGCACGCCAACTCACACTCACAGGGCTTGTTCTGTCCGCCCAAAGTCAGCATGGGGGTGTTAATGAGCTCCCAGGTCACCCTCCTGAACGTGATGCCTGTGAGCAGCACCTCGCTAGGCTCTCCCTGCTCTGAGCAGCAGGCCTGGGAAGCAGGAGAGGGACTGAGAGCTGCTCCCTGGCAACATCCCCTGCTGAGACAGAGCCCTGACCGTCTGCTGTGCTGGAATTCCACTTTCCCCTTCCTTCCCGAGACACCCACCACGCCACTTCCGGCTGGGAAATCTGCTGGGGGCTCTGACATCCTCTCAGTGAGACCCCCCCCCCCCCGAGGGGGCCGACCCCCCTATGGGTTTAAGGCTGGGGGCTCTGACACCCTCTCAGTGAGACCCCCCCCCTCGAGGGGGCAGACACCCCTATGGGTTTAAGATCAGCTGCGAGTTACCCTGGAGGAAACCTTAAAGCTCCGAGCACTTCCTATTCCCTTCCCAGCCAGCAAAGCCCAGGGAGCAACAAGCTCCAGCAAGTTTGTGCAGGAATTCCCAAGGCCGGAGGCAGAGATGGGTCTGTACCTGCCAGCACCAAGGGCTCGGGTGCCTCCTCCCGCGGCACGCTGACCCCGCAGCCCCGAGCGGCGGCTACTCCTCGGCTCCGGCTCCCAGCACGGGGGCTGCACCTCTGCGCCCACAGCCCCCTCCTTAACAATCCCTGCACGTGGGAATAGTAAAGCTAGACTCGGACTGCAGCCGCCATCGCCTCTGGGATGAGAGGAATCGGCTCTGTGGGTGGGGGGATTCCAGGAGAGCCTCGGCCTGCCCCTCGCCCCCGCGCGCGCGGCACAGAAGGTGCTGGAAAGCACCGTCCTCTCCCCGCATCCAACCAGGGAAACCAGGCACAGACTATCAGCTTCATCACTGCCAACAGTCCCCGCTAAAAAAAGGAAAAGAGAAAAGGATTCTTGCTTTGTTGTTTGTACCTCGGCGCTGCCTCAAAAGCAGTGAGATTTTTTTTACCTGGAAACATCGGGCAGTGACAGAGCCTGCAAGGATGGAGCTTCTGTAGCACAATCCCAGCTCTGTTCTGGTTTAAATTGGATTTCCACTGACCTTTCCAAGCCCATCGTTCAGCCCCCACACCCAGGGAGCAGCCCCTCTTAGCAAGACTTTCCAGCCCCCAGCCTGGGAAGGGGGACTGAACCCCCCGAGACTTGGCAGTGTTCCCGGGGAGCCCCCAAATCCCTCCCGGCACCAATCCTGCTGCTCAGGGCCGCTCAGCTGCAGGGCTGCAAAGCTCCTCCAGAGGAAAGCTTCACAAAAGCCAAGTTCAAGACCACCCTTAACCCCTGTTTATTAACTTAAGAACATCCCTCTCAGGCTGACAAGAGCCCGGGCATCACCTGCCAACTGTCTCATTCACCAGGGGGAAAGCAAAGGCCAGGCCTGCCTCATTAAAAACCATTACATAACATTAAGTAACAAAGGGCTACAGGACATTCTTTGCTCGGTGGACACGTAAGAGTGAATGACTCAAAAATTAACGCTCCTTTCCTCCAGACTCTCAGTGTCTCCAACACCCCGGGGAGCCCAACGAGCACCTTATTTCCAAGGCAACAGTGTCTTGGCTCATCCCAAATCCTGCTCTCACATCCAACTTATTGCCACAGACACCGAACGAGACACAGCACTGCTCAGAGCACTGTCCCCACCAGACAGCAGTGGATGTGTTTGTGATACCTCACGGGAACAGGGGAGGAAGGGCAGATCTCAGCCTGTGGGAACCCTTGCCCAGCCCAAGACCAGCTCTGCCGGACAGGACTCCAGCTCCCCTCACATCCCCAGCTCAGCTCCTTGGCAGAGGAGGTTATGAGAGGGCTCGCTTTCACTGACACTTGGTTTCAAGACACCAAGACCTGCATTTCCTACGAGTGAGGATGTTTCCTCAGCAGGGAAAGGCACATGCCAGCAGGGCACTGCTTGGAAATGCCAGTGCTCCCAATCTCCCAGCGGGAGACAGACTCCATGGGCACTGGGACATCTTCCTGGACACATGGGGAATTCCTGCCCATCCTCTCTGGAACCAGAAGAGCCAATTTAAAGTGTTTATAGAACTAACTGAACTCCTCTACTCCAAACTCTGGGAGTGGATAAAACCATGGACTTCTTGCTCCGTGTAGCATTTCAGAACACCCCGTTTCAGCTCCCCTAGAGAGCCATTTCCTAAACCACACAGGGCTCCTCAGCTCCGAGCACAGTGAGAGGAAGACAGAGAGACATCCTGTGGTTTCACACCCACTGCATTAGCCCGGGCTGGGGGGTCACAGCTCTGAGCACTGCGGGTCCAGGGGAGCCCCATGTCCCACCCCAGCACCTGACAGTGTGGGACAGACAAGGCAGGAACACCTCAGCTCCATGCATGGAATCACACATGGATCTTAGAGCTCATCTCATCCCACCCCCTGCCACGGGCAGGGACACCTTCCACTAGCCCAGGTTGCTCCTTTGATCCAACCTGGCCTTGGACCCTTCCAGGGATGGGGCAGCCACAGCTTCTCTGGGCAACCTGTGCCAGGGCCTGCCCAACCTCCCAGGGGAGAATTTCTCCCTACCACACAACCCAAACCTATTCTCTTTCAGTTTGAGGCCGTTCCCCCTTGTCCTGTCACCACAGTTCCTGATGCACTGGCTGCTGTTTTAAGGCCAGTTCTCAGGAATAATGCAGCAACGTAACAGGCAAGGGAGGGGCTGCCCACAGGAAGGGCTGCAGGGCTACAGCCTGGGCAGGGATTTAGAAGAACTCCCCAGGAGATGGAGGGCAGCTGGTGTGAATTAGGGAGCCTGATGCTCCACACTCAGCTGCCCCCGAGGAAAGTCACCTTTACACCTTCCTCACGCCAAACCTGCTGCTCCTCTCCAGCGACAGACCTGCCACAGCCATTGTGGTGAAAACCCCAAACTATTCCCAGGCACACAGTTCTGGCAGGAAGATAGGCTGTTCTCCAGTGGAATCCCAGAGCTGCTGGGACCTGCTCTCCCTCCTTCCCCTCCCGGCTCACAGGGGCACAGCCAAACCCCAGCAGGGCCGAGGAAGGAGGCTCAGCTCCACAGCTTCTCCCTGCGCCCATGGCCAGCCACGTCTGCCCAGGCAGAGCCCAATTACAGGGCTGTGGGCAGAGCTGCTCCCGCAAGCCCTGAGCAGACAGCCGTGGCAAGCACACCAAGGAGGCTCCTGAGCTGGCACCCGGGCCTGGCCCCACGAGGGAAGAGGGTTTGACTCCCTGAACTGCGGCTGCAAGTCTCAGGAGCGGCACAGGGTGAACCAGGGCACCGTGTGCTGGTGCCAAACCCCACAGCCCTGCTGAGAGCGGGCAGGGTCTCCTGCACACGCCACAGCGGTAGCTCAGGGGCTGCTGCTCTCCCGAGCTTCCCTCACCCCTCCCCCTGAGCCTTCCGTGCCTGTAGAGCTGCAGTTCCTGCCTGAAAACAGAGATAAACAGCTTCCTACCCACACTGGCTCGCACGGGGACTGGGCCTTGTAGCACCTGGAGGGAGCAGCCACAGCCACAGCACAGGAGTGCTGCTCCAGCACAGCTCATCCCAGCTCCTCCGAGCTGGGAAAACCACGGGAGAGGGGGGAGTGGGCGGGGGGAGACAGCTCCGGAGCACAAGCAGGCCCGAGTCCAGTAAAGATGTTTATTGGCAGCTGCTCTCAGACCCGGTCTCTTCCACCCTCCAGTGGGGCTGGAGGGGGAAAAAAATACCGATTGTCCATGAGCACAACCCTCATGTCACTCCCATTGATCCGCTGAGTCACTCCCGTATGAACAGTTTTGACAACACCCGGAGCTGCTCGGGAGCTCGGACACGGAATACAAAACAAGAGGCACCGGGAGAGCAGTGCCCAGCAGCGTGCCCAGCTGCCAGGGCCAACCTCCTCTCCTCCTCTCGGGAGCCGCACCAGGAGCGCCCAGCACACACCTGGCTGCAAGGGCAGGGCAGGCGGGTCCATCCAGAGGGCCTGGACACAAAGTGTCCCCTGCAAACCACCCCCAGCTGCCCCCCGGGTGTGCGGGCGCAGGAGCACAGCACGGAGGCAGAGGAACCACGCAGGTGATTTTTAGGTGAGTTACAAGTGATTTATAAGGCCTCACACGTCTGTCAGCCGACAGGGAGGAGATCAAACCCCCAAGCAGCAGCATGGGAGGCCAGTCACCCCCTACAGCCCCCCAAACTTCACGCCCCCACAAACCTGGGCACAGTGGGGTCAGCCCGGTCTGCAGCGTGGGACCACGACCCTTCCCAGCGCCCCAGAGGTGCCAAGGGAGCAATAAAACACCGCCCAAACAACGCTCCTATCTGCAGAGCACCAAATTAAAACAAAACCAACAAATCTTTGGCAAGTTCCTCCCAGCAGCCAAGCCTATCCCGCCACGGCGAGGGCTCCCCATGGAGGCCTCCTGCCCTAATTTGCAGCAATTCTTTGTCAGACCACTGGCAAACACCAAACGTTTGCTCCAATCTGTTACATAAGGCCCAATTTTTAAGCCCCTGTCGTGGCCACGGCGAGATGGGGGCACTCTGTGTGCGTGGCAGCCCGGCAGGTGAACTTCCACACTGCTCAGGCTGCACTTCCACATCTGCAACCACTTGTTGTGCAGAGGGGAAAACGGACGGATCTGGTTAACGAGGCGGCTTCCAGAGGTTTTTACACACCTTTCCACCCGTGTCCTGGTTACCTCGAGCTGCCCGGAAAGGACTAATGTGGCAACTCCACCAGAGGTTCGTCAAACTTTGGGTTTTGACTTCCAAAACGCACCAAACACGGCAAGTCCTCGGAGCACAAAAGAAAAGGCACCTTCCTGACCATCCCCACAACTTCCCAGTTGTTCGCTGCCCGGGATCCGAGGCTCGGATTCCCGGCTCAGCTCCCTCCTGCCAGCCAGGGCCAGGAGCCGCGGGGCCTCCCCGGCAGAGCTGCCGCTCCTCTGCAAACCTCCGGGGCGGCCCCGATCAGCTCCTGCCTGCTGGGGGCAGGAGGGGGGAGGGCACTTTTTCCTGTTTCTCACATTCATCCTCACCCGCGTCGCTGATGAAAAAAAAAAAAAAAAAGAAAAAAAAAAAAAGAAGAAAAATCCGTTTTAAACACCACGGTTGGCA